>VWZE01013615.1:293734-330121 GCA_013396675.1 Eubucco bourcierii
CCTTTTCCTCAGGGCTACTCTCAGCCATTCACCACCCAACCTGTAGTTGTGCTTGGGATTGTGCCTACCCAGGTGCAGGACCTTACACTTGGCCTTGTTGAATTTCATGAGGTTGGCCTGGGCACACCACTACAACCTGTCCAGGTCCCTCTGGATGGATCCCTGCCCTCTAGCAAGTCGACTGTGCCACACAGCTTGGTGCCATCTGCACACTTGCTGAGGGTGCACTGATTCCTCTCTCCATGTCACTGACAAAGATGTTAAACAGCACTGGTCCCAGCACTGACCCCTAAGGGACACCGATTGGCACTGGTCTCCAGGTGGACTTTGTGCCCTTGATCACCACTCTGAGTGCTACCATCCAACCAGTTCCTTATCCAGAGAGTGGTCCATTAATGGTAGTATTTTAGGGAGAGTATGAAGGTAGCATGTTACATGCATGGAACGGGATAAATATGGTCATTTGGATCAGTAGCATATGTCTGCAAATGAAAGTGCTTAATAGGAGTTTGCATAGCAAGCAGAAGACAAGAAGCTACAGCTACCTAGTTATCAAACTGTGGTCTTGACACACTGTAGCACTCTTAAGATGAGACTTGTTAACTGATTAAAGATTTCTAAATGGAAGGATAAGTCCATGGGTGCATTTTGTGACTTCTGCACATTGAATATGGTGTTGATGACACATCTTCCCCTAGTCTAGTAGTATGTTCAAGAGAAGCCTACAAGGACATCACTGCCTTTATACAAGATGTTGAAAAGGCATTTTGTAGCTCTTCAAGTAGATTGTGTTTCTTTCCTGTTCCCTTGATCTCTGATATTTACCTGATTCTTTGCAATGTATCCAATTCTTCCTACAGATAAACTGCACACAGGAAGTTCATTTCATCTCCTGTAGCACACACATTCCTGCAGAGTCCCTTACATTATGTTGGGAGTCTGATCTCCACTGTGCCAGCAGGGCAGAAAGATTTTGTGTTCTAGGCCTTGACCTGCAGCTCTGGAGATCTGCATTTAATTTTCAGCTCTGCCACATACTTCCCAAGTGACCTTGTGCAAGTCATTTATTCTCTCAGCATTTAATTATCACCCTTTTGCAGATGAGAAGTTGACACTTCTCTGCCTTCCAGAGAGTAATGTGAGGATAAATTCATCAACCTTCATGTTCTGCCGTGAACAATGGGAGTTCACTGAGGCAAAACAAAGTCCAGCAGAGAAGATGAGGCGACACAGGGAAACAAAGAAAGGATGAAGCCCATTTTAGCTAGAGAGCTGCCCTATATGAAGCTGTCCTGTATGATGTCTTGCAGGATTTTACATCGATCCTCTGCATGAGCAATGCTGTGACTTTATTATCCTGTCCTCCTGGAAAGTACAGTGACAAAACTGGGGAGGGGAATCACAAGGTTCCTTGCTCTCTGAGTAAGCAACTGTCAGATGGCTCATTCTCTTATGTCATCTTTTGATGTAGCTTCTGCCTTTTCGTTTCTGTAGCTAGTCTGAGTCAAGCATGGAAAATGGTCATTTATGGAATGTGAGTTGTATTGCAAACAGGAACAAAGATGCAAAGCAGAGAATGTTCTATGTCATCATTGTGCTTTATTGCTCCAGAACAGCTGGGAATTTCTACTCTCACTTTAAAAAGAAATTCACCTATGTGGAACATCTCCAGCATTGTGGAGACAGGGTTCTCATTTTTACAGGTGGTGGCAGGGGGGTCTGGATCACATGAACTGGCATCTCAATGTGAAGGTGAAGTTATTAAAAAGTTGGTGCAACTCAGAGGAGCAGGATTTAGTGCTGGGCTGTTGGTGTCAGCTGCCTATGCATCTCCTGAGCCTCTGTGGTTCATCAGTAGTAGTATCTGTCTTCCAGGCAGTAAATGCATGCTATAAACATTTAGCAGTCCAGACAGTGCTTCCCTTGACTGGTTTCAGTTGGAGACCAGACAGAACTAGGGGCAATGGGTTTAAACTGGCAGAGGGAAGATTTAGACTGGATGTTAGGAGGAAGTTCTTTACAGTGAGGGTGGTGAGGCACTGGCACAGGTTGCCCAGGGAGGTTGTGGCTGCTCTCTCCCTGAAGGTGTTCAAGGCCAGGGTGGAGGAGGCCTTGAGTGAGTTATACTAGTGGGAGGTGTCCCTGCCTATGGCAGAGGGTTGGAACTAGGTGATCCTTGAGGTCCCTTCCAACCTTACCATTCTATGAGTTTATGATTCTACGACTTCCAACAGCTGCAGAGGGCTGGCTGATCCTTCCTTTGTAGCTGTTCCTGCAAGTAAGAAATGCAAACATACTAATGAATCTCTTACATTTGTTGCTCCACCTGTGTTCAGAAGGGTGGATTTCAAATGCCTTTTTTGTCTTGGTCCTTCAGAAGCAGGTGAGCATCCTACTGTGTAGCCAGTGCATGATCTCAAGCTTAAATTTACAGTATCACAGTGCATTTGGGATGCCAAATGCAGAAGCTAGTGCATTTGGGATGCCAAATTGCATATGGCAGCTGCCTTCTTTTCTGATGAGGATGAAGGCCCCTACTCTGGTCTGGTTTTTCTTTTGTTGCTCACAACTTTTATTAAACCTAAATGGAGCTGCAGGTTTTTAGTACATTGGAATGTCACACTACAAAAGAGACCTCTCTTCTCTTAATGGAGGGTACTAACTGTGGGGATGGAAAACATATATACAAGAATACTAGGCTTCATGATTTTTATGATTTCAGGTAGTGAAAAGCTACCTTTCCCATTTGCTGTTTAACATTAGATTAAAATACCAACCAACCAAAACCCACAAAACAAAGCAAACCCCCCAAAAAAACCACCACTAAGAAACTCCAAAAAACTCAAACCCCAACAAACCCACAGCAACAACAACAAAAAATTAAAAAAAGTAAGATCACAAAACCTCAACCAAACCAACCAATCCCCAACTATAAAAATCCCCACCTTGGAAATTGATTTAACTTCAGAATGAAGTTATTTTGCTTTGCAACTTCAAGGAAACACAGGTAGTCTATTCACAACTTTTGAAGTCTTTTGGAAGCCTTTTGCTTGTCAGTCTCAAGATTTGGTAAGATGATTTTATATCAGTTAGCAGGGGCCAGGATGCTAAAAATGAAATGGAGACTTTGGGACACATATTTGCATATTTGAAGGTTTGGGAGTTCCCCCACCCCCCACACTTTGTAAATTGACCCAGACTAGCACTCAGTCGGCTGGAAGTTAAATGATGAAGCTATATTTACAACTCAGCACAATGTACAGCAGATATTTACACTATATACAGAATAGTTACAGACATAGACAAGTTAAAAGGTAATACAGAAAAACAACTCCCCTCCCAGAAATCAGAGACCCCAGGAGGGGCTCCCAACCACCCTTCCACCTTCTCCCCACCCCTGTACCTTTCCCCAAGGTTTGCCTTACGTGTAAGGTAAATTAGGAGGATCAGCCAGGAGGGTTAGAAGAAAAGTGGTTAGTGAGGATTAATCAGCAGAGGAGCCAGAGCCCAGAAGCTGCTAAATCACCCAGCAGCTGCTGTTCCAGCAAGAGCCAGAGAGAGACTGACTTATCAATTGTTTTGGTTAGTGTTCCCAAACAATTCTCCAGCAAGTATATGAGTGAAGTAGACATCATGATGTTTTCCTTTCACAGCCTATAGTGTAATTTTCTCTATTAAAATATTCTAATTAGCCTCAAACCAGCACACAAGTGGTGAACTTCAATATTAAAAAAAAAAAAAAATTATTTGCCCCCTTGCCCCCAGTCCCAGTGGCATTTTAAAGTCTCTCAGATTCTCTGTTCTTGGACTTCTGATCTGAGCAGACACTAATCCCCAACTGCCTTCCCAGCGTGTCTAAGGTTAGGATGCATTTGAGGAAAATCAAGCAGCCTGTGAGAAGTAGATGCTGTCTTTGCTTCAGCTTCATCCTGGTTTCACTGGAGCAATATTGGAAGAGTATAAAACATGTTTCCCATAAGGAGAAAATGTGTTGTAAAGAAGGAAGACTAAGTAAACACACAATAAAGAGATGCATAAAGTGTCTGGGAGAGACGATTCATGACTCTCTAAGTATCACAAGGAGGTTTTTTTGTCTCAGATTTCTATAGGCCTTTGCTGTAGTTCAGGGGATGACTGTGGTGACAAACTTTACCTTTAATCCCCATGCCAGAAACAAACAGCAGCATGTTCACATCCTGTTGAGCATCTCTGTTAAATATGGTAGTATAGAGAGGTGTGCTGTGGATTTAGAGGTCTGGCACACTTCTGGTATTGCTGCCGCTGGGAAAGGGTATTTGTAAAATGTGCTGTGGTATTGCTCCTAACAGTGCAGCAGCCCTGGAAAAATACCTTTGGAACTTGCATGAGATATGAAGCTGCAACAAGACCTTTCATCAAAAGATGTCTGAGTAAGGGATGAACAAAACCTTCCTGTTTCTGCAGCGTGAGTCAGGTCTTATGGGTGGGTGCAGCTGATCCTCAGGCACAAGTAACAGAACTTGGCAACAGGAAGTGAAGTCACATGCTTAGCAGAAACTTCAAGGGCATGCTCAGGAGACAGAATGTAATTACTCAATTTGGACTTTAGCCATGACACTCAGTTAACCCTCAGAGCAAGTATGATTTTATTTATCTCCCTTCCCCATCCTGAGAGTTCCTGAGATTAGAGGTAGGCACTGAGGACCTTGTATTTAATTTTCTTGATAAGCTTTTTTCCATGACCTGCATTCTTGTAATATCTGAGCTTTACAAACGTGAGTGAGTTTAGTCTAATATCACCTTTGTGAGGCTGGGAAGTACTTTCCTGGCTGTCTTTTTATGCCTGGAAGTGATCCCTGAGAGAAGTTCAGGACTGGGGATGTTCAGTTTATTTGTGGAATTAGGGATTACAGTTTTAGTTGCTGTCCTTTTCCACAAGGAAAGGGTATAAATACTCAGGCTAGGAAATGATTGGTAACTTAAGGATCCTGAAAAGATGTGGTGGTAAACAGAGCATTTCCTCTCATTGCTGTCCTTACTCATGGTGAGGTCAGAGATGAGGCACTGTATATTTAATGAGCAAAATATCGAGTTTGTTCTTGTGTAGGGTATTGTATGTTAGGCATCTGGCTTGCACCCTCTTCATCCTAGCTGACAGTAGGATTCTCTGACCAGGCAGCTATTACTGTTATGTGAACCCTACTCATGGAGTGCACACACAAAGTCAGTGCTTCCCTGCACCCAAGTGCTGTTTTTTCCTGAGACAGGTGAGATGCCATTCTCCCTGTGTTTCAGACTATTTCCTGCAGAACAGCTGCACAGCTTCTCTGCTGCTGGCCCAACTCCCTGTGATCATTGAAATAACTAGATAGGTGGTGACCCAGAATAAAAATAGAAGGCAACCAAGCTGGGGACATGGACTTACCTCTCTTTTCTTCCCCCCCTCACCCACCTGACACAGTTATCCCTCTTACCTTTCTCTGTCATAGGGATGGACAATGAGTAAGGCTTCAAGTAAGGTGCATGAATGTGTGCTGAGAGTGGTCCCCAACAGACCTGTAGCCAAGAAGATACCTGTGCAGGCACAGAACTTTCTTGTGAGTTAGTGTTTTTACCATGAACTCTGACATCAGAGGTCGGTTATGACCTGCACTGCCTCCCTCGTCAGGGAGTAATGGGGTCAATGAGTTGAGAGCAGGTTGGGACACAACAGCAGGAGAATCTAGACTTGTAGCCCGGGTTTGGCTGTTGAAATAATCCAAGGGCAGACTGCAGAGTTGTTCATAGTATTCTGCCATGTAGCCCAGCTAGCATAGAACTTGGAGCGAGTTCCAGTTCAAGAAAGGGTACAGGTGAGAGCCTGGCCGCGGAGGTGGGGCGCCGGACAGCGGCAGTGGGAAGCTCCCCACGGGGCAGTGAGGCACAAAGGGAGCCCGCGGCCGTTGGGCACGGCGGAGCCGTTCAGCACCACGGAGAGGGGCACTGATGCGCGGCACCGACTCCGCCAGCGCCGGGTACCGTAGGCCTTATATGAAGCCGCTTGGTGCTTTAATAAACTGCGTGCCCAGTGCTTGCCAATCACCCACCGATTTGAAGAGAATTGGAAGAAAAAAAGTCGAAGCTCTTTGCAAGAGCACTCAGCAAAAGGGCAAGTTTAGCAGTCACTACTTGGGCAGCCCTTGTCAAGCAAGGGTCTCCCAGCACTTCATAGAATCATAGAATGGTAAGGTTGGAAGGGACCTCAAGGATCATCTAGTTCCAACCCCCTGCCATAGGCAGGGACACCTCTCACTAGTACAGGTTACTCAAGGCCTCATCCAATCTGGCCTTGAACACATCCAGGGAGGGAGCATCCACAACCTCCCTGGGCAACCTGTTCCAGTGCCTCACCACCCTCACTGTAAAGAAGTGAGGAGTATTACTTCAGGAGTATTAATGAAGCCATCTGCAAACCAAATGATCCCTTTATAATCTAGGTAGGTTTCGTTACCCTTTTCTAGTGGGGCAAACTGGACCAGATAAGTATAATGTGGTTTGCTTCAGTCTGCTCAGACAGTCAGTATTGGACCTGGCCAACAAAGACCATGACCTTTATGCTTTCCCTAATTACAGAGCCATACAGTGCAGCTGGAGATCAGGTTAGGAAATCTAAGGCACAGCTCGAGTTGAATCTGGCTAGGGACATTAAGTGGAACAAGAAGAATTTCTTCAGGTATATTAGTGAGAAAAGGAGGAATAGAGAGACTGAGGGACCCTTACAGAAGGGAAATGGAGAGTTGCTGCTGAAAGATATGGATAAGGCTGATTGAAGGGCTGCAGAAGCTCTGCTGTAAGGACAGCCTACAACACTTGGGGCTCTTCAGCCTGGAGAAGAGAGTAGGCATCCAGGATCTGAAGGGGGCCTCCAGAAAGGCTGGGGAGGGACTATTGACAAGGTCTTGTAATGACAGGACAAGGGGCAATGGGTTTGAACTGGCAGAGGGAAGATTTAGACTGGATGTTAGGAGGAAGTTGTTTACAGTGAGGGTGGTGAGACACTGGCACAGGTTGTCCAGGGAGGCTGTGGCTGCTCCCTCCCTGGAGGTGTTCAAGACCAGGCTGGAGGAGGCCTTGAGTGAGCTGTACTAGTGGGAGGTGTCCCTGCCTATGGCAGGGGGTTGCAACTGTATGATCCTTGAGGTCCCTTCCAACCTTACCATTCCATGATTCTGTGACTCTATGATTCTCTTAACTGCCATTCATTGAACTGATCTAGGTTGGCAGGCTAGATGTTTGAGCTAGCCTAATCACAGCAGTTCTCACCAACTGCCCTTCTGTGTCCTGAGGATTGGTGCTATTTTCAAAAAGAGGAAAGAGCATCCCTAGCCTTAATTCCAAATGCACATCAGTATGTGTGTAGTGCTGGGTTATTCTTATTTCTGAAAAATGTTAATTTCCAGCAACAGCTTCCCCTTTAATGCTTAGAAATATAAAAACGTGTGCTATTTCCTACTCAATTGTCAGGCATGTCCCATGCTGTTTTGTTGTTTCCCTGGACAGGTGGAGACAGAGCAGTTAGGCACTGACGGCTTCTGTCTGGTGAGCTGGCTCTTGATTGACTGATTAGCTTCTTTGTGTGGCAGGCGCTCCCCTTGGCTGCATCATTAAAGATGCATCATAACCCCTTACAAAACTGCTTTTTTTTTTTTTTTTTCCCTCCCCTCTTTGCTGAAACAGAGGAGCAATTTTGAGTGTTTTACAGTCAGGAAACTTTTGTTAATATAAAAGTAGTTAGAAATTAATTGTAGCCAGGTTTCTGTCTCCAAAACTGCCAAAGAAACCCTACCTGGTGCATGTATCTGTAAGTAAGTCTGAAAAAGAGAACTGAAAAAGTTAACGGTGAGGAAGTAACTCACTTGTCTCCTCAAAAGATTTTTCACATATAGTGTTCCTTGATTTTTTTTTTTTTTTTCCCTCTTGGTAGAAGCTGTCTTTCATATTTAATAGTTAACCTTTATTAAACACATAGGAGGAGGCTGGAAAGATGTTCTTCATTTTACAGTTGGATAAAATGAAGTGCAGAGAAGGAGACTGTCTTATAGACATAGTTGCAGGTGTCTGAACTGTCAGGTTCCATCTCAGTCATTGCAGCCAAACCATGCTTTCCTTCCAGAGATAGGAGAAAAGACCCAGGAAATGACCCCAATTCTCTGTTAGTGCTGGTATCTTACAGAGCTTCTTTCCATTTTGTTGTTGATAATGCTATGAAAGACACCTAATACATTGTCTGCCTGGAGAAGTATATAAATGTGCATTTAAATTGATACGTTAGTATAACTTCATTGTTTTGTTATAAGATGACTTGTTACAGGTCAGCTTCCATCACTTGGAAAGGAGCTTAAAGCTAAGGAAAGGAAAAAAAAAAACCAAACAAAAAACCTGTTCCTATTCTGCAACAAGCATCCACACAGTGAATTATAACATTTGCTTGTTTAACAAGATTTCTGAAATTATACTGATAAGCTGAGGAAAACTGTTTCAGACAAAATACAGAATAATTTACTTGTGATGGAACAGTTTCTGCGTCATCCTTGTAGATGATGAGATGAACTCGGAGATGACTTGGCTGCCTCTGCAGTCGTGATCAGTAGTGCCACAGGTAGATTGAGCTGTAGTCCTGGGATTGTGCCTGGTTAAATGGACAACATAATCAATGTCTTCTGTCTACAGGCTAATATCTTAACAGCCAGATGTGGTTTGTAGCTGAGTGGGGGAAGGATGGAGTCTTCTGCTGTGAATTTACATGGGCATGAGATGATTACAAGCATGCTTTATATCACCCCTGTGACTCCTTGCATAAAGTTGAGCAAGAGTGTATTCAAAACACTGCTGTTAGCTGTGACTGACACTTGCTTAGCTGTAATAGTCCCCTTGACTTAACCCCTGAGGCTTCTTGCTGAAACAGTGACAGACTAGGCAAAACTTTACTAATTAGAACCTCTTGGAAATCTTCTCTTGTATTAGGATAGTAATGTGAAACGTAGCAACTGCAGATGCAGTGAGTCTTCTTGCTAATTCTGCCCTTCAGTGGAAGGATCAGTTCCTGTAGGAGGATTCCAACCCCACTTTACAAGAGGCCAGTGCTGAGAGGCATGAGCTCATCAGTTAACTAGGTAACACCTATTGCCTTATTGCAGATCACATGCTCAGATCTGAAGAGTAGAAACTTTCAGTGCCTCCAGTGCTAAGTATAGACACGCAAAGTACATTTTGCCTAGTGGGAATCTGATTGTTACAGAAGTGTAACAGTCATACTGTATTAAGACTACTTAAGGATTGACACACCTTTCTGCCTGACAGAAGTCAGGCCTATGCAGGCCTTTTAGACATCAACATATGGAGATTTGTTTGGTTCCATATGTGGTCAAAATCAAAGAGACCTGTAGGTCTGTGGAGTTGTGTTGTAAAAATCATAGAATGGAAAGGTTGGAAGGGACCTCAAAGATCATCTAGTTCCAACCCCCTGCCATAGGCAAGGACACCTCCTGCTAGTACAGGTCACTCAATGCCTCCTCCAACCTGGTCTCCAACCCCTCCAGGGAGATTGTGGAGCACAGAATCACCCAACGTGATCAAAGATCACGTTGGGTGATTCTGTGCTCCACAATCTCCCTGGGCAACCTGTGGTGGTGTCTCACCACCCTCTTTATAAAGAACTTCTTCCTAACATCCAGTTTGAAATTCTAGAAGAAATCCTATTGCTTCAGATCTACAGAGCTCTCCATTGACAGCTAACCATAGCACAGATCCATCCTCAGATGTGCCATGACACCTGGTTTAGGAAAACCAGGAGAGCTGAAAGAAAGCAATAATTCAACAGAGCTTAATGTTATCTCATTTTTAATTACACACCATGTTGATTGGCTTCTGAAAACGTTTTAAGTCATCTTCAGTGGATTGTTAAGGAGCTGTACATGTGGTGGCATGAGAAGTGCACTGTGAGAGGGCTGTGAAGGCTACTCTGGTTTTGGGATATGAAATTGCAATACAAGGAGGAATGGATGCCACCTTGCTGTGAAATAATATAATTCATATCCATTTCTTTACAGTATTGCCATTTGAGGGCAGTGACATGGCAGCTTTGTCTAAAGGCAGCTGCCCAAGCTTTGCTCTCACCCCTGTTCATTGTGGAGATCCAGCTCTGTGAGGAATGGTTTGCATGTGGCAGATCTCATTCTGAGTTGCATTAGTGCAGTGCCAGTCAGCTTGGGGAGGAAAGGCAAACCTGCTAACTGGAGCTTTTGCTTGTTTACTGTATATTTTTATCTCCTCTTCAATCTCCTTTCTTTTTTATTTAAATACTTAATGTCAGTTCATTTGTTTTTATGACAAATGATCGTTTTTTTCATTCCAGAAACAGAAAGCAATAGAGATGCCAGCATCATAGAGGCATCTGTTCTCTAGTTCAAATTAGTCTTTTTCCCACACTGTCTTCCAGGCCCCCCTCTCTCACTCTCTCAATATACATTTATATGAGAAAAAAACAACCTTTTAATATAGATTTATAAATATATATTTATATTANACCTTTATATCATTATGCATGTTATACCTTTATATCATTATGCATGTTATACCTTTATATCATTATGCATGTTATACCTTTATATCATTATGCATGTTATACCTTTATATCATTATGCATGTTATACCTTTATATCATTATGCATGTTATACCTTTATATTTTGTGTATTTATGTGTATATATATATATATATTTATAGATATAAATTTTTTTTTAAACTTAACTGTGTCATCCATTACAATGTGCTCACCTGGGTTTTATAGAATCATAGAATGGTAAGGTTGGAAGGGACCTCAAGGATCATCCAGTTCCAACCCCCTGCCATAGGCAGGGACACCTCCCACTAGTACAGGTCACTCAAGGCCTCATCCAACCTGGCCTTCAACACCTCCAGGGAGGGAGCAGCCACAACCTCCCTGGGCAACCTGTGCCAGTGTCTCACCACCCTCACTGTAAAGAACTTCCTCCTAACATCTAGTCTAAATATCCGCTCTCTTATGTCAGAGAGAGATCATCTATGAGGTTTTAAGCACTGCTAAAGGATGCATAAAAACCTTTATGTGCAGCTGATTCCTTAGTCCCAAAGTCTGTGTCCAGTGAGCTGGGCTTTCATGGAAAATTGTTGCTTTTTCCTTAAAGTGCCAAATGCCATCATGCAGATTACTTGTGAATTACTTGGGTTTCTATATTACACTTCCATCCCTTTGTTTTCTGTCATGAACTGGCATGTTCCCTCTCTGCACACTTTTTTCTAAGAAGCCTTGATGTTGTCCCACCTTTCACCCTCACCCTCATACAGGTGCATGTCTCAAGAGACTTTTAAGGGGAGCTAGGGGTATACTCATTCCAGGACTAAGGAATTTGTTCTGAATGTGATGGACTCTGTCTATCCCAGATGCCTTTATGCTTACTGCTATAAGTTCAGGGCTGGCTTGCAGGATGGAATGAAGGAAGGAATCCACTGGGAGCTGTAGCCAGCAGTCAGAGCCAGTTTTTGATATGAGCCTTACATTGATTGCAAGGAGAGTGAGAATGACAAACCTACAGCAGGAAAAAAGCAGCATGGAATTTGCACCATTAAATTGTAAAAGGGTATAATGAGTTTAATTTGAGTGGAGAAATATATAGATGGAATGGTCATCAGTTGATGATGGTGGTGAAATGTTATGAGGCTCTGAACGGCATCAGAACGGGAAGATAGTGACTGTTGTTTTGCGTGGAAGAGGCTGTGAGGTGGCAGTGACACCAACAAGTAGACCATGGGGAACAATCTTGTTCTAATTGAGGGGAATGGATGAACTATCACCCTAGCTGATCTTTTTCACCTGCAACTCTCATGTGGATACAACATTTTGAAGTGCGGAGAATATCCATCAACATCCATTGAAGTCTGATAACCAAAGGCACAAATCATTCTGCGGTTAGTGGTATTGCCACTGCAGGTTTGAAGCATCCCTCTCTGTTCAATGCTGCAGATGTAGCTCACTTTTCTGCATGCTTCAGCACTTCAAATGTTTTGCCTGCCTCCTTCTCTGCTTCACAGCTGCTGCCTTAAATCCATCCATAGACACTTAGAAGATGTTATGGAAATGCATTGCTTGCCTTCAGCAATAGCAGCGGTTGGCCAGTTGAGTTGCTCCCCTAGCCTGTCAGCCCCAGCACTGTGGTACTTGTGTTTGCTGGACTGTTCCTTCTGAGTGTATGGAGGTGAACACATGTTCCATATTAATCTTCATTTCAATGAAGTTGTTTTAGTTCATGCTTTATTGCAGCGCTTTATAATAATGCATCTGTAATGGTAGCCCTTGGGGCAGCAGTCACATGTGGCAGGCTGAGTGCCTGAACTGCTTCTGAGAATGACTCCAATCATACAGAATGAGGCACTCCCTGGTGCACCATCTGAATTTATAATACCAATTTATATGGTGCCCTAAAGCAAGCTTTGTATTTGCTCTGGGACACAGGGGCCAGGCAATAGAAGGGGAACTGCTCTCTATTTTTCTGCTGTCCCTTTTTCAAACTTACACATTTGTCTAGTTTTCCAACTTGCTGTCTTAAAGCTTTGGCTGAGCCTGGGAAATGCAAGAACGTGCCTTGATACACAGTGATGGGTGCAGAATCTGTAACTGGGCAAAACAGGCCTGCTTCCAGTCTCGCAGCATCACTTAGAGCCATGCAGAAGGACATAGTCCTTCAATCAGTGTAAGGTAGAGTCCTGGCTGCTAGTTTATGGCCATGTTTGTGTGGCTGGGAGGCAGTATTAGTTTAACCTCCTTGGAGAAAACAGGTGATGAAACCCATGCCACTCAGAGTGGGGTTTTCAAAACTCAGTTAGATTGGATTTTCCAAGGTAGGTATGCAGTAGGATTCTCCAAGTACTGAAATAACATGGATATTTAATGCCTATTAACTTTGAAAAAGGAGTATATAGTGCTTTAAAGGTCAAAAGCAACGCTTTAAGCTTGCCCTGGAAATATGCCACACCTATCATTAAACACAGACTAAAAGGCTTTTGTCAAAAATAGTGTCCACTAAGTGGAGAGAAGGTGTATTTTGCTCTTTTTGGCTCCCCTGGGGATTTCTACTTATGCTGGAAAATTCCCACCCCACAGTGTTTTGTAGCGGCAGGGAGAGAATTTTCCCCTTCGCTCCGTTTTTATTGGAGTCCTGTTTGGGGATCCTCATCTTGCCTTAAATCTTTGTGCAAAACAAAGACATTTACTGTCATCTGATTGTGAAGGAGATGTGCTTCCTCTCATGGGCAGAACAATCTTTGATGGCACTATGTTTCTGACACGTGAGTAGAGAAAAACAGCAGATTGTTTTATTCCATTGTGCTTATACTAAATGGTGCACAAGGATTTAAAACGACATAGCCCGACCATTAGAAGGGCACTGGCTGCAGCAGTTGTTCCTTACACTGAGAGCTTTCCAACAAATCAGTTGGTTATAAGAAAAGATACCTTCAAGCATCTTCCAGGAGCTCATGGGATAAAAGAAATTCTGCTAAGGAAACCTTCACTTCAGTGACTGCATAGCAGATCTGAGCTTAGTCATGAGATGGGTGCGAGGGAGCTGCTTTTCAAGGGGAAGAAAGAGCAACTTGTCTTGTCCTGGGCTGATGCCATTGTGATGTTGTTATTCTACCTGCCTTTGCTGGCTGGGGAGGGTCTCTGTCTTGTGTGGGTAAGCAGCCAGCTGCAGTAAGTGTTTGACATGAGATTGCTAGGGGTTGATCCTGAAGAATGGGCAAAAGATTGATGCGACTCCCAAAGTGTCTGTGTTCCCTACATTGTGAGAACTGTTATCTAGTGGTTACAGCAGGAGATGTCCCTAATGTGTACCACTGGTCTTGGGCAACCAAGATGTCTGTTCTTCAGAGGTGCTGAAGGGGTCAAGGACAAACTGGAAATTAAATATTTAATCTTACTTGAGGAGTCAGTGGAGCTCTTCAAGGAGTAGCTCTATTGGGTGCATTGGCTGAACATTTTATTAGAGAGATTTTTTCTTTTGCTGCTTTTCTTTTAGTACTCACCAGTATGTATTCTTACTCAACGCTGTTGATAGACAAGCAGGTGTGACAAGGTATTTGTTGCCAGGTAAGGACACTGTGATGTCATTTGTTCATTTTCACAGCTCCATCTAAGGATTCAGGAACAAGAAGAGGACACAGGTTCAAGTGGAGGAGGTAGTAAGCAAAAAAGATGTTCTGAGTCTTGCTGCAGAGGAGGGTGAGAATATCTCAAACTGGAGTGATCCCATGGTTTCAGAAGACTCAGCAAGCAAGAAAGGGTGTATAGTTCAATACTGGTGGCAATACTTGTTGAAAGGTTTGTGTGTTAACTCTGAACTGTGGCTTTGTTTTTGACCATTTCACTGCTGCCTCTGAAAGTGGTCCTTTTCCTTTATGGCTGAGTCAGGGTCACGGTGGATTGTAGGCAATGGAAGATAGTAGCAGCTGGTTTTCTGTCTTAGAATAGGTGTAGGTATGTGTCTAGTACCTGGTGGCAGAAGTCATAAAGCCAGTGTGACAAACATCAAATTTTATATCGCTGTCTGAAAGAAAGTACAACTCACTGCTTTTTTTTCTTCCCTTCTCTTGCACATTCAAGTGTGTGCACGTTTGTCTCACTTGTTGTTGTTATGCTTATGTATTCTTAAGTATAAATGCACATATATGAGTAACCCTTCCACAATGACGGTCTTAGGATAGTGGGAAACACTGTATGAGACTTGGAGAAGGTCCTGCATCATTTTTGCCCCAGTTTGTTAGCTGATGTAGTGAAACATCATCCCTTTCCATACAGACCTTGCCCTGAACGTGCTCCTGCAACATTTGCACGCACACCACTGTGATGGTTTGGGAGTTCCCTCCCTGCCCCAAACTAGACTCAGCTGGCTGGAAGTTAAGGACTGAAGCTCTATTTACAGTTTAGCACAATATACAAGCAGAGAGATATACACAATAGATGGGAATGTTTACAGAAATACACAAGTCAAAGGTAATACAGAAACACAATCCCCCTCGCAGAAATCAGAGTCCCCAGGAGGGGCTTCCAACCACCCTCCCACCTTCTCCTCGCCCCTGTACCTTACCGCACTGTTTGGCTTACACACAAGGACAATTTGGAGGAACGGTCAGGGAGGTTAGAAGGAAAGTGGTTAGTGAGGTTACTTGGCAGAGAGGAGAAGGCAAGAAGCTACACAGCCCAAGAGTGTCTGTGCCTGAGTGTCTTATCTTCATTTTATATTCTTTTCTTATACTTCTCATCAAGCCTATGAGTGAAGTAGGCATCACCACTGTTTTCTTTTCACAGCTTGTAATATAATTTTCTGTATTAAAATATTCCAATTAGCCTCAAACCAGCACAACCACTCTTACTTAAGCCCTCTTACATGCTCCTCCTACAAGGAGTCATCTCATTTTGAACGGGTTCACCCTTACATGCCTGGGTACACACATCAGGTTTTTTGGCACGTGCTCTCCCATTCATAGACTGCTACACACTCAAATGTCTGTCTGTATAGTTTCTGTCTCCTGTACACTCGGATAAACAAAGCAATGCTTTGAAAATTGCTCCCTGTATACACTGTGTAGAGTTCCTCTGTAGCTATTAAACAAATGCAATGGAATGTGTTAGGAGGAGGAAAATGACTGCGAATCAAATGTGAAGAGATGTCCTGCAAATGGCCAGAATAACTTTGGAGGTTGAACCTCCTGCTGGAGTGAAAAATTGTTTGGAGGAGAAAGGTTTAAATCTAATCCTCTGAAATGATGGTGAAGGGAGTTCTGACCAAATGCTGTCATCTCTGTTATTTCTTATTACTGTAATGAGTTTTGCTCTCTCAAGTAGGATAAGATCTCCAATGAGATAAGATCAGCTTTGTTTGGCACAACCAAGACGATCTGATGGCAGTTTGGACTGCAGCTTCTAAATTCACCTTGGGTATTAACTTCTGGGCAAAAAGACACTGGAAGTGCTAACACGGCAAAAAAGAAAATACAGCTGGAGAGATAAACTGCGTTCTTGCCTCATCGAACAGAATTCCCTGCCACTGTTTCAATGGCAAGTTCCCCTTGAGCCTCATTTCCTTTAGGCAGTGCCACACAAATTCTCGATTTCAAGGATTTGGTGAATGCCATTCAGAGAACCTAAGGAAAAAGCCCAGGAAATTACACTGTATGAGACTGTATTGGAGTTCAGGCTCTCTTCCCATCCCCTGCTGCCATACTTGACTAGTGTAGGCAGAATGTTCTAGATCTTCTGTTGCAGCATTTGCACATTCTGGTATGATGGATGATGCCTCTAACTCCTGCCTGTTCTGTCTCCCGAGCCTTTTATAGGCTCTGATCCCTTTCACTACTTCTTAATAGAGAAGAGGAGAACCAGGAGCCGATGACAATGGTGCGTGCAGTTCGTCCTGCAGCAGGGAGTTAGGTAGCTTCTGCAAGTCAGATTGCTCTTCTACTAAGATGTAGCAACACCTATGTCTTGTGGGTACTACAGCCACTGCCCTGAGTAATCAAGCCCACATCTCAGAGCAGAATAAATACCCAGAAATTGAACAGTCACCCTTAGCAATTCATTGAAAATGGCACCAACCGAACTGCCTAAGTTTGGCAGCATCACATCTTTCGGTTAAAACAGGCATGTGAGTTTAGCAAAAAAGTCTTTTGAAACAAGCAAAAGACGCTGAGTAACAACGTGTCTATGCCTGTGCTTTCTTGTCTTTGTCTATTCTCCCTAGTGGTGGGAGCAGAGAGCACAGTGCCCATGGCGGGAGGGAGTGGCCATGTGCTCAGGTGTATAGATTTATGCCACTGCTGATCTGCAAGGCTTCTTGGAAAGAGAAATGGCTCTTTTCTTAATGAAGACATCAGAAAAGCCTGATGTATCTACTGGTCATCTTATAGAAAACACTTTACCTAGAGCAAGTCAGACATTTTTACGAGGTCTTACCACAATACCAGTGCTGTATGCTGGGGAGGAGAGCAGTATTAGAGGGGGCTGGTGGGAAGCTTGCCATGGTATTGGTGTGGCTTTGTGTGTTTGGTCTGTTGTTTGTTTTGCTTTTTTTTTTTTTTTTTTTCCTTTTCATCCTCTCCATACAACTTGTACGAGCTAGGGATGTGGAAGAAAGGGTTGGAGGGATTAGTTGAAAAAATCTACTCTGCTGTTGGGCAGTTAGAGTACTGCTTGCTGGGCAAAGAACTCCTTGTACAGCACTGCTTTCCTCTCGCCCCTGTTTTGTTCCACACCGCAGCAAAGATGTGCCTTGCAACCTCGAAGAAACTTCCCTGTTCTTCTAATATTCTTACTGCTCTCTACCTATTCATAAAATGATGGCTGCTATTTTGGTGCCTAACTGTAGCAGCTTTTCAGAAGCAGAGGCCTGTGTGCCTGAGTTACACACTGTAAGATTTTTATTTATTTATTTTCAAAGCAGTTATCTTCCACAGTTCATTTATAGCACTCTGAGTAGAAGCTCTTCAGTTACATTGTCTCCTATCCCTCTTTCTGATTGATAAATATTTCATACATAAGGTTTTCTTCTTTTTCGTTAGGAAATAATGGTATGTGGATGAAAACTAGCTTGTTTTCTCCAAATCTTCTTGGGCTTATTTTACCCTTTGTGATTAAGCTGGCTGTAAGCTGCCATTGCTAGTTTGCTTTTTCTCTCGAGGTACGTGCTGAAGAAGATATAGCTCAGAATTAGAAGGGGAAGACTGTGGTGGTGTCAGTGCTATTTACATGGAAGATACTCTGCTGGTAGGCAGACAGATTAAAACATGGTGCAAGTATGTAGATCTTGGAGAGTGAAAGGCCAAAGGTGGTGCAGTTTCACATGACTACCTCATCAAATCAGTACTTTGATAAACTACAAGCACAAAACCACTAGATTGCCAGAATTACCAGCAAGAAATGAAGGTAATAGAAGCCAGGTTTTATTGCTGGTTGCATATTTAAAATCTGAAGTTAGCTACTGAAGTAAATGCAATAATACCTGATTTTATTCACAGTATTTGAGACCAGGATCTAATCCCATGCCCCAAACAGAGATTGATAGTACTCACTGCATTGCGGTCTCCATATAAAATAAGAAGTTTAACAATAACTTGCATTGACTTGTACATCTGAAGGGATGAAGTTTTGCTCTTGGGATGATGATTTTGAGTTGAGAAGATACCTCTCTGCTGGACTGTTGTCACCTTGTTGAAATGGGTCCCCATTATCCTCTTTGTGCACGTATCTGAATTTGTTAGGGAACGTGAAGGACTCTGTTTTCCAGAGAAACTTCCCAAGGACCTCCTAATGTTACTTGAAACTAGTATTTAGTGTTTCTGTGTGGCTATTATCCATCTCAGATCCAGCTGCATTTCAGTAGTGAGCAAAGTGATCAATACACACTATATACAAATAATAATTGAGTGCTGTGAGCAGGCTGTCGCTTAGGTAAAATGCAGAAAAAGACAAAAATCTTTTGAATACCTAATCAGAAGGGAAAGGAAAAGCAAATAACTTCCCAGTCTGTCCCAAGGGTGGGTGTGTTTCTGAGTCTCTGGCAGTGTAGTAGGAGCATTGTACACATACTTTACCATGATTGTAGGGTCTGGAAAGAGGGATCACAAAGTTTCATTTCTCACTTGGGGTTTTGTGCGCACTTCGCACAGGTACTGGTGGTTCCTGCTTGACAGTCTGCTCGGAGGTGAGCTTTCAGCATGGTAACACATTGAAAGTCTTCACATAGACGTTCCTCACAGAAGGCACTTTGAATTGCACCGTTTACTGCAGCTAAGTGCTAATAGTGATGATAAATAACAGTATTTATAATATACAATGAGAAGGAAACGCTGACCCCAGCACAGTCGATGATGCCTGTCAGTGCCGTGGTTTTCCAAGTGAGAAAAAAGAGCAGCTGAAAACTTGGAGAGATTTGTACAAGGTAACAAGGAAACGTAGTGCCTCGTTGGAGTGGAAACTGGCAGTGCACAAACGGGCTTGAAATGCCCAGCAGGTTTGGGTCAAACTCTGAGCTAGAAGGGAAAACTATTCGTGAAGTTTAAGGGTTTTGGAGGGATCTCGCAGTCGATCGGCTGAGGAAGGCGGTACCTGCTTCTCAGGTGGCAGGTCGCCGCTCGCTTCTGTAGCGCTGCCAAACTCTAGAAGGTAAAAACGCCCTATCTATCTCCCCCTCCTCTTGCCGGGAGCAAAGGAGCCCAAGCGTCCCTTGCCGTGCCGGTCCGGTGAGGCAGCGCTCGAGGAACAAGGCGCTGGCGAGGTCGGGGCCGAAGGAACCCCTCCCACCTCGCTATCGGGAGGAGGCGGCGGCGGCCCCGCCGCAAGCCCGGGCGCAGAAGCCCGAAGGAACGTTGCTGCCCCTGCTCGGGGCCGTGCCAACTGCCTAGCCGTGTCGGGGTACCGGGGGCGCGGGCCAGCGGTCTCTTTAAAAGCCGGGGCCGGGCCGGGCGGGCACGGCGACAGGGGGCGGCGGCGGCGTGCGCGGGGCTCGGGCTGCTCCGGCACCGCGGCGCGCTCAGCCCTGCGCAGCTCCGCCCGCGGCTGCCTCGNATCGGTGGGGGCTACCCGCCCGGCGGGAGCTGTGCGCCGCCGCTCCTGAGCTCCGCGGGTGGGTTTCTCCTGACCTCCCTGACGGCAACTATTTCGGATCGTTTCATCTGTCTTCCCGATCCCCGCTACCCCAGCGAGGCTGGGCGCTGCCTACCCGCACGGACTGGGCGCGCACTGACCTCCCGGGACGCTCCGGCCCCGGCTTCTTTTGCCCGACTTTTTGGGAAATCACGATTCCCACGGCGGGGCTTTTCGGAGTGGAAACCGGGGAGCCTGACGAAAGAGACGACGATACTACGCTGAGTTACAGCAGGGAGACGCTTAGTAAGAGCCCACTGTTTGCCAAAGGCGTAAGGATTTCTTTTTAAAAAAAATATTAATGAGGAAAGAAGAGAGGCTGAAGATGAAAGTTTTTCTTCTTTAATATTTTTTGCTCTTCCAAGTCTTCGGATCTATTACTGTAGCGCCTTTCTTCCCCGCCTTCCATTTGTTTGTATTAATGATTTAGTAGCCGTCTTGCCTGAAAACTTCCACCGTGAGCGACCGCTGTGGGTTTTCAGGCAGTCAGTGACCTTAAAGGTTGGTTCAATGCTTTCTTCGTGCAAGATGTATGTGATGATTGGGGTTTTGGTTTTGGGTTGGGTTCTTTTTGTTTTCGTGGCTTTTGGTTTTTATTTATTTTTTTCCTCCTTTCTTTTTCGGAAAAAAAAAAATCTGTCTACTTTATAATGTAAAAGAAAACATCGTTCAGTCAGGGAGTGATGTAATTCTCCTACCTAAGGGCACTGACTCTGGTGCTTTGCAGGTGACTTGGCTTTCGCTTACTCTTTAAATTTATTTTAATTGCAACCTCTTTGTAGCTGAGAAATAACGTATCTAACCGGTGCTCTTTGAGGATGCGTTTTGTTAAAAGAGAAATCTTTCTCTTTCAAAAAGATTTTTTTTTTCCCCCCTGATATCTCGCCCCACAAAGAAAACAATAAAAAAGGTTAGACGTGAGATCAGCGGCAGAAAAACCAAAGGATCAGGGAGGCAGAACCCAGGTTAAAAACATCAAATGATTTTTTAAAAAAGGACACTTCCAACCTTTTGCTTTTCCAAGCTCTTTCCACCTTTCCATGATTAAATTCTTCAACACTTTTTTTTTTTTTTGCAAATAAATGATTTCTTCTTTTCCTAAATATTAATTGTTCCTTCTATGTATATATATTTTTTACTGCACACAATTGTTTTGTGATAAGCACGCAGCCCTCCTAAAAAAGGTGGATATCGAAACGACCGCTCACCAATACCTGGTTATTACACATTTGGAGGGGCTCCTTTTTTGAGGGGTGAACTTTTAACTAGACTGGTGAAAAGTCTTAAGAGAGATGTTGAGTAGGTTGGGGAAAAATTGATCACGAAAGCTTTGGTTGGCCGTGGTAATACAGGCAGTTATTAATTGTAATGAGAACCAGAAGGATGTTACGTCTGTCACCAGTTTAAGTTAAAATGGTCATCAGTGTTAAGTTGGGTAAGTTTTTCTAAGGGTTAGTAGCATTTTAGGGGGGGAGGAGGTTGCAGAGATCATTGCTCTTGGTTTCGATACTGGGCGCACTTTATCAGCTGAACGAACTAGGTGATTATATGGACATAATTTTCCATTTCTCTATTGGTTTCCTTTTTGCCTTTGGCAGTTTCTTAAACGTTTGTCTTTGTCTAACAGAGCATCTGGTTTTTGGGAATAGGGAGGTGCAGCTGGGGACATTAGAAGTTTGAAGATAATGGCAGCAACAGGATTGTGTTTGTTTATTGAAAGGAAAAAAAAAAAAAAAAGAAGTTAGGAGATGAGGGTTCTCTTTCTGGAGCATTCGGGCACCTTCCGGTGGGGTATGTCTCTAGGCTTTTAATTATTTATTTCACTTTTCTCCTTTTGAAAAATGAAGTGGAGTGAAACCAAAATGAAACGAAATAAAATTAGACTAAACGTTGAAAAATAAATAAATTAAGGAATGGAATGGCTGAAAACCCAATAGTTGATTTTCATCATCCTGGTGGTGATGGCTTCTCGATAGAGGCGATATCTGCCGATGTCACCCCCGTTCCATGGCCGTAGCCTGGCCTCATTTTACGCTGCGTTTCCACTGAACATGTTGACGTGCTGCTGCTTATATAAGGGGAAGAACAAATTCAAGCGGATTAGTGCTTGGGATTTTGAGATCGACTACCCAGATCGTGTTATGGGTTTTTTCCTTTCCTTGGGGGAGCTGGTGGGGAAGGCTGGAGAATGGCGGGAGGGGGTGAAATCGGGATGTGTGGTTGGGGGGAAGATGGGGGTGATGCAGGGAGTAGCTTATTCGCATAATGTCTGCGCTGCATCCCTTTTCTTTTTATAAAACCCCATTATCTCTAAAAACACATTATTCTTCAGCCCGCTCTGAAAAAAAAATAGGAGGAGGGGTTATAGGGAGGGGGCTTGGTATGGGAGTCATTAGACCCACTGCTGCAAAACCAAGATACAGAAATCCATCTGCACCAACATTTTGGGGGGAGGGAGGGCGTAGAGAGGGGGGGAAGGGATAGATTGTCTATCTTGGATTAGCGAAGTGGAGCTTTGTATTCTTCATTTTCCTCCCCATTTTCTGCCATTTCCCTCCATCCTCCCCCCATCCGCACACCCGCTTTCCTCCTCCCAGCCCCCACCCCCCTGAAGGTTTCTTGTCCCTCGACGAGAAAATTCTGTGTTACATCCTGATGGCTCTGCGGATTTTTGTGGTTTTATTTTTTTTTTTAGTGCATCACAACAGTGGCATGGTGACCTTTGCTTCATGCCACACAGATTTTTGGGTTCCCAATAGGAGTGTGACCGCAGCTCGGGCACGGGTGCAGGCGCTGGCACACCTGTCGTTATGCACCCAAGGCAGGCCGTGATTTAATTCCGATTTATTTTTTTGTGTGCCTGTCTCTGCCTGTGCGTGCGCGCGGCTGATAAACACTGGCACAGGGCAGGGAGCGCAGTAAATGCCAAAGGCACGTCCAGCCATTTCGCCAGCCCGTCTTGCCGCTCTCTTTCCCTGGACATTGTGTCACACATGATGAGATTTTGTGTCAGGGAGGGGTGTGCCCTATGTGGATGGCGGGGACCCAGGGGTTGGAGGGAGTGGATGTGTCCTGGGGAGGGAGGAATTGGGTGGGGGTGGGGTAATGGACCTGATGATGCTAATAACATTATTTTGGTCAAATGAACGTCTGGTGATAATGATTCAGTGTAACCATCCATGAAATACATGCTTGCGACACACTGGAATAAAGGTTACTCCAGGGAGCTCCGACAGAGCCGGGCATGCTCAGGGGTGTGAGCCATTCCCTTAATGGGGGAAACAAAATTCATAAGCACCCCAGGTCGCCTCCTTCCCCAATGCTTCCTTGTGTGTCCGAGCTGGAGGGCACTGCGATGGAGAGAGGGGGTGTGCTGCACTGGAGCCAGGTCCAAACAAAGCCTTCCCGCCTCATCCTCCTGTGCTATCCTCCCTTGTCCTCTTTCAGCTTATCTGTGCCGTTGATCCAGATGATACAGGAATATCGCCATTTCCACGCAGTCCCTGCCACAGGCTGGAGGGTGGTGAATCAAGAGAGGCGAGGGAAAAGCTCCTTGTGTTCCTGTTGTAGGATGTGCAGGAAAGCCCCAGCTTTTGGGTCTGAATAGAGCAGGGAAAAGGCTGGGGATGAGGAGAGCAAAGGAAGAGGAGAGCCTCACCTCGGTCCTATTCTTTCTTCCTTCTTTCTTTCCCCCAACTAGAACCTGGAAAAGGTCCCAGCAAGCCTCAGCAGGTGTTATGGGTAGCTGGTGTGCAGGGCTGGGGGAGATGAGCAGTCAGAGAGAGGCTTTACTTGGGTTTCACGCAGGCCAGGACCCTTTCCAAGGCTTGTAACCTGCTCAGCACCCTGCATCTCTGAGTGTGAAAGACCTCCTTGCTTGGTCATGGGCTGCTCACGCTCAGGTCCAGGGGAGCTGGGGAAGGAATGTTCTCTTGTGGTTCTGTCAGCTGCTGCTTCTCATCTCTTCTTGTGTTGCTGCGCCTGCCCAGAGGTCTCCATATTTCTGGATCTTTCCACATCATGGAGCAACAGCAAAAGCTGAATAAATAGATCTGTCCGGGGCTATTGTTGTTTGCCTTTTACTCTGTTCCCTTCTATCTGACCTTGAGGTGCAGTAGTAAATTACGGCCGGGAAGATGGGGCAAGGGTGTGGTCCAAAGCCCCGCACTGTTGATGTGGGTGGTGGTTGGAGAGACACTGTGTTCCTCTCGTCCCCCAGACCCAGTTTTGCCTCACCTGGCCTGCTTTACCAGTAGTTACATAGGGGTCTGTCCCTGCCCTCCCCTTCACCCCAGCCACTTTAGAAATGGATATTGTGCTGCGCCTCCTGTGCTTGTAGGTCAGCAATGATGCAGTGGTCAGCTGAGCAACAGGCAAAGGGTGCTGCAGGGCCCACATGCCTGCTCCCCTCTGCTACCCCACAGGGTGAAGGTGGGGTCTGCTTTTCTGATTCCTCTATTTCTCCAGTGGTTGAGGTACTAGTGCGTTCTTGTGGCACAGTGCACCTCTGTTTATAAATTATTTGCTAGCAGGAATAGGAAAGGTTGGGAAAAAGCATTATTGTAGGTACACTTCAGTGACTGCAGCGTGAGTTTTGTAACTCAGCAGTTTTGTGATGCTTTGAACTTCCTTCAGTTGCCACAGCCAACAGACCAGAGTGAAATTCACATAGTGCTGGAAATCTGAATGGTTTGCACTCCTGAAGTGAGAAGGAGCTCTGTTCCTGCAGAGCATTTGGAGGGTGAGGTGGTGCCAGGGGTCATTGTGGTGGTAGTGATGATGGCGAATTTTAAGCCTTAAGTCCCTGTGCAAAAAGGGACTTTTCCTTTCTTTTCAGGCAAGCTACCAAGTCATCAGGTGCAGGCAACTCATTCCCTTTGTGTTAGGATTGGGTTTAAGCCCTTAACTTAGGGAACATCTTCAGACTGCACAAAATCTTCTGGCTCTTGTCTGGAGTATTTCTGGGAAGGGAGAATTTAGTCCCTCTCTTGTAGCAGCAATGGCATTTCAGTGGATCTACTGAACCTCTTGCTTTTTTTGCTGCAGCCTCCTCTGGGGCTCTTGAGTTTAACTGTCTTGAGAAGTGGAGTGTATTTTCCCCTCTTGATCTGTTTCTCTTTGTCCTCTCCTTGGTAATCCCTTCTGTGTTCTAGGCATGTGCAGGTGGGTGTCTGGATACTGGCTGTGCTGTGACATACTGTATGAAGGACAAGGACACACAGTATCTGGCCAAGAGAAAACTGAAGGAGCCAGAAACTTTGTGCTGACCAAAAACCAACATAAGGGACGGCCTCTGATAGTGAGTCAAGAGACGTGGTGTTGAATTTAAAACAAAAATGCATTTAACTTGATCTGTCCCTGCCCCCACCATCAAGAAGAGGAGGCAGGCATTATTTTGAGACTGCTGCCGATGCAACTGGAGCCAGAAATTACCCACATTTTGGTTAAACTTTGGAAATTTTTATCAGCTTGCTTCTCCCCCTCATCCCCCTCTTCTAGTTAATAGCAGAGTCTAGCAGAGTTGGCTCTTAATGCATGCAGCAAGTGATGAAGGAGATATTTTACATTTCATAAACCAACATGATAGAGGGATTGGTAGCTTCTTGAAACCAGCACACTACATGATCTTGGATCAGGTTTGCTTTTTGTTCCTTTTTACATGGGCATAGACAAAGGTAATTAATTTTTGTAAAGGATCCTGAGAATCCAAGGTGGTGTTTTGATCTCCTACTGCCAACCTAAACAGCCAGACCAAGTTCTGTTAGTAGAAGGGCAGCATGGGAGAATTGCTGGACTAGGCTATGTGTGGTTTTACTGATGGCTAGCAGGAATGAAGTGCCATTTCCCTGTAGTGGCATGCTGGGAAACGTGAGAGCAGTAAGAGTCCTAGTGGAAGTAAACCAGGGTTGTTGGAAGATCCTGCTTTCCTTCCTTAAGGGAAGGTGGGAATGCAATTTCTCTTGTCAGTTACAGAAAAAGGCACTCTGCACACTGGACAGCTGTTGGAAACTATGCATCACACAGCCAGCTTGGCAGAGTCCTCCATCTGTGCTAAAGCCTGCAGCCTCTCAGGACCCAGGCATGATGGAGGTGTTGCCATGTGGCTTTGCAGAGGGTAGTGAAGGAGTGTACACTGCTATCAAAAGTTGAACTTTGTCTGAAACGTGGCCAGTTGTGAGTGAATGAGCTGCTCATCTGCCTTGCTTCCTCATGTCTCCTAGGGCTTTCCCCTTGTGTCTTACAGCCCTGTGCCTAAATTCTTTTCCAAGCATGCTTCTCTGTCTGTTTCTTGTCTGCTGGCAGCAGGAGTGAGTCAGGGTGTTGGGAAGGAGACGTCGGGGTGAGGGGGACTCTGTCAGCATACATTTTGTGTCTCAATGGTGTGCTCTGCTCCTATCCTTCTACAAATTCCTTTCCTCTGCCCTTGCTGGTGAGGGATGGCTTATTTCAAACACAATCTGCTTGTGTCACTCCTGGCCCTTCTGCTTGTCATCCATCACATCACAGCAACTAATTAACAGTAGTAGCTTTGGATCCCAGGAATGACAGTGCTGGGATAGTAGACTCTTTAAAAGATCCTTATTTTTCCCCTTGTAACTAGGGCAGGCTGGCTGAGGAGTTAATGGACTCCATTGTCTCTTGCCTGCTGCACCACCCTGTAGTGTGAGGGTGCCTGCATGTTTAGCAGGGAGGGTGCCCAAAGCCTAGGGCTGCCTTGTAATGCCCTTGACAGTGCTGCAGCATCCCCTGCATCCAGGTACCTTCCAGGAGCTGTATAGGAGCCAAGAATGGGATGGAATAATAATTGATGAGGATGGAGGGAGGTATGATGTAAACCTTTTGAAGCTGCTGGTAGCATCTCCAGTGCTTTTGGGTACGTACAGCTGCACATAGTCTCAGAATCTGTGAGTTTGACCCTGGGAGCATCCTCTGCTCGTGGCAAAAGATACCATGCTGTGTCAGCTGCGCTGCTGATCCTAGTGCCGTGCTGATTGGGGTGTTGTCAGGGGAATCCACGTGCTGCTCCCATGGAGTGGCAGGTTTAAAAGTGAGGCATTGGTCATACTGTGAGGCTACCCAGAGAGCACTTGCTCCCCTTCTTCTACTCTATTATTGCTGTTATAAACCACTTACAAGGAAGGGCCCATGGAGATCAAAAGAGAAGTAACTAAGCAAAAGGGTGATGCTTGCTGGCAGCTGGAGGGTGAGGAGGGAAAGAACTCTCCAGCAGGGTAACTGTCTGATGGGACTGGCTGCATCTGCAGAGCAGGGAGATGCTGGCTTCATTTCTGTCTGCTGTTGCAGCCTTTTTTTTTTTTTTCCTTTCCCAATAATGTGTTAATTAAACATTGATTTCAAGGGAAAAAGGAATCTGCTTGAGCTGCAGAAACTAAATGGAGTGTGGAGGAATGGGATCTGGTGAGGGATGTGTGGAAGGAACTTCTGTCAGCTCTCTTCATGACCAGTCATGGAAGGAAGCAAGGAAGGAGCTGCAGGAAAAACCCAGTTTGCCTTAAATTTGGAGTCCTTCACTTGTCTCCAGGGGGACCCTTGTCCTTCTGTAGCTGCTCAGTGTTCAGCTGATGTGTACTAAGGAGTTACTAGGTAGTCAGCTGTGTTTTCTTAAAAATTGTAAGTAATGAAATACTTCTTACTAAAAAGCAAAATGGAAGAGAGATTTTCCAAGGCATGTTTAAGGGACTTTCTGTTCAGTTTGGTGCTCTCCTGATTTTTCTACTCTGGTAGTTACTGTTGTTTTCATAAATTCATTAAGCTGTGGTCCAAGTTAAGGCACCAGCCGTAAAGGCATACTTGCTCTCCTTACATGCAGATGTCTGGCAGCTCAACTGACCTTCCTTTACTGCATGTGGATAAGCCAGTCATTGAACATGGGTATGAGATTGTGATGTGCACATTTAATAGTCTCTCTTCTTCTCATCAGCGCACTAGAAGGTGAGACAAGATTGTGGTGTCTCCCCTCCCTTGCTTGGTTGAACTCTGCTCTGTTCATTAGACTGAAAGAGCCAGTGGGAGGCTACGCCGCTCTCCTTTTGTGTTACAGATGCATAGGGAAGGTAGGAAGCCTTGCTTTAGTGTGAGATCTTACCTGGAATAATCCTGTCTGCTGGTATAAGTACTATTTTCTCATAGCACTAAACAGTTTAATTTGAATTATTTTGACCACTGTGCTTTCTGTCTTCTGTAGTTTTGTGAAATAATGGCAAGGAGAGTATAACCTGTCTGACCTTTCTGAGCACTCCATAAGTCTCAATTAAAGTGATCCCACAAAGACCTCAGTCAGTTCATGCAATAAGTGAAGTGGCAGCATTGTCTTGAGAAAGAGACCCATCCTGGCTGCTAAATTCCTTTCTGCACCATCTGCAGTACTGTACTACAGGAGGATATGCTGCAGCATCAGAACCCATTGGAAAAGGAACGGATTAAGCTATAGAGCAAATATTTGACTCATCGATGGCTGATGACACTCGTGGAATAACAATGATTGAGGTTGGAAGTGACCTCTGGTCATCACCTGATCCAACCCTCTGCTCAAGCAGGGCCAGTTAGAAAAGGAGAACATGGCCAGACAACTTTAGCATATCATCAAGCAGGGAGACTTCACAACTTCTCTGGGAAACGTGTGACAAGGCAAAACATCAAATTAGAAAGTGTTTCCTGATGTTCAGGCAGGACCTCCTCTCTTTTGGTTTGTGCTCTTTACATCTGACCTTGTCACTAGGCACTACTGAAAAAAGAGCCTGGCTCTGTAATCTTTACACCTCCCTTCAGATATTTATGTATGTTGATAAGATCCTCCCTGAGTCTTCTCCAGGCTACACAGTCCCACCTCTCTCAGCCTTTCCTTGTATCAGAGATGTTCTTAATCCTCTTTGTGGCCCTTTGTTGGACTCTCTCCATTATGTCCATCTCTCATGTATTGGGTGGTGCAGAACTGCACACAATCCTCCAGGTTTGGAGTCGCCAGAGGCCACTAGAGGAGAAGGATTCCCTTCTTCATCCTGCTGGCAGCACTCCTAATGCAGCCTGGGGTACCAGTAGCCTCCTTCTGTGCAAGGGCACAATACTGGCTGATGTTCAGCTTGTTTTCTACCAGGAATCCCAAGCCCTTCTCTGCAAAGCTGCTTTTCAGCCAGGTGGCCCTCAACATGTACTGATGCATGATGATGAACATAACTATAATGCTACAGAGTGTCAGCAGAGCAGTCAGGGTGGTCCTTAAATACTAACTTCAGAAGTTTGAATTTCTTTCTCAGAATGTGTCAAAACAAGTTTTGTTTTTGTTTTTTTTTTTTTTCAAAGTAGTCATGACTTGATAATTTTGACTTTTCAGTGGATGGATGGTTTTTAAAGCATTACATGTTCCTTGAGAGAAAATGTTTGTGTAATTGAGGGTAGAACAGAGTTCCAGCAGGAAGGGATCTACAATGATCGTCTAGACCAACTCCATGACCACATACTGAAGTTGTATCTAACAACAGTGGACCAAAGGCAAAATTTTCTTGAGCCAGATCTTCAGGATTTAACTCACTGTAATTATTGTTTTTTTTTTTAATTTTTAACATATGCCCTTTGTCTTCCTGATAGGACCTAATTCATGAGTCACTAGCAGCTCTGTTTGGTACTAACTTGCAGTGTAGAGATGCGATGCCTAGGATGTTGCAATGCATTTTTGGCAGTGGGTTGTAATATCACTGAATAAACACATTTTATGGCACTAGAGTGAACTACTGCTTCTTTACTAGACCATGGTGTATCAAGTAGAAATGCAGACTGAAAAGGGAGTAATAAATTGATAGGTTTTTGGTAAGACAGTAACTGTTCTAACAGGTTTGCCTGAAAGGAGCAGTTCTTCCTCCATGCTCATTCAGTTGCTCGTGTGTAAGATGAGGCAGGAAGTTGAGAGCCTGGAGAAGAGAAGGCTTCGAGGGGACCTGATAGTAGCCTTCCAGTATCTGAAGGGGGCCTACAGGAAGGCTGGGGAAGGATTATTTACAAGGTCCTGCAACGACAGGACAAGGGGCAGTGGGTTTGAACTGGCAAAGGAGAGATTTAGACTGGATGTTAGGAGGAAGTTCTTTACAGCGAGGGTGGTGAGACACTGGAACAGGTTGCCAGGGAGGTTGTGGCTGCTCCCTCCCTGGAGGTGTTCAAGGCCAGATTGGATGAGGCCTTGAGTAACCTGTACTAGTGGGAGGTGTCCCTGCCTATGGCAGCGGGTTGGAACTAGATGATCCTTGAGGTCACTTCCAACCTTACCATTCTATGATTCTATGATCTGCTTTCTTGTCACAGGTCATATACCTATTAAACTGGAAAATGCTCAAAATCTGGTAAGAAGTTTCTAAAGACAAATGAAAAGTACTGCACTTGAGAAGGTGAAATCAAACTCCAACATGTAAAATGGGGGACAAGAAGCCAGGCACCAGAACTGCAGAAAAGGATCTGAGAGGCACTACAGTGAGTCAGAGGCTGAATGTGAGTCAACAGTGTGGTGACGTTGCAAAAAAAAGCAAATCTCGGGGTATATTTAACAGGAGTATCACGTGTAGCACACAGGCAGTGGTTTTTCTACTCTAGCAGCCACTGTGGAAGCCACAGCACAGCACTGCCCCAATGTAAGCAGCAAACCCAAAAACCATGGAAGGAGATGAGGAGAGAAGAGAGGTGAGGAGAAGACAGTGGCAAGCACCACTTGCAAGCAAAGACTAAGAACTGGCTTGGTGAAGTCTAGAGAGAAGAATGACAAGGGACATGAGAAGTCACTGTGTGCAGTTCTGGAGCCCTCAGCACAGGAAGGACATGGAAGTTGTTGGAGTGGGTCCAGAAGAGGCCGTGAGGATGATCGAAGGGCTGCAGCAGCTCTGCTATGAGGACAGACTGAGAGAGTTGGGGCTCTTCAGCCTCGAGAAGAGAAGGCTTTGAGGAGGCCTTAGAGTAGCCTTCCAGTATCTGCAGGGGGCCTATAGGAAGGCTGGGGAGGGACTATTGACAAGGTCTTGTAATGACAGGACAAGGGACAATGGGTTTGAACTGGCAGAGGGAAAATTGAAACTGGATGTTAGGAGGAAGTTGTTTGCAGTGAGGGTGGTGAGACACTGGCACAGGTTGCCCAGGGAGGTTGTGGCTGCTCCCTCCCTGGAGGTGTTGAAGGCCAAATTGGATGAAGCCTTGAGTAACCTGCACTAGTGGGAGGTGTCCCTGCCTATGGCAGGGAGCTGAAACTAGATGATCCTTGAGGTCCCTTCTAACCTTACCATTCTAAGTCTTCCAGTAGTTAAAAGCTTGGTTTAAGAAGACAGTGATTAATTGTTCTCTGTGTCCACTGGGGATAGGATGAGGAGTAATCAGCTTAATTTGTAGCAAGAAAGATGTGGAGAATAGGTGCTAGGAAAAGCTTTGCAAGCATTTGTATAGTTAAGCATGAAAACAGTTTCCTGAGAGAGATTGTAGTACCCTCATCACAGGGAGTTTAAGAGCAGATGAGACAGGCACACCAAAGTTCACCTGAGTTTTGTGGCAATTTTGACTAGTTCAGAAGGGTATTGGACTGCCTGAGCTCCTGATGTCAGGTCCCAGTAGCTCTTGCACTCCCTGAAAAGCAGGCTTCTCTTACTGGCTGTTCTGATGTGAGTATGGGGAGGCAGGGCCAGGGCAAAACAATTCCTCTGCAAATGCCCCTGCAGCACCTTCTGTGCCCCTAGCACTATCCAATTTTACACGGCACGTCTCAAAAAGGCCTGGGGGAGCTTGTGTGTTTGGCACTGTCACATTAGCATCCAGCACTATAAGCCTTTCTGTTTGTGGAGATAACAAACAAGCAAAGGGCTGGCCCAGCTTTCTGCATCCCTGTAAGTAAGAAATGCAAGTTGTTAGAGACTCTTACCCTAGTTATTGATTAATTTACACGGGAAAGACATGGAGAAATGATTTGGAGATGGAAAAGAAGACTTAGTTTTGGTTGTCACCTGTTACAAAGCACCGTGGGTTTGTATAGTGTGTCACAGTTACTCCAATATGATTTTTCCTGTGCTTTGTCAAATGGAGTGGACAAGGGCAAGTGTTTTAACTTGTGATGGTTTGGGAGTTCCTTGCCCTCCCTCCCCCCTGCTTTGTAAAATCACCCAGACTAGACACAGCTGGCTGGAAGTTAAATAGAGCTTCAGTCCTTACAGCTTAGCACAATATACAAGCAGATGTATACAAAATAGACATGAATGTTTACAGAAATAGACAAGTATTTACAGAAATACACAAGTTAAAGGTGATACAGAAACACAATCCCCCTGCCAGAAATCAGAGTCCCCGGGAGGGGTTCCCAACCACCCTTCTACCTTCATTCCACCCCTCTACCTTACCCCAGGGTCTGACTTATGTGCAAGGTGAGTTTGGAGGGTCTGCCAGGGGGATTAGAAGTAGAGTTGTTAGTTAGGTTACTCAGTGAGAGGCCAGCATACAAAACCAGCAGCTAGAGAAGCAGAGACTCTCTGTATGTCTTATCTATATTTGTGTTGTTTTTCTTATCCATCTCAGCAAGCCTATGAGTGAAGCAGATATCACCATTGTTTGCTTTTCACAGCTGATAATCTAATTCTTTTTCATTAAAACACTCCAATTAGCTTCAGACCAGCACATTCCTTTTTGCAACATCTTTTCTTCTAGTTACCTAAAGCAGAGTGGGTTAGACATTGCAAGGAGGTGTGTTAGCAGCCAGTGGATTTGAGAAGAAGGAGTCTTAATGCCTGATTCAATAAAGACTGCCTCAAACTGCACCAGGGATCTCTCTGGACCTCCCTGCTAACCTAACTAACCGCTCTGCTTCTAACCCCCCTGGTCAACCCTCCAAATTAAACCTTGCACAGAAGAGAAACCCTGGGGTAAGGTAAAAGGGTGGGAAGAACGTGGAAGGGTGGTTGGAAACCCTTCCTGGGGACTCCGATTTCTGGGAGGGGGATTGTGTTTCTGTATTACCTTTAACTTGTATATTTCTGTAACTATTCCTGTCTGTTGTGTCTATCTCTGCTTGTACATTGTGCTGAGCTGTAAATAGAGCTTCAGTCCTTCCAGCTGACTGAGTCTAGTCTGGGGGATTTTACAAAGTGTGGGGGGGCAAGGAACTCCCAAACTATCACAACTAACAAAACACAAAGAAAGAAGCTTCTTCATTTTAAAGATGCAATATATGCTTGTTGAACTTGAGTTGGTGTTGGGCTTGGCCTCTAGGTGTGTGTACAGTTTATAATACAACTACTTTCTTCCTACTTATGTAAACTTGTAACTGCAGGCTCTTGCCATTCTTCAGAGTGGAGGATGGAGATATTATCCTCTACTTCTTGGCACTAGAAGTGAGTCAGGGTTGACACATAAAAGTAGGAGGCAACTATTTGTGTGTAGGAAACTTGTTCTGTCCAAGGAAAAAGTAAGGGTTATATGCATGGTGTTTGTCCTGCTGCACAGAAAGTATCTTCTGGAGCTCACCTCAGACACACTCACCATTTGAAGCATATGGAGAGCTCACCAGATTCAGGCCTCAAAGGATGACTGGTGAAATGGTTGAAGGTAGGCTGGGATGTAATTATTCATTTATGAGGTCCCATATTGCACCAAGTAATAATTGTTTAGGAATACTGCTGTGAAGTCAAGAGGGAAAGGTTCCAACTGAAGGAGAGAGTAAGAAATAACCTAATTATTATTGTTGTTATTATCTCTGCCTATTGTGGTGGTACCAATGCAATTCTGGTTCAAATGCAGGGCAAAAATTGTTCCCTGCCCCAAAGAGTCAGCAAGATAAGGATGAGACAGGAGACAACAGATGGACACAAATAGCTGGGGGAGTAGAGAGAAACAAAAACTGGTCAGCGAGATGGGTGGTATGAAAGCACATTGACAGCTTAGCTGTAGTCAGGCTTTCTGTAGGCATGTGGCAAAGGATTACAACAATAATTCAAGCTGTGGCCTTCGCTTTGGTGTTTTTCTGTGTGCATCTTCCATCTGTGATATTTAAACAGCTTAATTCTCACTTGATGAAGTTTTTATATCCTCAAACTTCCTGTCATTCGCCTGATGTAGGTGGAAGATGTACTAGTCCAGCAATGAAATGTCCACTGCAGTTTTGAAGGAAAAAGGTAGTAGTTTTTTTGTGGCAGAAAGAAGTTGAGACAGTAAGCACGGGATTTTGATGCGGTGTGTTTAAAATAATACTGGGAAAAGGCTGGCAGATGTCACCAGGATGAATATCTGAAGCTCCATAATGCAAGAGGGGTGGCTGGAGTTTGTGTCTTACCAGGGAGGTGCAAAAACTACCTAATGCCATTCATTGGCAACAATTTTGTGTGTATAGGAGATGTCCTTGGAGCGGTGTATCGGTGAGTGGAAGAGTGAATGCAAGTGTGGAGGGTTCTGACTCAGCTGCGCAGTGAACTGTTGTTCCACTTGTCTGGCTGCTGGAGATACTCAGAGGGCTGGAGCAGCTCTGCTGTAAGGACAGGCTATGAGATTTGGGGCTCTGCAGCCTGCAGAAGAGAAGGCTTCCAGGAGACCTTAGAGCTGCCTTCCAGAATCTGAAGGGACCCTACAGGAAGGCTGGGGAGGGACTATTGACAAGGTCTTGCAATGACAGGTCAAGGGGCAATGGGTTTGAACTGGCAGAAGGGAGATTTAAACTGCATGTTAGGAGGAAGTTTTTTGCAGTGAGGGTGGTGAGACACTGGCACAGGTTGCCCAGGGAGGTTGTGGAGCACAGAATCACAGATGGTGTTTTCTGTTTCTGTGCTCCACAACCTCCCTGGAGGTGTTCAAGGCCAGGTTGGAGGAGGCCTTGAGTGACCTGTACTAGTGGGAGGTGTCCCTGCCCATGGCAGGAGGTTGAAAGTAGATGATCTTTGAGGTCCCTTCCAACCTTACCATACTATGATTCTATGTTTGACCTTAGGGCCTCTGCCTATGTCAGTGGCTGCATTCACATGTGTTCTGGTTTGGACATTACCTTGAGAAGGCCACAAACTTGGTATAGACACCAGGTAGTTTTAGGATGCCCTTCTTTCTAAGTTTGAATTATAGCTAGTAACTTTGTATGGTGCAGTGATGTATTCTCTTTCACTGTGAGACTTGTTATCACTCACTACACCAACATAAAGATAGGTGCCTCCTAGTAACTCTTCTATTACCAACACCCATCTCCTGCTTTGTCCTGTTATGCCACTTACTGTTCAGCAGCCCAGAAGTGACTGTCAGACATTAGATGGAGCTGTGTGGTTTATAGCATGTGTATAACAGTGAATAGTTAAAATGGTCTAAAATTTAAAGCTTCAATTGTCCAATCAAGACTTAGTTAAGTTATTACAAGGGAAGTGGCTGCCAGGAGATCTCCAACACAGACAAACTGTGGAACTGTGAGGCTATTAGTGCTAGAACACGTTTTTTGGGCAAGCATTTATAGAAGAGGGAGTTGCCTGTTTTGGGGAGTTTATTCCTGAGTCTACTACAGAATTCTGTCTTTCTTTAGAAAGAAGTGATTAAAAGCACTGTGTTTTTTGGCTCATGATGTCTCCATGCTTCAGTCTGTCCATTATGCTCACCTAATAGCTGGTGAGTTTTCATAGGTGCTTGTAAAGTTTTTAGATTTAGATCAGAGGAATATGGAGAATAAGGACCAAATATGCATCTCTTCTGGAGCAGAGCATACTGAGCTCTCCCAGTGTCTTTGCATGCCCTGCTGTAGTCCCTAACCATCAGCCTGGGTCTTGCAGTGCTGAAAGCTAATCGCATACTGAACTGCGTTGGCAAAAGCATGGACAGCAGGTCAAGGGGAGGGATTATTTCTCCATACTCAGCACTAGTGGGATTGTATCTGCTTACTGTGCCCCATCTTGAGCTTCCCAGTACCAGAAAGACTTTGACAAAATGCAGCAAGTCCATCAAAGAACCTCCAAGGAGCATTGTTAGTGTCTGCATTGGATGGTTGTACCACTGACCACTACCCTTTGAGTGTAGAGGTCCAGTCAGTTTTCCATGTGCTTTGCAGTGCACTCCCTTGGTTCCAGGTGTCTATAAATCATGGAATTGTAGAATATTTTGAGTTGGAAGGGATTCATAGGGATTGTTGACTCCAAATAGCTACTCCTTACAGGACTACCTAAAACTAAACCACGTGACTAAATGTGTTATCGAGGTTCTCCTTGAACTCTGACAGGCTTGGTACCCTGCTTACTTCCTTGGGTAGCCTGCCCTAGTGACTGACTACCTTGTTAATGAAGAACCTCTTCCTAATGTCCAGCCTGAACTTCCCCATAGGCAGCTACATAGCAGACACAACTCCAGGCTGGGTGGTGAATGGCTGAGAGCAGCCCTGAGGAAATAGACCTGGGGATCTGGATTGATGAAAAGCTCAACATGAGCCTGCAGTGTGAGTGCAGCCCAGACAGCAACTGTGTGCTGAGCTGTAGCAAGAGCAGTGTGGGCAGCAGGGCAAGGGAGGGGATTCTGCCTCTTTGCTCTGCTCTCCTCAGACCCAACCTGGAGTTCTGTGTGCAGGTCTGGAGCCCTCAGCACAGGAAGGACATGGAAGTGTTGGAGTGGGACCAGAGAAGGCCACGAAGATAATCAGAGGGCTGCAGCAGCTCTCCTATGAGGACAGGTTGAGAGAGTTTGGGGCTCTTCAGCCTGGAGAAGAGAAGG
>VWZE01013615.1:340296-351989 GCA_013396675.1 Eubucco bourcierii
TTTAGACTGGATGTTAGGAGGAAGTTCTTTACAGTGAGGGTGGTGAGGCACTGGCACAGGTTGCCCAGGGAGGTTGTGGCTGCTCCCTCCCTGGATGTGTTCAAGGCCAGATTGGATGAGGCCTTGAGTAACCTGTACTAGTGGGAGGTGTCCCTGCCTATGGCAGGGGGTTGGAACTGGATGATCCTTGAGGTCACTTCCAACCTTACCATTCTATGATTCTATGCTGGGCACACTGGAGCACACTTGAAGTTGGGCAAGAAAAGAAAGACTGTCATTACTGAGTTGAGATGTGCAAGTCAGACTAAAAGGCAAGAAGGATATGCACAGGCAGTGGAAGTAGGGACAAGTATTCAGGGAAGAGTATAGGGACACCACCGTATTGTATAGGCATGGGATCAGGAAGGTCAAGGGTCATCTGGAGTTGAACTTGGCAAGGGATGCACAGTCAGGTATGTCACAATTAGAGAAGGAAGGTCAGAGAAAAGGTACCCCCCTTGATAAGACTGCAAGCTGGTAACTACAGGAGAAGGGAAGGCTGAGGTACTAAGCAACATTTTACCTCAGTCTTCACTGGAAGTCTCTCTCATCATACCTCCTGAGCCAATGGACCACGAGACAGGGCTCAGAGGGACAAAGTTCCTCCTGCTGTGAGACAAGGTCAGGTTTGTGACCACCTGAGTAACCTGATGATACCTAATTTTATGCAACCTGATGAGATGCATCCCAGAGTCCTGAGGGAATTAGCTGCTGCAGTTGCCAAGCCGCTCCCCGTGTTTGAAAAGTCCTGGCAGTCGGGTGAACCCCCAGTGATTGCAGAAAGGGAAACATTTCACCTCTTGTTGGAAAGGGTAGAAAGGAGGACACTGGGAACTACCAACCTGCCAACCTCACCTCTGTGCCTGGGAAGATCATGGAATAGATCCTGCTAGAAGCAATGTTAAGGCACATGGAGAGCAGGGAGGTGATTTGAGGCAGTCAGCATAGCTTCACCAAGGGCAAGTCCTGCCTAATCAACCTAGTGGTCTTCTGTGAAGGAGTGACTACATCAGTGGACAAGGGAAGAGCTATGGATGTCATTTATCTGGACTTCTGCAAGGCTTTACTCTAGGTCCCTCACAACATCCTCCTCTGTAAATTGGAGAGAGATGGAATTGATGGGTTGACTCTCCAGTGGCTTACAAATTTGTTGGATGGTTGCATCTGGAGGGTGGTGGTCAATGGCTTGATGTCCAGATGGAGATTGATGACAAGGGGTGTCCCTCAAGGGTCTGTACAGGGACAAGTGCTCTTTAATATCTTCATCAATGACAGCAGGATCAGGTGTCAAGGTCAGGTTGGATGGGGCTCTGAGCAACCTCATCTAGCTGAACGTGTCCTGCTCACTGCAGAAGGGTTGGACTTGATGGCATTTAGGTCCCTTCCAACTCAAATGATTCTCTTGAACATCTTTACCAATGGTCTGTACAAGGGGAATGAGTGCTCCTTGAGTAAGTTTGCAGATGGCATTAAGCTGGGAGGGACTGTTGATCTGCTTGAGGCTAGGAAGGCTCTGCAGAGGGACCTGGATGGGTTGCATTGATGGACCAAGGTCAGTTGTATGAGATTCAGCATGGCAAAGTGTCTGTCTTGAACTTGAGTCACAACAACCACATGTAGTGCTACAGGCTCATGGCAGAGTGACTGTAAAACTGCTTAGCAGTGAGGGAGAAGATGAGGTCAACAGGCAGCTGAACATGAGCCAGCAGTGTGCCCAGGTGCCACAGCATTCTGGTTTTCATCAGGAATATTGTGAAAAGCAGGACCATGGAAGTGATTGTCTTCCTGTACTCAACACTGGTGGGGCCACACCTTGAGTATTGTGTTCAGTTTTGGGCTCTCTCTAGAAGAAAGTCATTGAGTTGCTGAACTGTGTCCAGAGAAGGGCAACAAAGATGAAGTGTGTGGAGAAGAGGTCTTCTGAGGAGTGACTGAGGGAACTGTGGCTGTTTGGACTGGAGTAAAGAAGGATGATGGGGAAGACCTTACTGCTCTCTACAGCTATCTGAAAGGAGGTTTTAGTGAGTTGGATGTGGTAACAAGTGACAGGATGAAAGGAAATGGCTTCAAGTTGCACCAGGGTAGATTTAGGTTGGATGTTTGAAGAAACTTCCTCACTGAAAGGGTTATCAAACACTGGAATAGGCTTCCCAGGTGGTTGAATGCTGGTTGAATGAATTGCCATCCCTGGAGGTGTTTAGAAGATACACAGATGTGGTGCTAAGGGACATGGCAGAGCATCAGGCTGGGTAGAGTTAGATGATGGTTGGACTTGATGATCTTAAAGGTCTTTTCTAATTGAAACAATTCTATGATTCTATTCTGCAGTTCTGTGATTCTGACAGAGAGAGCTCCTATAAAGCTATTGGCTTACACATCAAGCTGGTGACTTAAAGAATTTGCAAATGACCACCCCAGAGGAGGACTAGCAGGGTATGCATTTTTTGCCAGCAGTGCAGCTGCTTTGGCATTAGCATTGGCTGGATGAGGCAGACTTCAGCTTAGCATGTCTCCTGTTCCTTTTAGAGAGAGGGGAGACAATTTGGGTTTGTCTGAGCTCTCCTTGGGTGTCAGCTGCTGAAATAGGTGGTGAGGAATTATACACATGCAAGATGTATGAAGTGAAGTTGAACTAGATACTTCTTGTCATATTGTTCTCTGGTTTCCATGTTTCTGTCTTTAGCCAAATGTTTCCTTCTGCCACGAGCTGTGCTGCCTGAAGCATATTCTTCTCATCTGAGGCTCAAATGACACTTGGTTTCTTGGCACTAGACCAAGACAAAGACATTTTGCTTCACTGGGGACTATGGCACAACGTTTACTGGGAGTAATGAAGTTAGACTGTGTGAGAAGAAAACATATGATTCTCCCTTCAGCCCCTGGGAGATACAGCATCTAGAAAAGTATATGGAGAAGCCAGCAGAGCCTTCATAGTAAAAGACATGCTGGAGCATGCCACCCTCAGGAGCAGAAGGAAGCTGCTTCCCTGCCATCTGCTGGGGTTTTTCATGTTCCAGTGTCACACTTGCAGTCTTTTATTTGTTCAAGGTTTTAAAAAACTTTTTCCACCTGGTCTTTTTGCTGTGGGCACAATGCCAAAAGGCACACCTGATAGGTGTACAGGGTCACCCCAGGAGACCTAGATTAGGATTAAACCCAAGTCCCTGGCACAGCAGATTTGATGAGTTGTGCTTTTCCCTAAGGGTCTTTTTCCTCCATCTTCCAAAATAGCTCTCACAGCTTGGCGTGACTGATGATGTCCACTCATGAGAAGAAAATGGTTTGAAGTCAGACAGGTTGGTATGGATAGAAGCAGAACTGTTTTGGAATGGAGCCAGACAGTGAAATAGAAAGGCTCTGGGTTGTGTCTGTCATTAGTTAAGGGCCTGAAAGCTGTGGGTCAGCACAGCTTCCTGTTGAATTTAGTCCTTGATTTTGATTGTGGCTCTGTGGCTAATTTATTATGGTCCTTAGAAACATGTTGTGTGTCGCTCTGCCCCATCTGCCTTTGCTGGTGTAATTTTCCAGCCTTTTAAATCATATTGAAAGCTTTGACTCACCTGCCAGTGTTCATGTGCAACAAAGAAAGAAAGGTGGAGTAGTGATGGTGAAATTGGGCAGCCTGAGACAGCCCTCTAAGCAGAGGGAAGACTCTGTTTCCTTGGGAGGAAGTTTCTGTTTTACCTTCTTTTCTACTGCTCACTCCTTCCTTGACAGTCCTCTGTGGTGCCATCTCCTTTAATCCTTGTGCAGCAAAGGTTAATGTTAATGCTGTGTGTGAGGGAGGAAGTCCCTACTGGCACAGGAAAAGAATCATTTAATAAAAAGGTAATCATTGATCAGTGGGTCCAATCTGTCAAAGGTCACTTATTGATCCATCTCTCGTTGTGAGTCAAACCCTCTGTTTTAATGACCTAATTCCCAGGTAAGTTTCTCTGTTATTTGGCAGAAGTGGTGCTCAGAAACCCTTTCTTTTATAGAAGTGCCACTCTTGGTGTATGTTGGAATCAAGATTAAAAAAAAAAACCCTTGCAGTGGTCTCAACTATCCATGCCTCTAAGTGCTCCCAGTCCTGCTTGTTTTGTATATTGGCTATCTCAAGGAAACCAAAAGTTGCAAGGATCAAGGAAGTTAAATGTTCTTTTGCTGTTGGTGAAGTCTCTTCAGAACTGAAGTACAGAGTAGCAGGGGTAATGCAGAGGAAGGTAAAATACTTGTGAAGCTGTAATTGTTCCTTGTGCTCTAATTTATTTTGAAAGAAATGAGGACAAACATGAGAGAAGGCTCTAAATATCATGAAATTTGTTAAAAGCATCTGACAAGCATTCTTTCCCCTTCTTGCCCTTTAATAGGAGCTGTAGTAGGGCAGACAAGGAGATGTAGAGAAGGTACATTTTTGAGTGGTTACAGAGAAGCTGATGAGCAGCATGTAATCTGCTCGCTGCAAGGGATAGCATTCACGAGCACTGCTAATCTGATATCCCATTGGAAATGTCCTGAGATGGCTTATGGGCTTGTCATGGATGAATAACTAAACTACAATACTTTTATTATTAATAATAACAATGAAAAGTAATATAACAAAAAAAGGGAGGAGGACATAAACCCCAAGAAAAGGAAAGTGATGCACACCACAGTTGCTTGCCTTCCACTGGCTGATCCCTATCTGCCAACTTGCCCAGTCTGTATACTGAGCATGGCATCCTATGATATGGAATATCCTTTGGCTAGTTCAGGTCAGGTGTCCTGGCCACTCTTCTTTCCAGATTCTTGTGCTGCTCCCTGGCAGAGCATAGGAAATGGAAAAATTCTTATCTTAAGGCAAGTACTGCTTACCAACAATTAAAAAACATCAGCTTATCAACATTATTCTCACACTAAATCCAAAGCACAGCACTGTACTGTGAAGTCTATCTTGGCTGAAACCAGGACAGGACTCAACTAGCTGTGATGCTTGTAGGCTGGTAAGTTTTACAGCATTTTCTGCCAATCCCATCCAGATGCTGGTTGCCAAAGGCTGCTGCACCTGGGTAGAATCATAGAATCACAGAATGGTAAGGTTGGAAGGGACCTCAAAGGTCATCTAGTTCCAACCCCCTGCCATAGGCAGGGACACCTCCCACTAGTACAGGTTACTCAAGGCCTCATCCAATCTGGCCTTGAACACATCCAGGGAGGGAGCAGCCACAACCTCCCTGGGCAACCTGTGCCAGTGCCTCACCACCCTCACTGCAAACAACTTCCTCCTAACATCCAGTCTAAATCTCCCCTCTGCCAGTTCAAACCCATTGCCCCTTGTCCTGTCATTGCAAGACCTTGTCAATAGTCCCTCCTCAGCCTTCCTGTAGGTCCCCTTCAGATACTGGAAGGTTACTCTAAGGTCTCCTGGAAGCCTTCTCTTCTCCAGGCTGCAGAGCCCCAACTCTCTCAGTCTGCCCTCATAAGAGAACTGCTGCAGCCCTCTCAGCATCTTCATAGCCTCCTTTGGACCCACTCCAACACTTCCATGTCCTTCCTGTGCTGGGGGCTCCAGAACTGCACACAGGATTCTAGGGGGGTTCTGAGGAGAGCAGAGCAAAGGGGCAGAATCCCCTCCCTTGCCCTGCTGCCCACGCTACTCTTGCTGCAGCCCAGGACTCAGTTACTGTCTGGGCTGCACTCACACTGCAGGCTCATGTTGAGCTTTTCCTCACCCCAGACCCCCAGGTCCTTTTCCTCAGGGCTGCTCTCAGCCATTCTCCATGGGAGCATTCCCGCTTGCCGTGTCTCTGACTTGTACCCTATTCCTATACAGCACAAGAATACATAATCCAGTCTTTTGCATAGAGTCTTTTTATAGGCATACTAAAAGTGGCATGAAAAATATAGGACTTAATATATCCTTTGCTGTGAATGCTGCTACATGTAATATTCATATTGTTCTAGAGTGCATGTGCACAGGTAAGGTGATTAACTCAAAGCTACAGCCTGCAGCACACATCTGAATGGAAAGAATAAGAGGAACTCAGGCCAGAAGGGCTGTGGCAGAAATTGACAGCAGTGGAAACTGAGATGACATTTCATGACATGAAGTTGTAAAGTTAATAGAGCTAACCAGGTTTTATGTCTTTATCTACAATCACAGTTTCTGAAACAGGATGCAGAGGGTTGATCTCCAGAACAGGAGACTGGAGATGAAAAGTGTGAGTTTCTGTGGCAGTTTGCATCTGCTGTGTCGTAGGCATCCTGGAAGCTTTGTCCTGTGCTCCAGATCGCACTAGAACTCAGAGGAAGTTCACATGTCTTTTGGATATGCCCAAGTTAAACCTCAGGAGAAAAAGAGCAGTTCAGAATTCCTTCTTTAGGGGTTGTTGTTGTCCTGTGATGATGAAATATCCACTGCCTTAAGTGTCACAACTAAAAATTTGGGATTGCAAAGTACTTTTTGGCCTTACCAAAGCCAATAAAAATTGCTTTGAATATTGCTTTATTTTCCCTAATTCTTTAGATGACATTAATCATTTTCTTCCCCCAGCAAAATGTAGCTTCTTTACACTGGAAGCATGTGTACCTGTGTGCTGGTTTGAGGCTAATTGGAATATTTTTATGGAGAAAATTATATTATAGGCTGTGAAAAGGAAACAATGGTGATGTCTGCTTCGCTCATAGGCTGGCTGAGATGTGTAAGACTAAGAACACAAAACACAGATAATGCAGAGTCTCTCGTGCTTGCATAGTCTTGGGCTCTCTAGCTTCTTGCTGCCTTCTCTGTGCTGAGTAACCTCATTAACCACTCTGCTTCTAACCCCCCTGACCGATCCTCCAAACTCACCTTGCACGTAAGCCAAACCCTGGGGTAAGGTAGAGGGTTGGGGAGAAGGTGGAAGGGTGGTTGGGAGCCCCTCCTGGGGACTCTGATTTCTGGGAGGGAGATTGTGTTTCTGTATTACCTTTAACTTGTCTATTTCTGTAACTATTCCTGTCTATTGTGTATATCTCTGCTTGTACATTGTGCTGAGCTGTAAATAGATCTTCAGTCCTTAACTTCCAGCTGGCTGAGTCTAGTCTGGGGGATTTTACAAAGTGGTGGGGGGCAAGGAACTCCCAAACCATCACAACCTGAGAACAACGATAGTCATGGAGGGAAGATCCATCATCTCCTGCATCCATGACTGCTGGCCTTCCCTGTTGTTTTGATGGAGTAATGAATATCTCTGCTTTGTTTCTTTGCACCCTCTCAGCTGCTTTGCTCTTAGAGGCTGATATTTAGCTCAAATGTTCTCCTCAAATGTTATATACCTCACTGGAATTTCCCAAGGCATGCTGTGCAATAAATATATCTCTACCCTCTGCAGGCAGGTACAGTCTGTACAGTTGTGTTTTACCACGTCCCTCGTTTTCTGCTTGTCTCTGTGGGAGCAGGTATGTGTGGCACCTCCATGATACTCCACAGGGACCAAGCTCTCATATATCTGGTAGCTTGTGATGAGTGCCTGTGTGTGTCTGTTTGGGGTCTCTTCAGGCAGACGTGTAGAGTTACAGAAAGGCTATAAAATTTCTCTGGGATTTCATTGCAAGCTGCTGGAGCGATTAATGAATAGCAGCAGGGTGCTATGTGGGTGTTTGCTCCAAGGCTGTCTCTGATTATACAGGACAGGGACTCACACTTTTTTTTGCACAGAAGAACAACTAAATAGTAGTATTTTGTCGAGGTTTTTTTTTTTTTTCTCTTCTAGAGTGAACATGCTGACTTGGGGAAGAAGAGTGCTCTTCTGTGGTGTGGGTGTCAGCCAAAGCCTGTAGCAATGAGCTGCTCAGTGTTGTGGTTTGCTGCAGACTACATAGGTAAAGGAAATGTTTGGAAAGGGAGGCTCTGCACTGGCTCCTCTCAGGGGGTGTTATTCCAGGTGGCCATCAATAGCCTCAAAACCTGCAAGTGACAGAGCAGAGTCGAGTTCTTAAGTGTGTTATGAAAGGCCATCAGTAACTCATGGAAATAACATACCAAGAACTGGTCCCTCTTAAACCAAATTAAAAGCAAAATCTGTTTTTAAGTTTTTGAACCACCTTTCCACCTTCTTTCCACCCCTCTACCTTGCCCTAAGGTCTGGCTTATGTGCAAGGTGAGTTTGAGGATTGGCCAGGGGGTTAGAAACAGAGTGGTTAGTTAGGTTACTCAACAGAGAGGCCAGCAGACAAAAACAGCAACTAGAGAGACAGAGACTTTCTGTATATCTTATCTATGTTTGTGTTCTTGTTCTTAAACATCTCAGCAAGCCTGTGAGTGAAGCAGACATTATCATTGTTTGCTTTTCGCAGCCTATAATGTAATTTTATCCATTAAAATATTCCAGTTAGCCTCAAACCACCACAGCTTCACACAAACCTCCCTCTAAACCAGGACATAACCCCAGGCTTCAAATGCAGTCCGCTCCCTGCTTGCCCCCTGCCCCATGCTCAAAACGGTGCAGGCAAAAGCTCAGCATTTCCCAGGCTGCTGGCAGGGCATGCAAGGTCCAGCACTCTTCTCCATACCAAACAGGAGATAAGGCAGCTCCTCTGGCAAGGGAGCAGAGAGAGGAAAACAGAAGAAATAAGACTCTGCAGTCAGTTTTATAGGGATTCAGGACTTAGGGGAATGAAATAACAAAAAATTACACTTTCCAGTCCACCTCCAGGACCTGGCTGGTCTCTGGAGGCCCTCAACCTTATGATTCTTAAAGGCACCCAGCCTCAGTCTGTGACATATGTTAATGCTTTTTATATATATTAAAAAAAAAAAAAAAGCCCCATAACAACTCATGGGACACCTTTAAAATGTCCTGCTCATTCTCCTTCTCTGGAGACTTTAAGACTCATCTGGATGCATTCCTGAGTGACCTGCACTAGATTATGGTCCTGCTCTGGTAGGGGGGTTGGACTCAATCTCCAGGGGTCCCTTCCAACCCCTGACATCCTGTGATCATGATTTATTGTCGTGGCAGTGTCAGCTTTCATAGTTTTATCTATTTCCCTTCTCAGAAACAAAATAACAGTTGTTATATTTTTAGCTCCTTTTCTGGTGTTGAGGAGTTAAATTTTGTGAGGCACAATCAGTTGGTTTAGATGAATGTATGAGGTTGGTCTGATGGTCCACCATAGAATGGTAAGGTTGGAAGGGACCTCAAGGATCATCCAGTTCCAACCCCCTGCCATAGGCAGGGACACCTCCCACTAGTACAGACCACTCAAGGCCTCCTCCAACCTGGCCTTGGACACCTCCAGAGAGGGAACCTCCACAACCTCCCTGGGCAACCTGTTCTGTCTTTGTGGGTGCTGTTAGCTTAGGACGAATATGAGGGAACCTCATTTGTCTTAAGCCTTTCTGGTTGGGAGAGGAATTAGATTGGGTTGTTTGCTACTGACCAGGAACACAGACCTGCAAATCCCTTGGCTAATGGATGCTGTCTCAGTAAAGCAGTGCACTAACTATGTGTCTATGCCACTTATATGCTACCCAGATCTCATGCTTCTCTATCCAGCACTGTTTTTTCTCCAGTATTTTTCTTAACTCATAGTAAGAGATTTTTGCATCAGAGACTTAGTACAAACAAGCTGTGATTGACCTTTTAAACCAAACAACCTTGCATGTTTCCGACATGAAGAGACAGCAGACAAGCCTCTGGCTTGAGGCAGAAGATGGAGAAGAAAAGGAGGGATAAATATCAGAGGAGTAGGAATAAAGAACATGGCCTTGCTATGTGGAGCAGAGGAAAAAAGTGCAAGCTTCTGCTTCCTTTGTCAATATGTCTGACATTGCAACACACTTTGTAGTGGGAGTCTCTTCTCTGTGGGGAGAGGAGGAGGAATGTACTTGTGTGTATTTATAGCCCATAAATATTTGGTTTGTGCAGGTTTTTAGATACTCTGTCTCATCTGAAGATCCCCAGAGCTCTACTCAGACTTGGCATCTCCTCAGCCACGTCGGGGACTTGTGTGCACGTAGTCTGCTGTAGGAATCGGCTCCCCCTTGAAGTAAATGCACTTTCTTTGGTTACCCATAGGCAAGGAAGGCTTGAATTTTATCTGAGAGTTCAAACAGAAAGATGCACTAAATTAATGTCAGATGTGTGCTCTGCCTCTTTCCCATTCTGATTGTTTTGCCTGCTTTGTCCACGTTAGAGATTGCACTTCTCTGAGGGTATTTTCTAGAGGAAGCTGTGTGATCACTCTCCTTTTGTGTTTTTTTGTTTTTTTTTTTAAGGGATTCAGCATAGTTTGTGCCTGGAGTTGGAAAACAGGACTGAGTGGTTGAAGGATACTGACTAAATATGCAGAGGGTAGTTGGTAAGATGGAGCATAGTTGCAGGGGGAGACATGTGGGTGAGGCAGGGGCTTGTGCCTTGCCTGTTCCCGTGGAAGGGCTTCTAAAAGCTGCTGCAGTCACCATTTTGCTTTAAAAATTGCCCCAAAGGCTTCAATTAGACAGTGTGGTGATGCTTTCTTAGGATAACTGCCTTCTGCTCCTTATCCTCGTGTCAGATGACATTCACTGTATTTATTTTGCGCCTTTGACTTGTAGTAGTATATTCTTTTACCTAGAGACTCGTGTTTTTCCAAGTGATGCCAAAGAAAAACAAAAACAGCTGCTGTGAAGGTGTCCCTGGACTCTTACCAAAAACAGATCAGACATTTTGGAGTTTACATTTAACCTTTGCACGAGCCCTAGGTCATGCTGTGCTTCATGGCTAGAACAGTGTTTGAGATCTGAATCAACTGTCAGGTTCTTTATGCTGAGAGAACATAAGTAGTATTTCAGGTTTTCTGTTGATGCTTGTATCATTTTACCTTGCTTTGTGATCCATGGATTTTAAGGCCAGAAGTGGCCATTGTAATGATCCACTCCAATTGCCTGGGTAATGGGGGGAACTGTATGACCTACAGCATATGCTTATGTACAGTGAAGCTATTTTTAGAGACTTCAAACATTGTTTGGAATGGAATACTGGGAACTGTTTCTTTCCTCTAACATCCTTCCAGTTTGTCTTATATCCTTTCTAATAATTATTAGCCACTTGGGACTCAGATTGTGCCTTCTCATGTGTGCTTTACAATATTTACCTGGCTCAGTGTAGGAACATGGGACTACAGAGGACCTCCTGAGTCCAGTGACATGCAGCTGTATATCTACTAGAGAAAATAAACCCCATTAGTTCTATCATAGAATCATAGAATGGTAAGGTTGGAAAGGACCTCAAGGATCATCTAGCTCCAACCCCCTGCCACAGGCAGATGCCTGCTCTTTTTTTTTGGATGGATGGCTATTTCAGACTTTCAGTCTGCTGTTTGTCAGAAATGTTGTTTTAATTCCCAGTATGCACTTACATATAGCCAGTTTATACACCTTTGCTCTGCTGCCAGTATTGCTCTTCAGCTTAAATGTCTTTATGTAGACAGTAGTCATCTCTCTTGATCTTGTCGACTTGCTAGAGGGCAGGGATGCCATCCAACCTGGACAGGCTGGAGAGGTGGGCCCAGGCCAGTCTCATGAGATTCCACAATGTCCACCTGGAGACCAGTGCCAAGTGGTGTCCCTCAGGGGTCAGTGCTGGGACCAGTGCTGTTTAACATCTTTGTCAGTGACATGGACAGAGGAATCAGTGCACCCTCAGCAAGTTTGCAGATGACACCAAGCT
>VWZE01013615.1:359464-370611 GCA_013396675.1 Eubucco bourcierii
TGCTCTGAGGACAGGCTGAGAGAGTTGGGGCTCTGCAGCCTGGAGAAGAGAAGGCTCCCAGGAGACCTTAGAGTAGCCTTCCAGTATCTGAAGGGGACCTCCAGGAAGGCTGGGGAGGGACTATTGACAAGGTCTTGTAATGACAGGACAAGGGGCAATGGGTTTGAACTGGCAGAGGGGAGATTGAGACTGGATGTTAGGAGGAAGTTGTTTGCAGTGAGAGTGGTGAGAGACTGGCACAGGTTGCCCAGGGAGGTTGTGGCTGCTCCCTCCCTGGAGGTGTTCAAGGCCAGACTGGATGAGGCCTTGAGTGAGCTGTACTAGTGGGAGGTGTCCCTGCCTATGGCAGGGGCTTGGAACTAAATGATCTCTGAGGTCCCTTCCAACCTTACCATTCTATGATTCTATGAGTTATCTGAGTTGCCTTTCTCTGCCTTTTCTGTTTCTTTTGCTCTTTTTCCCCCTCCCCTTTCCACTTTATAACTCTCTTCAGAGTGAAGTCTGATTTCCCAAGCAAGTATAAATGTAATTAAAGTCAAACACAGCTTTTAAAGGGGGGCAACTAATTTCTTTTCTGGGCCACTGGCATTGTGGACAGAGCCTGATAATGAAAAAGCACCAACCTGTGAGCATGAAATGGGGATAATGGAGTCACTGAAATAATAAAATGCTTAATAGCATGATGAGTAGAAATGCTTGCTTTACACAAGACTGTAGGCCTTATGTTACTCTGTTCTCACTTTTCTTCCTCACCCTGCTCTCTCACAGAGGCTATTCACCTACCCAAACCTACTCTCCTAGGAGCTCTTGCTCTGGTTGTGTGAGAGGGTTTTTCTTTGTTTTGTTGGGTTTTTTTGGTGCTTTTTGTTTGTTTGTTTGATTGGTTTTAATTTTGATTTAAAAATGTTACTTAAAAAAATTATTTATTTTTAATTTGCCACTTAGAATTTTCAGTTTTTCAATATCTCTTTTAGTAGTAGAAAATAGTTCCATTCCCTTGTGGGGAAGATAGAGATGGTTTGGGGTCAAAGAAAAATCTTCAGCTGACTTAATGTCTTGCCTACAAACTCACACCTGCTCACCTTGAATGGTTTGGTGAATGTTTTAGTTAACTGCTTTACATTGCAGGTCTGCCCCCTTAACTCCTACTTCTAGCACTGACTACTTGAGTTGTTGCTGTTCTTTAGATGATGTCGGTATGGCCAGTCACCTGGTTAGCCATATACATAAATAATAATTACATGATATGTATGGAGAAATATTTTGTGCTTGGGAGGTTTAGTACAAGGATAGGAGCATGGATTTTCACCTGTGACTCTCTGGTTCAAAGTCAAATGCTTTAATTTTGTCCTTTAAATACAGTGTTAGTGTTCCCTTGGGGCAGGACAGGCTACTCATTGGATCAATTCTAATCACACTGCTTAGTGTTAGCCACTTCAGTACCTCCAAGATGTATGCTATAAAAGAATCAAAAGAGAACACAGATTAGTAGGAACTGCAGATTAGATTGAGTAGTATGCTGAGGTACTTTGGGTTTTATTTGGGTTTCTCCTATTCCTAAATGAATTCAGTTTTGTTTTGCTTTACTAACAACATCAAGCTCTCTATTCAATATTGATACAATTACTGGCTCCATGCAGTTCTGGCCATCTCACCCAGAAGAATGTAAGACACTCTCCAGACCTTCATGGTATCTCTGTGGAAAGGTGTAGAATGGTTGAGACTGCCCAGTTTGTGGGAAGAGGGCTGGAGCAGGGAGTGCTGTGAAATCCATAGTGGTTGTGATAAAAGTGTGTGAATGTGTGTTTAGGTATAAAATGACTGAGCTGGAGGTGGAGTTCCACTCTGGCAGTGGGCAGGGTGAGATGGTACTGAAACAAGAATCTGGTGAGGAGGAAAGGAAGGAGCACAAGCCATCCCCTCTTAATGCAAACTCTCTGTGATAACCACAAGCTGATTTCTGCATGCAAGGTCTTGTGTTTTGAGTGTGAAAGTATTGAAGGAGAATGTGCACTGTCTGGGGTGTATGGAACCATCAATGTCTAACTGGTGTCTCAGGGAAAAAAAACCTTCAATGGGAGATTTTTCTTAGCCTAGTGTTGCAAAATCTGCAGGGGAGGAAGATGTCCCTATGCATTTTGGAACTCTTAGCTTTTATGGGTGTGAAGATTAAGGGAGATTTGGCTTTAAATTTTTCTTTTCCTCAGCAGTGCTGCTTAAATAATTTTTCTGACCTTTTTGCTAATATTTGCTACCTAAAGAGCAAATATCCTCCTGAATACCACTATTGTCTTCCTCCTTTGCTCAATTACACACAGTTACCTCTATCATACTGTTACTTCAGACTTAATTTTGTCACCACGTGTGCTGGTTTGAGGCTAATTGGGATATTTTCATGAGAAGAAATTAGATTACAGGCTGTGAGAAGGAAACAGTGGTGATGTCTACTTCACTCATAAGTTTGCTGAGATGTATAAAAAGCAAGGACACAAACATAGATAAGACAGAGTCTATCTGTTGGAGTTTGGTGTCTGTGTTCTTCTCCCTGGGCTTCTGCTGTGTAACCCAACTCATTCTGCTTCTAACCTTCCTTTCCCATTGTCCAAACTCACCTTGCACATAAGGCAAACCCTGGGGTAAGGTAGAGGGGTGGGAAGAAGGTGAAAGGGTGGTTGGGAGTCCCTCCTGGGGACTCTGATTTGTGGGAGGGGGATTGTGTTTCTGTATTACCTTTAACTTGTATATTTCTGTATATAGCTGTAAATATTGTAATATATTGTAAATATCTGCTTGTATATTGTGCTGAGCTGTGAATATAAAGCTGCATTCCTTAACTCCAGCTGGCTGAGTCTAGTCTGGGTGATTTCATTGTGTTGGGGGGGTGGGTAACTCCCAGACCATCACACCATGAAACAACCTGCATTCCTGTGCTTTAAAATCAACTAGTTGTGTACTTTCATACAGTTGCAATCTTAATCTCTCCTGCTAGCTGGACTAAGCTGCTAGGAATGGATATTTTAGGAGATGGGCTTTGAGTGCCTCTGATTCTGCTGCTCTAGATGAGCAGTGTTTGTCATAGGGAAGCTGTAGAGGATTCTCTTGGGGGTCACTTGACAGAAAGCCAACAGCGAGCTGTAGTCCAAGACAATGGAGTGACTCAGTGCTGCAGAGTAACTGTATACCTTGCATTGCCATGTATTTTTTAACAGGTGATTACCAGCAGCCTGTGTTTGTGAGGTAATTGGAAGACTACAACAGAGTGATGGGTTTTCCATATCCTTTCTGCTTTACTTGTAATTCTGTAGGAAATCCTATTTTAGGGATTCTGTAAATGCATTTTACAGTGATGTATGTCTTCCCTTTCCTGTAAACTGTGGAGGCAGCTTTACTTTCTGTAGTAGTACACATTGCACATGGTTGAAAACCAGCTGCTTTGAAAGTGCTTTTAAATTTATTTTGAAGTGATATTTGTAATTAAATGTAGCTCAAACCTTGCAAGGCTAACTTAAATATACAGCCATGCGCTTTGTATCTTTCCCCCCTTTATTTAGATCTTAATTAAATGCTTAGAAGGATTTTCTTCTGTTAAATGCATCTCTTTTAAAAGTGACTTAATTTTTTTGACTTCTAAAAGCCCCCACAAAGTGGAGGAACATGCAAGAGTCTATAAAGCAAGCTTATATAATTGTACTTAGCTGATCCAAGGTGCTGTGTAGTGCTGCGTACAAGAAGCCTGCCTGACTTCACACCTCTCTCTTCCTCTGAAAACCTTCCAAATGGTTTACTATGGAGTTAAACGTTACCACTTCTCCCCTCACACAGCCATCTGCCTGTTTTTGAAGCCCCAGAGACAAGTTTTCCATTAGGGAGATTTGGGGGGAAATGGGGTTGCAAATCTCCTGACTAAGCAGTGCAGAAACTATGGATCAGGACTGTGGATTACACACAAAGTGGCCAATGAACAGATTCCCTTGGTTTGTGATTGCTTGCAGATTCCCTGGATTTGTGATCACTTGCAGCTTCCCTGGATTTGTGATCACTTGCAGCTTCCCTGGATCTGTGATTGCTTGCAGATTCCCTGGATCTGTGATTGCTTGCAGCTTCACTTGGTCTGTGATTGCTTGCAGATTCCCTGGATCTGTGATTGCTTGCAGCTTCCCTTGGTCTGTGATTGCTTGCAGCTTCCCTTGGTCTGTGATTGCTTGCAGCTTCCCTGGATCTGTGATTGCTTGCAGCTTCCCTGGATCTGTGATTACTTACGTTGTTTACATGGGAGTGCCCTGTTGTGGAGGAGTCCATAAAGCAAGCTTATATAATTGTACTTAGCTGATCCTAGATGCTGTGTAGTGCTGCATACAAGATACCTGCCTGACTTTACACCTTCCTCTTCCTCTGAGAACCTTCCAAGCGGTTTAGATAACCACTATGGAGTTAAATTTGTCAGTGACATGGACAGAGGAATCAGTGCACCCTCAACAAGTTTGCAGATGACACCAAGCTGTGTGGCACAGTCGACTTGCTAGAGGGCAGGGATCCATCCAGAGGGACCTGGACAGGCTGCAGAGGTGGGCCCAGGCCAACCTCATGAAATTCAACAAGACCAAGTGTAAGGTCCTGCACCTGGGTAGGCACAATCCCAAGCACATGTCCAGGCTGGGTGGNGCTTTTTTGTCCTGGTTTTCTGTGAAAACTTGGACCATTAAAGAGGACAAACTACCTGCAGGGTTTTAACCTTGCTCCTCCTCCTCCCTGCTCTCTGCTGATGCATTAAGATTGATTAAGATGCTCAGAGGGCTGCAGCAGCTCTGCTGTGAGGACAGGCTGAGAGAGTTGGGGCTCTGCAGCCTGGAGAAGAGAAGGCTTCAAGGGGACCTGATAGTAGCCTTCCAGTATCTGAAGGGGGCCTACAGGAAAGCTGGGGAGGGACTATTGACAAGGTCTTGTAATGACAGGACAAGAAGCAATGGGTTTAAACTGGCAGAGAGGAGATTTAGACTGGATGTTAGGAGGAAGTTGTTTGCAGTGAGAGTGGTGAGACACTGGCACAGGTTGCGCAGGGAGGTTGTGGCTGCTCCCTCCCTGGAGGGGTTCAAGACCAGGTTGGAGGAGGCCTTGAGTGCCCTGTACTAGTGGGGGGTGTCCCTGCCTATGGCAGGGGGTTGGAACGAGATGATCCTTGAGGTCCCTTCCAACCTTACCATTCTATGAAATGTTACCACTTTTCCCCTTATATGGCCAACTGCCTGTTTTTGAAGCCCCAGAGACAAGTTTTCCTTTAGGGAGTTTTGGGGGAAAGTGGGCTTGCAAATCTCCTAAGCAATGCAGAAACTATGGGTGAGGACTCTGGGTTAAACAGAAAGTGGCCAATGAACAGATTCCACTGATTTGTAATTATTTACACAGGAGTGCCCTGAGAGTCCATAAAGCAAGCGTATATAATTATACTTAGCTGATCTTAGGTGCTGTGTAGTGCTGCATACAAAAACCCTGCTTGACTTTACACCTTCCTCTTCCTCTGAGAACCTTCCAAGTGGTTTAGATAACCATAATATTTAATATTTATCACAGTATCACTAAGGCCTCAAAGATCATCAAGTCCAACCCGATACCACAGCCCTCAAGACCAGACCATGGCACCAAGTGCCACGTCCAAACGTGCCTTGAACACTTCCAGGGACGCTGACTCCACCACCTCCCTGGGCAGCCCATTCCAGCAGTCAATGACTCTCTCAGGCAAGAACTTTCTCCTCACCTCCAGCCTAAACTTCCCCTGGTGCTGCTTGAGACTGTGTCCTCTTGTTCTGGTGCTGGTTGCCTGAGAGAAGAAAGCAACCTCCTCCTGGCTACAAGCACCCTTCAGGTAGTTGTAGACAGCAAGAAGGTCTCCCCTGAGCCTCCTCTTCTCCAGGCTAACCAATCCCAGCTCCCTCAGCCTCTCTCCATAGGGCTGTGCTCCAGGCCTCTCCCCAGCCTCAGTGCCCTTCTCTGGACATGCTCAAGCACCTCAATGTCCTTCTTAAATTGAGGGGCCCAGAACTGGACACAGGACTCAAGGTGTGGCCTAAGCAGTGCAGAGTACAGGGGAACAATGACCTCCCTGCTCCTGCTGGCCACACTATCTAGCAGTTAATTAAAGGATAACCATAATATTTAATATTTGCATGATTTACATAGGAGTGCCCTGTTGTATCTCTTATGACTGGGCATGGTGGTTCCTGAGGAGGTGCAGACTATGTCAGCTCTCTAACTGGCATCAAGGAGCTCAGGAGAACTTAGACTGTGAAAAGCTGCCTGGTGCTGATAGAGTGAGGGATATCAGGAGTTGAGGCAAGTGAAGGCTTCTCCTCTCTGCCATAGCTCTGCTTTTCTCCCTGCCTGCTGAGTGAACCTGCGCCTCTCTGGGGCTGAGCCCCTGAGTAACCAATTAGGTGTAACCAAAGGAAAATCTGCTGTGGTTTATAGATGCATCTTCCCTTGATTAATTTGAAAGGAGATTATTAATGTCATAAAGGAAAATAGGTTGCTCTTGCATTAGCTTGTCTTTTGAGTGGGTTGAGCTCTTTACAATCACTAATTAAACTTTACAATGTGGCTTCTGTAGTCCTAGCTATCTCCCCTGAAAGAGCACTTAGCCTAAGGCCACACAAACAGGTAATAAGCCCCCCTTTTTGTTACTCATGCATGTACCATGACTACTAGCATGTGAATCTTATTGCACAAGGAACTACTGAGCAGCAAAATATTGGCAGCCAATAACTAGGTACTGTGGACAAAATGAGTTAAATTAATGTGTGATGAAGTCACATGGGAGAAGTTTGGCCTAGAGTCTGGCAACTGGCAGGTTGCAGGAACCATCTGTTGCCTGTGGTACCAAATAATAATTTTCCTTAGTTACTTCTAAATCTCACTCAACAGAATTTAGAAACAGAAGTTCTGCCAGGTTATTACAAGCACTTTAGGTATCCTTCTTTTAAGTGGTGATTAGAAAAGCTTTTCCCTTTGTTTCTCCCAGACTTATTTTTATACTCATGGCAGGTGTGTGGTGGGATACTGGAGTACTCAGTCTACCCAGGTATGAGTGCTCTCACTAGTGCAATGTTTGGGTTTTTTTTCCACCCACAAGTTTTAGTTGCATCATAGGCAGTCTCTCCTTAGGTGTAGAAAGTAGTTCTACTGTTTGTTCTTTGCTTGCCTTAGTGGTGGACTGTAGAAGAATCATTGTTGCTCCTAGTGGGGAACTGTGTGCTGTTTTAATTTAGAAACTGGAACTAATCCTGAAGCATTTCTCATTGCTTTCCAGTCTCAGTTTCTCATTGTTTTCCAGTTTGTTAGCAGTTAGGAAAAGTTTAATGTGGAAGAGGGAGATGAAAATTGGTGCTGAAGAAGAGCAAGACCCATCACAGCCTCATCACCCATCTTTGGAGCAATGGAGAACTTTCCAGCCAGAGGCTGAGCCGAGTGCAGGTCTTAATATGCAGGGGGGAAAGTGGGTGCTGTTAGCAAGAACTGCTGATAATGTTTTTTATCAAAACAATAACTTTTCAGACTGTGAAAACAATGTTAGCAGAAAGGATGTATTATGCAGAATGTTCAGGTGGGTTGTTTGTTCATTTTTTTTTTTTTTTTTAAGGGCAGGAAAATACATTTAAATTTGATTTGAAATGAAAAGTTATGCAATTGCTAGGAAGGAAACTATTTAGATATCAGTCTCAGTTTTCCCACTTTTCCTATTCTATGCCCCTTCCCCAGAAGAAATAAAAAGAAACAGTGAATAATGTCTGGAGTTTACTGTAACCAAAGCCAGGTAGATTGGAATGTTTCATTTTTTTTTTTAAATTAAACTCAGAAAATTAAATCAAAATGCCTCAGTACAATAGATATGTTTTCATTTTAACTAGTGTTTTTCATAGCAAATAACTGCCCTTAGTCAGTGGTATTGCTAACCATACAGAGAATTGTATTTAGTGCTACAAAGCACAAAAAATATGTCCTGGGCAGATAGTGTGCAGAAATACTCCCTAACTCACTACTTCATCTGTGCCCTGAGAGATCCTGTCCTGGAGAGTTGAAGGAATTAAAGTATTTTCCTCACTCTCTATTTTTTTTTTCTCCCTTGTGCTGGTTTGAGGCTAACTGGAATATTTTAATGAAGAAAATTATACTATAGACTGTGAAAAGGAAAACAGTGGTGATGTCTACTTCACTCATAGGCTTGCTGAGATGTTTAAGACTAAGAACACAAAACAAAGATAAGCCACTCGGGCTTGCAGACACTCTCAGGCTCTCTGGCTTCTTGCCTTCTCCTCTCTGCTGAGTAACCTCACTAACTACTTTCCTTCTAACTCCCCATGCCAACCCTCCAAATTCATCTTGTGTGTAAGCCAAACCTTGGGGTAAGGTGTAGAGGTGGAGAGAAGGTGGAATGGTGGTTGGGAGCCCCTCCAGGGGACCCTGATTTCTGGGAGGGGGATTGTGTTTCTGTATTACCTTTAACTTGTATATGTCTGTAACTATTCCTGAGTATTGTGTCTATCTCTGCTTGTACATTGTGCTAAGCTTCAGTCCTTAACTTCCAGCTGGCTGAGTCTAGTCTGGGTGCTTTTACAAAGTGTGGGGGGGTGGGGAACTCCCAAACCATCACATCCCTTCTTTTAAAAATAATGTGAGTTTGAATCCTGTCTTGAGCAGATCGGGTTGGGATTTTGAATTCGTCAGCCCAGTCACTCAGAATGTCAATTATCTTGCAGGGCACTGCACTGTGAGTCCCAAGGCTGGAAGGCCTTTTAAAGACCATCTGACTTTTAAAGGAACACTTGCAGGAGAATATATCTATCTCTATACATATATCTTTTAAGTTTTTCTGAATCTACCAAGTGTGATTGATTTATCAATATGTAGCAACTAATGCTTAAATCAAGACAGTTTTCTTTTCCAGTGGTGTTAAAATACTCTATTAGAAAATCTGAAATACATTTCTATAAGTGTTAATTTTCATAATAGTGCTGGTTAGATGTGGGGGGGGGGTTTTTGTTTGTTTTTTGTTTTGTTTTTTTTTTTCCCCCCCTTTTGCCACACATCAGAGTAGATAAGCTAGCTGGAAGGCTTTGCTTCCTGGGTCTGTGGCCCTGGAATGCTGCTGCCTACTTGGGGGTTTTCAGCACTGAGTTTTTATACAGGGAGAGAATAGAAGTGTGCTGTGCCCTGAGTGTGTTTCTTAGGTGGTGAAAGGTTATTCCCTGTTACACTATTTCCTAGTATTTATCTAGATTCATTTTAACATGTATCAGGCAATTGGTCTCTCCACATGCCTCCTTGCATTTATGGTGATTCCTCTTATGCTTTCCTATGTGTGCTCTTTCCCTGCCTTTTTGACTACCTCTATTTTACTTGCTTTGGGAGATGCCCCTTTACTCTGCTCTTGTCAGACCCCACCTGGAGTCCTGTGTGCAGTTCTGGAACCCTCAGCACAGGAAGGACATGGAACTGTTGGAGTGGATCCAGAAGAGGCCACAAAGATGATCAGAGGGCTGGAGCAGCTCTCCTATGAGGACAGACTGAGAGAGTTGGGGCTCTTCAGCCTGGAGAAGAGAAGGCTTCGAGGGGACCTGATAGTAGCCTTCCAGTATCTGAAGGGGGCCTACAGGAAGGCTGGGGAGAGACTATTGACAAGGCCTTGTTAATGACAGGACAAGGGGCAATGGGTTTGAACTGGCAGAGGGGAGATTTAGACTGGATGTTAGGAGGAAGTTCTTTACAGTGAGGGTGGTGAGACACTGGCACAGGTTGCCCAGGGAGGTTGTGGCTGCTCCCTCCCTGGAGGTGTTAAAGGCCAGGTTGGAGGAGGCCTTGAGTGAACTGTACTAGTGGGAACTGTCCCTGCCTATGGCAGGGGGTTGGCACTAGATGATCCTTGAGGTCCCTTCCAACCTTACCATTCTATGATTCTATGTCATTACCACATCATTAGGTGGTTCCACTGAAATAAATAGACCAATTCTTTATAGTGAACTTTGTAAAAATAATTTTCTTTGCACATCATGATGTTTGTTTCTACATTTCACAGTAACAATTCGCTGAGGAAAACGTACAACTAGGGAGGAATCTTATAAGGTGAAATAGTGCAAAGGGCAGAAATGCAGTGAATTAAATAACAACACAATCCCCTGTCCTGTGTGTAACTCTTCCCACTCCCTGCGATCTTGGACTTGCAGGGCTTAAGAGTTCGAAGTATGATCAAAAGGCTTCCTTTCAAAAGAGATTCTGCTGTAAGCACTGTATTTCTGCTTTGAGTATCCCTATGGCTTGGGATCCTAAGTAGCCTTTACCAGAACTGTCTCACTGCTTGGTTGTGAGGACATTGGTGTGGCAGAGCAGCACGTCTGTTTTTCCAGCCTTGCCAGCAAGCTCTCTGGAATAGGTGAGGGATTGTTTGGTGCACGCTGAAATTCACTGTGTTGTGCTGCAGGCACAAGCCAGGTTGAAGTGAGCGATTGCACCTACAGTATGCCCACTGTACTTCTTACCTGTTCCATAATTGCTGATTAGTTTGGAAGCTGGATCCTACCATGCAAAGCTCCAAGCTATTTCCTTGATGATCTACAAAGCTTACAGTATCCTAAGCTATTTGAAGTATTACCTTTTCCAGCCAGACACGGATGGGATGCACCCCTCTACATTACCCCAGGGTCTGGCTTATTTGCAAGGTGAGTTTAGAGGATTGGCAAGGGGGGTTAGGAGCAGAGTGGTTGGTTAGGTTATTCAGCAGACACACATAGCTCCCAGAGAGAGAGACTCTCTCTCATATAGAATCATAGAATGGTAAGGTTGGAAGGGACCTCAAGGATCATCTAGTTCCAACCCCCTGCCATAGGCAGGGACACCTCCCACTAGTACAGCTCACTCAAGGCCTCCTCCAATCTGGCCTTGAACACCTCCAGGGAGGGAGCATCTACGACCTCCCTGGGCAACCTGTTCCAGTGCCTCACCACCCTCACTGTAAAGAACTTCCTCCTAACATCCAGTCTAAATCTCCCCTCTGCCAGTTTAAGCCCATTGCCCCTTGTCCTGTCGTTGCAGTACCTTGTAAATAATCCTTCCCCAGCCTTCCTGTAGGCCCCCTTCAGATACTGGAAGGCTACTATCAGGTC
>VWZE01013615.1:370635-398598 GCA_013396675.1 Eubucco bourcierii
TATACATCTCAGCAAGCCTATGAGTGAAGCAGACATCACCATTGTTTGCTTTTCACAGCCTATAATTTTTTTCCCTTTAAATTAAAATATTCCTATTAGCCTCAAAGCAGCACATGCATGCAGCTCATGGCTTTGTATTTGATCTGTTAGGATCTGGTAGAATAAACCATGCTGTCGATTTCTCCAAGCTTCTTGGTAGCAGAGAAAATGTAGAGGATGGAGGCAGACCAAGGACAGAAGGAATAAAATAAATGATAATGATTCAGAGCTTGCCAACCGTTGAGCTCCAAAGTCTTTAGAGAAGCAGGTATCCTTCGTTCTCTTTTAACAAGGGTGGAACTGAAGGAAGGCCAGGGTTCCTAGCACAGCTGCCATGGGAATTACAATAAAGGCTGTTGAGTTTTGCAGAGATCTCTCTCCTGGTTAGTGCCAGCTCATAGATGGGGGAGTCTGGTTTCTCCTGTATGACAGTACAGAGCAATCACTGCTCAGCTGCTGCCAGCGCTTCCTTTTTAGCTAGTCCTTTTTAGTGGAGAGTTTGTGGTAATGGGAGTAATTAACACACTGGGAGTCATTTCTGTGTCCTGGAAGGGAACAGAAAGCCATCAGAGCCCCAGACATGATTGCTCTGCGGGGTTATTTTCTTTCTCTCTTTCTTTCTTTTCCATTGTGCTTGGGTTTTGATTTTTCTTCTTTGTGTTAAGAAAGCTGGAGAGCTGAAATGGTCTGTAAATTGCATTCATGCTGAGCTTGGGCTAGGTAGGCTAGTTAAAGGTCACTCTTGTGGACTACATGGACTTCTCCCTTAGGGAAAGAAGAGTGTTTAAGAAGGGAGTCACACCTCTCATGTGGCTTTTTTAACCCTTCTTTTTCCAGTGCAGATTTGAGGAGCTCTGAGTCTGAATTAAGTTTGTTAAATAGGCCCAGGAGGTGAGAACCTTGAAGGGTGATTATGATAAAATATTGACTGTTCCAGCAGTCAGCTGACTTCCTGGCATAATAACTCTGCATGGTTCCATGCTTGTTGAACTGAGCACATTAGCTTGCTCATATTCCTCCTGAGACCTCTGGTGGCATTTCAGCTCCATGTTTTGTGAGTACATGTGAGCTCAACTCCCCTATACACAGGTGCATAGATTTGGTATTATATAGCACTTCTAGAGGTGAGCTCCAAGAGTAGACTTGTCATAAATAGTCACTTTTGTCCTCCCCAGGTGATAACTGGGGACTGAGAAAAGGACAATAGGCTTAATCAATCTGATTGCAAGCCACATGCCCAGGTACTAGGAAACCAACCGACCACCTACCTACAGATCATGATGACAGAATCATAGAATCATAGAATGGTAAGGTTGGGAAGGACCTCAAGGATCATCTAGTTCTAAACCCCTGCCATAGGCAGGGACACCTCCCACTAGTACAGGTCACTCAAGGCCTCCTCCAACCTGGCCTTGAACACCTCCAGGGAGGTTGTGGAGCACAGAATCACCCAACGTGATCAAAGATCACGTTGGGTGATTCTGTGCTCCACAGCCTCCCTGGGCAGCCTCTGCCTGTGCCTATGTCTCACCAGTGTCCCTGATATATGCCTGTGCATGTCCTAATCCACTATGGGGAAACAAAGAAAAACTAATTCTATCTTTATAGTCTATCTCTTTAATTTTAAGACAACACTCATGGGTTGCAGCCTCGGACCTCTTTTTCTTGCTTTTTCCTTTTGATACAGGGTTTTTGCCACTGCAAAAGCTAGGGAGTTCTGTGCTGAATTCAGGTAAGGAAAACTGAGGCACTCCATATCCACTTCCAAGAATGGAAAAGCTAAGTCTGTGGGATATAGCAGTGATGGGAAAGAACAATGAAGGTGGCAGAGTGCAAGTTTTCCTTGGACTTGTATGGGGCTAAGACATGTGTGGGTCTCATAGTGATGTTAGAGACTGGTATGAATACTATATCTCTTGAAACTATCCCAAAAAAGATCACCAAGTGCTCTGTGTCACCCCCAATCCCCATTTTAAGATGGTGACCATCATGTCCACATGTGTCCCTGCATCCAATCTAAAGCCTTAAATATCTCTGGTTTCATTTCTGCTTCTCTTTGTGCAGCCAGTCACGTGAGATGCTCCATCCCATGAAATTTTGCCACCTTCAGCAAGATCTCTGTGTGTTTAGCTCTTTGCAAAGCAAGATTCTCATTTTCAGTTGTACTTCCAACTTATTCACCAAGAAGGGTCTATCTTTTCCTATTTTTGATCTCTGCCAGCAGTGTAGTGCCACCAAACTCTCCCTGGGTACTAGAATCATAAAATAGCTGTTGCTATCTTCAGCTTTGTTCTTTCAGCTCAGCTCCAGTGGCACCACCCCAGAATCCTCTCTGTCCCAGCAGGGAGATGATGCCAGAATCAAGATTTATAGCTGAGATGCAAATGTTGCTGGAGGAATTAAAAACTAAATTAATCCATGTGGTTTTCTCTGGCCTCTTGAATTTCAAAGCCTCCATGTGCCCTCTCAATTCTCTGTAAACATCTCACCATGCATCCTTGCTGGAGAAACTGTGATGGGAGGTTATTTTTGTGTTCCACTGTGCTCCCCAGTGACAATTGCATATCACAATTTTCACACTGGCATTTGTCATCAGAAAGGAACTTGTTGGGAATATTTTCCTACCTTCTTTTTTAGCAACAGTTCAGCTGAGGTAGACCAGGCAGAAAGATTTCTGCTTAAGAGATAGAAGTCTCTGTGGAGATCCACACTCAAAGTATCAGCTGAAAGGAGTCCATTGCTCACTAGAGAACTGGAAGAGTGAATATAGATTGAATAAATACTATTAATTCCTCATTTCTCTGCCACTGGCAAGCTTGGTTTTTAGTATCAGTTGTTGTTTGCAAATCTCACTGGATTGTTTTGAGCAGCATACGTCATAGAGCTGTAATGATCTGATTGCTGTGCTTTGGGCTGACTGTTGGAACACATGTGGGAACACACAGAGCCAAATTAGGGTCCTGTTTACCCCTTCCTAAAATTCCTCTGCTTCATAAGGACCTGGAGAATAAAACAAACCACTGGATTTTATTTTTTTTCCCCCCCTCCCACAGAGAAGACAAAGATAAAAGTCAGTTCATATGCAATATAAGTACTTCTATTCTAGGTGACCCATGTAGGTTTTTCCTTCCACATGAAGTGTGGCATCATGAATCATTTGGGTTGTGGAAGCGGGTGGCAGGCTGCAGGGCGGCAGACTGTAAACACCTTTTGTCAGTGGGATTTTGTCCAGCACCCTTAAGTAAAACTTTTACAAGCTTGCACTGGGCTGCAGTGGTAGAGGTCCTTGGATTCATTTAACTCTGTTACTCTTTCTGCTGTGCTAAAATGCACACTTCAAATTTAAAAGAAAAAACAAACAAACAAACAAAACCAATTAACAACCAGCTCCCAAGGCAGTGGAGAAGGGAGGGTAGTGGGTGACAAACCTGTATCCTGCAGCCCTTCTGGGCAGTTCATAGAATCATAGAATGGTAAGTTGGAAGAGACCTCAAAGACAACCTAGTTCCAACCCCCTGCCATAGGCAGGGACACCTCCCACTAGTACAGGTCACTCAAGACCTCCTCCAACCTGGCCTTGAACACCTCCAGGGAGGGAGCAGCCACAACTTCCCTGGGCAGCCTGTGGCAGTGTCTCACCACCCTCACTGTAAAGAACTTCCTCCTAACATCCAGTTTCAATCTTCCCTCTGCCACTTTAAACCCATTGCTCCTTGTGCTGTCATTATAAGACCTTGCAAATAGTCCCTCCCCAAACATCCTGTAGGCCCCCTTCAGACCCTGGAAGGCTACTCTAGTCTGGAGAAGAGAAGGCTTCCAGGAGACCTTGAAGAACTCTCTCAGCCTATTCTCATTGCAGAGCTGCTGCAACCCTCTGAGCATCTTCATGGTCCTCTGGACCCGCTCCAACACTTCCATGTTCTTCCTGTGCTGAGGGCTCCAGAACTGTACACAGGACTCCAGGTGGGGTCTGAGGAGAGCAGAGCAAAGGAGGAGAATAAACTGTGGAGCAGCAGTGTCCAGCCTTCCAGTCTTTCCTAAGCAAGTGCATTGTGAGACATTTGCAAAGATATTAACCTTGCATACAGACTGTGCCAGTCAGTAATTATGGAAATTAGTTGGCAATTAGATAATGTCACTCATTCTTTGCAAACAGGTGATAGGCTGTTGAAAGCCACTCCAAAGCGAGGGCAAGACCCCCTTCATGGGCTGCTGAGCAGATGGCTCTGACCTGGCATTAATAGGCTGCTCTGAAGTTACAGAAAGAATGTGGTGGTTGGGTAGTGCTTGCCCACAGCACTGCACTGGGGCTGCATCCCCTACCTGGCTTGGGAACTGTACAACTCTGTCTGCTCTGTGAGTGGGAAGTTTCAAAAATGCAAGTGGGCTTGTTCTGTACAGCAGATCTTGCGTGTGTGAAGTGCTGAGCCGTCTGTTCAGCGTGCAGCTCCCTTCTTGTCCTCGGTGCAGGCCATGGAGGTGAGCCAGGCTGCTGCAGGTGCGGTAGAGATAACTTGCAACTTGCTCTTCTCATTCCTTCAGGGTAGCAGGCATTTAAAATACTCTGCAAAGACTTCACCTAGTGGTTTGTTGAAGGGCTGATCCTATCAGACTCCCTGTCTTGCTGCTAAATCACATTAAGCCAAAAATGTATCACGGAAAATATCTGTTATGCTGCTCTTCCATGTGAGCAATAGGTGGAATTGGAACAGGAGTGTTGCTGATTCGTGACTGGGAGAGACACTGTCCATTATGAAGTCTTTTCTTTGTCAGATGTGATCACGCTGTGACAAAGTTTGAGATAAAATATGTAAGAAAATACTATGGGATTCTGTAGTTATTGTCCCAAACTCTGCTGTATTGCTATGGTAGCAGTGTGCTTTGTAAGACTGCTAAGGTAGTACTTAGGCTAAAAATAAAATGATAAGAACAAAAAATTATTCCTTCTTGGTGTGCCTTGGAGAATTGCTGTGGGAAGTGGACACGGCACAGATTTTTGTCAGGGTTTACAGGCTGGGATTCAGGACCAGGCCACTGCTGATGAGGAGAAGAGAAGGCTTCAAGGAGACCTTAGAGTAGCCTTCCAGTATCTGAAGGGGGCCTACAGGAAGGCTGGGGAGGGACTATTGACAAGGTCTTGCAATGACAGGACAAGGGGCAATGGGTTTGAACTGGCAGAGGGGAGATTGAAACTGGATGTTAGGAGGAAGTTGTTTGCAGTGAGAGTGGTGAGACACTGGCACAGGTTGCCCAGGGAGGTTGTGGCTGCTCCCTCCCTGGAGGTGTTCAAGGCCAGGTTGGAGGAGGCCTTGAGTGAGCTGTACTAGTGGGAGGTGTCCCTGCCTATGGCAGGGGGTTGGAACTAGATGATCCTTGAGGTCCCTTCCAACCTTACCATTCTATGATTCTATGCTAAGTCCTTGAGATCCCTTCCAACCTTACCATTCTATGATTCTATGCTAAGTCTTCTGTTTTTTTTTTTTTTTCTCCTTTAAGAGCCTGCTACTGTGCAGTGAGTTTTGCTCCCACCAGCTGAACTGCATGAGACACAACTCAAAGAGCACAAAGCCCTATGGGTCAGGGCTGATGAGTGCTGACAGAGCTCTGGAGGAGCCTGTGATGGGCCCAACCTGCTAGCAGCTGGGCGTGGGCAACCTTCCCAAAACCGGGGCTGCATGGTCTAGAAGGCAATGAAACACTCAGAGGTGACATCTGTATTTCATGGGTTTTGTGTTGTTTTCGTCTTCTGAAGCAGAAGTGGCAGTGGTGTGTGTGGTGGGTGTTGTTTTTTTTTTTTTTTTTGTGNTGGTGTGTGTGGTGGGTGTTGTTTTTTTTTTTTTGTGTGTGTGATTTTGGGGTTTTATGGGTGGTGTTTTGCTTGTGTTTTGGTTTATTTTTTGTTCAAAACAGCTAGAGAGGGATTGCCTTGGCTTCCCTCAGTCAACAGTGCTATTTCTGCTTGACCATTCTTGCCTGGTTTCCCTTGTTAACTCTGGCCTTTGTGCTCCCCTAATGAGCATGTATCAACATTAGAAAAACTTGTGCCACAGAGACAGCCTGCTTCTTTTACTGTACCTTTTAAATACCCCAACAATTGAAGCTACCAGTGGAGACAGATGTTTTTCATAGAATCATAGAATGGTAAGGTTGGAAGGGACCTCAAGGATCATCTAGTTCCAACCCCCTGCCAGAGGCAGGGACACCTCCCACTAGTACAGGTCACTCAAGACCTCCTCCAGCCTGGCCTTGAACACCTCCAGGGAGGGAGCAGCCACAACCTGTTCCAGTGTCTCACCATCCTCACTGCAAAGAACTTCCTCCTAACATCCAGTTTCAATCTTACCTCTGCCAGTTTAAACCCCTTGCCCCTCATCCTGTCGTTACAAGACCGTTGTGTGTGTAAAACAAGGTTTTGTCAGCGTGGATTTGGGAGAGGTTGGTAGGCCTTTTGGAAAGTCATTTTGGCTGTATGTGGGTATAGGCATCTTATCTATGGAGTGTTCATGCTTGCTGCTGCAATTTACAGCACCTTTCACTCATTCTCAGCTGGTCTTCTAAAACAGGAAGATTAAGGCTGAGGGTTACTTCTAATGCAGATAGCACAAACCCCTTCCCAAAGAAAATCAAAGCTGATATGAGAAGTGCTTTGCATTGGTGGTTTCTGTGGGTGGTTGTTACCACACTAGGCTTGCCTCCCTCAGCAGCTAAGGCTGAGCACATAGCTGTCTGGTGGAGCGGTGAATTTTGGTGCGGTGGTGGCAGTAGTTCCAGAGAAGTGTGAGCTGCTTGGGAGCACATCTCTGGCTAATTTACACACATTATTATATTCCTATTCCCATCTCATCAATAATTCCAGACTTGGGTCATCACTTTCTCTCTAACCTCTCTCTCAATCTATTCTGCTTCTCCATAAATCATGGACTATTTTAGAGGAGCCACTAGGGAGCACAGAGGAGAAAAATAAATGGACAAGAGTCACATAATTATTTTTTTTTTCACTTATTTTTCAAAACTCCCCTAAACCTCCATGAACTAAGGCAGAATTGTGATTATCAGGATGACAGACAGTTTGGGCATTTGGATCTTGGTTTCTTTTTTTTCCATTTTACACTCCTAACACCTCCTTTTTTCCTTCTTCCATTCCCCTGAGTCAGGCTGTTAACAATTAAAAGGAATTTTCTTCCCTCTGGTTTTGACCAGATTTTATTTGTGTTGATAGAAGTTTAGCTAACACACTTGTTACGAATTGTGCAAAATGAACAATCAATATCAATTTTGATATCCAGGCAAAGATTGTTAATAGCTATGAAAATTGTTTATTAATATTAAATCTCACCAGGAAACTTATTTACAATGTTTGGATATTTATACACACAGGGAACAGACAATCTAGAACACTTAAGAAATAACTAGAAAATACAAATATTACACTTGGAAATGTAAGGAGGTTCTTGTGGTCCATTACACTGCTTGCCCACCGTGGGGACTCAGGAGGCTCCTTTCTGCTGCTAAGGCAGAAGGCACAATAGAATCTAGTTACAGAATTTCTTACAAAGAGGCTTTGAATATTTACTCACAAAATAGTATCAGACCAGTACCCAGACACTTGAAGGGAGTTCTGTTGGTGTCTTGAAAGTCATTGCAGGCAAAGCAGCACAGGGACTTGGCGAAAGCCTATTTATTGTTTTCCCGAATGCAATGGCCCCTTTGGCCACAGAGACTCACCAATTAGAATGGCACTTTGCTAAACCTGACCATATTAGGTGAAGTCAGGAGCTTGCTTTCCCTCGTTTGGGAAGAACAAGTCTAGGCAAGTCTTAGGCCCTTAAAGTGGATGTCTCTATGCCTTTTGCCTTCTCCCTGTGCTCTGCTTCCCCCTCCCAGCAGAGGGAAGGGAACCATGGGATCATGCCTGAGCAAACCAGGGCATGCACCAGGCCCATTCTGGCTTGCTATGAGAACGCTGCAGGGAACAGGCCTGGTTTCCAGTGGGCGCTGAAAGCTCACATTTCTCTCCAACTTGTGAGTTTTCTTATAATCGATCCCGTTTATTTTTCTAAGTGATGTGCTTTTGGTGCTGGTTAAATTTGCCAGACTGACAGCCCTGGAGATGTACAGTTCCTGCAAGTCCCTGGGGTGGGCAGAGCAGAGACCATGACTATGAGAGCTCTCCTCTCTGCTCTCTAGTGGTTCTCCTTCAGCTCAGCCCCTGCCCTTCATACAGACTTTCTGCACTTCCCATTTCTGTACTGTCTGTGGGCCTCTTTCAGAGCAAGGTGAGTGCTGAGGTTGAAAGGCATCTACTTGGAGCAACAGCAACCCCAGCAACCCTCATTGTTAGAAAGCTTCGTGGTAAAGACATAATAAGCAGCAGGACTAACTTTTTCCTTTCTTTTCTTCTCTTGATCCCACAGGTGGTGCAAGCTCTGCAAGTGCCAAGCACTGAATTATGGGCTGGGTGGCCAGCAGCGCATCATGAAGATTGACTTTCTTTTTGTCCTCCCAAGAATCACGTGCTTTATGAATTCAGTCTCTCCTCCATTTCGTTGCCACCTCCATCAATATTGTTGGCACTTGTAGGAAACCTGCATTTGAGGCTCGGGCTTTAGCTCTGCCTTTCCCTCCTCCTTGGAACAACCAGTGTCACCATTGTGTTCTACCAAAACAAATCACCGTGGGTTATTTTGCCCTTCACAAAAGTACTGGCTGGAGAAGTCACTTTGTATGTGCTGTACTTCTGAGGTAAAAGCCTCTGAATTCTTAGAGAGAACTGAGATTTTGCTTGAGGAGGAGGTATTTTCCTCTTGGTCACGTGCACTGGGTATCTCATTTCCACCTACTCTTCCTCACTCTGTCACTCTGTGCTCTCCTCCTCTTCCCATTGGATTTAACATTTGGTGTCGACTGCTGGGATTCTTCTCCCAGTAGTGTGGCTTTTGTTTTTCTCTGAGGGAAGACCAGATTCTTGAAACAATGGGCTTCACTCTGCACTCTGTTTACTTCACCTTCAAGGTGAGTTTGCTGCTGGGCTCCTTGCTGGGTCTCTGTTTGGGTCTGGAGTTCATGGGCATCCCCAACCAGTGGGCCCGCTACCTCCGCTGGGATGCCAGCACTAGAAGCGAACTCAGCTTCCAGTTCAAGACCAATGTCTCTGCTGGGTTGCTCCTCTACTTTGATGATGGTGGTGTCTGTGACTTCCTCTGTCTGTCCCTTGTTGATGGGCGCATCCAGCTCCAGTTCAGCGTGGACTGTGCAGAGACTACGGTAATCACAGACAAGCAAGTCAACGACAGCAATTGGCACTTCCTGATGATCAGCCGCAATCACCTTCGGACGGTGCTGGTCCTGGATGGGGAAGCAAAGCCAGGCGAGGTGCGTCCGCAGCGCCAGTATATGAACATCGTCAGTGACCTTTTTGTTGGTGGAGTCCCACTGGACATCCGTCCTGCTGCCCTGACCCTTGATGGTGTTCTGGGTGAGCCTCCCTTTCAAGGATTTATCCTGGATCTGAAGTACGGCAACTCTGAACCACAGCTCCTGGGCAGTCAAGGGGTCCGACTGGAAATGGAAGGGCTTTGTGCAGAAAACCCCTGTGAAAATGGTGGCACTTGCTTCCTTCTGGATGGTGAGCCACACTGTGACTGCTCAGCCACTGGGTATGCTGGCAAGCTGTGTTCTGAAGGTAAGAGCATACTTCCTTGCTTCCCATTCATTTTTGCATAATCCAAAGAGTTAATTTGTCTCTTAGCAGGGCTGAGGCTGTGCTCTTATCCTTGCTGGCGGCTACCACCATTCTTTTTCCAGCTGAAAGTAATGAAATGAGAATAGATAGAGAGCATGTGCAATTGCAAAATGTGCCTTTTGGAAAGGATTCTGCAGTTGTAGCATGGACAGACTTTTATCAGCAACTTGTTGGTAAGGGTAGAGAACATAAATGGGTAAATACAGAATTACTCTGTGTTGGTAAGAAGTTATTTTAGCTATCTGGATGAAATCCACTGCTTCGTGTTCCTGAAAACTGAGTAAAATGTTGCTACACAGGAACCGTGCATCTAAGGCTAATGATGTGATTGCCAGGGCACTGATGTTAGCTGTTGCTAGTCTGTGGAAGCCCCATGCTCCTCCTCAGTTGCTTGCATACTAATCACTGAATGGCACCTTGATTTGTTTTAACATCCTTGATGGAATTGCTTTGGGACCTACTGAATGATCTGACTTAGTGTTGCAAAGGAAAGAGGAATTTGGGTATTTCTACGTTGTTCTTTACTCTGTTTTAATGAGTACAGAAGTCTTGAGTCATGCAAATCACATGACAAAGTGTGTTTCAGGGTTTTTACCTTGGTCTATACCAGTGTGATAGTAACTAACTATGTGTATGCAAGAAACTTAAGTAAGCCAACTGGACATCCCAGTGTGAATTCGAGAATCTTGTCTTAGTGGTTTTTGTGATATTTGGGTGTAAACAGTTTGACTTTAAGCCAAAGATGGAACCTGGGCAAGAAATGTCCAATCTCAAGGAAAAAAAAAAAACAAACCAAAAAAACCAACATGTAATTTTGACAGGATGAAAATATTTGCAATAATATCTTATTACAGCTAGTGTTTATTTACTTCCCTTAGCAATGAAAACAGTTTAACTGGAATTTAGTATGTAAAATGTGAGAAGTGGTGAAAATAAAATCCCTGTAGTGTTGGTGTGTAAGCAGAAAGCCCTACGGAAGTATTGTATAAATACAGCTCTACACTTGGTGTATAGATGGAGAAGCAAACATGTTTTTATAGGAAAAGGAATTTTGGAAAATAAGCATGACATCCATATGTGCATATGAATATTTTAAGGTGCTTTTAATGATAAGAAAATTCAGCTTTACATCCAAATCTTGCAGTAATGGTACATGACCGTTAAATAGGAGGTATGAGCCTGTGAGGTGCTGAACACCAGAATACTTTCTGCCTATTAGGTCTAAACCAGGAGTGAGCCAGAAGTAATTTTCATGCTTGAATCATGAGTTATGTGAGCTGGAGACACTACTGGATGTGACCAGGACTGCCACACCTGGTTCTCATACGCTTGCAGATCAAACATATCTCATGTCCAAATGCCAGTTTTGAGTGATAGAAGTTTCCAAGAGCCATATAGGCAGGCCTTTAGACCCTGAAACATAAAGATTTGAAGTCTCTTTCTACAGCTGGGCTAATGGATCCAAACTCCATGAGTTGCTGCTCAAGACATCAACAGCATATTGCTTTCAGTGAATGTCTTGAGGAAATCCTTTGAGTGAGCCCTCTGTAGGGCTACTACTACTACAGGGCTTTTCCACTACCCCACAGGTAGTCAGGCAATTGTGTGAGCTCTAACCCAAGCTCATATAGTTGAATTTGTGCATTTCCTGAGTGGGTGGAGCAATCTCAAACCCATCTTCTAATGGCCCCAGGGATATTTCTGTTGTAGACATCACAGATGAAGTACTGCTGTTGTTACCTTTTGAAACCATGCGTCACCATTGCTGTTTGTCTCCTATAGTGACTCATCAGTTTTCAGCCCATTCTTCTATTGAGGGTGAGCAAAGAAGTTTGTCACAATTAACCTTTTTTTAGTAAACATTTTTAACTCGCTGTTAGCTGTGGTCTGTTCACTTACACTGAAGATGTTGCGCAGAGAACTTTTCCAATGAACAATACAGAGATTTCTGAAGACGTTGTGCAGAGAACTTTTCCAATGAACAATACAGAGATTTCCATGAACACTGATTGCCTTGTCCAGTTCTTCAGTTTTCTCCTGTATTAGTTCACGATGTGTATTTGATTTGTATTAGAATTTTATAATCAGCTTTGTTTTCTTCCTCCCTTATGCTGCAGTGGTTGTGATTCTGTGTCGTTAAATGTTGTCATCCAAAAATGTAACAATGTCTGTGCAGATTGTGAAAAGAAGGGGAAAACAAGAAGAAAAGCTGTTTAGTAAGTGGAAATAAGCAAAGTGTCAAGGAAACAAAACAGAAACCAAGTTTAGTATAACCGACTTTTTGTCTGAGTTTGAAAAACGTTGCAGAGTCCAAAGAAGCTCTCTTTCAGTTCTTTGAGTGTGGGAGCATCTCTGCTGATCCACAGTAGCATGTGGTAGGAACAGCGGAACTGGTTGCAGGCTCTTCCTGCCTGTGGCTTGACTGGCCACAAACCAAGTTGTGGGTTTTTTGTCTGCCTTTTTTCCCCCAAGAAATTGAGATTTAAATTTTTTTTTTTTTTTGTCAGAACTGTTCAGTTTTGTTTCCTTGTTGTGCCTTTGAATATTTGCAGAGGTAATGTGGTTGTTTTATTCCCAGGCTCCTTTTTGACAATGATATGCTCTTTCAAGTGGATATCAACTCCCTTTTGGAGGGGGTCCTTAACAGCTTTACAGTACCTACTAGTCTGTAGTCTGCATGCATATTTTCATTTTGTCACTGGAGCTGGCTCTCTTACTGGAAAGTGATGGAATCTAATCAATAACAACTTCTGTTTGAAAAGCTAAATGCAAGATGTACCTTTTTAATAATGACTTCTCTTGACAGTATCCAGGCCATTACTTGGTTATTGACTGATAGCTTTGCAGATAGTAAAAAATACAACAAACTCATTTATTCTGTGGTTAGAACCAGAGTGTGGAACCTACTTATTTTGTGCTGTGACAGAATGAAGCTCCATTTACAGTATTCTGGGGTTACTATCATGCAAAGTGAAGTTCCAGTTACGGTGAACCTCAGCAGAGAACCATTCCATACTGAGACAAAACTGTAAATCCTGTCCAGAATGTGCCCCTGATGTGCAGAAAGACTCTTGGCACTTAATGTCCACCCAGAGTTGCTAGAGTTGTGTACGTTGTGGTAGCTACACGCCCAGATGGGTAGCTGAAGCTGCTCATTGCTGCTCAATTTTGGTGTCTGAGTGTGTATGGTGGAAATGCAAATGCATGCACACCTCGGAGGATTTGGCTGTTTTGAATAAAACTTGATGCCTTTATAGCAGTTGGAGTAAACTGACTCATTTGATCTGACAAGTCTGCAGGGTGCAAAGAAGGGCTGATCTGAGTAGTAATTAACTTGTATGTTTCTGGGCAGTGGTGGCATTAGACGAGAAAGCTGAAGTCAGAGACACCTTGCCCTCTAATAAACCTCACCAGTCCTTGTGGGATCAGGCTGCTGCCAAGAGAATAAGGTTCCTGTAGAATTTGAGCGGCGCAAATACATTTGTGTTGCTGGGGGACAAAAAAAAAAGAAACAAAACCCCAACCAGCCAACAAAAGCAAATGTTGAAAGCTGTGCTGCGGTAGCAGGCAGATGAGCACGTGTGTGACTGCTTATTCAGGATTGTGCTCTCTTCCCTGGTGTGCAAGAAATGCTCACTCATTTCCTCTGACGTCGTGGTGCAGGGAGTCAATTGACTTGTGGACCACGCGAGTTTAGCGTTTTATGTAGCAGTATTTTGGCCCAAGACCTCTCCCCAGTCCCTTTCTAACCTGTGTGAGAAAAGCGGCTGGAAGATGTACTTAGAAATGCCATTAACTCTGCTTGTAGTTGCAGAAGCAAGACGTTGATATGATCGCCAGTATCACAAAGCACCACGCCGAATCCTTTGTGTTTCCTGCGGCGGCTGTTTCTAAACGAAGCCTGAATAGGGGCTTGATTGCACCTCTTCCCTTGATTACAGAGCAAGATTTCCTGGGGATGCTGCCTACTGAATGACAGAGGAGCCCGTTGCTCTGTAATTATCGCACTTTTAACTGCAGTAGGAGCAGATTTTTTCTATAGCCCCTCAGCTTCATTTAAAGTGACAAGTTACTGCAGGATTTATCTTCCACCTGCCCCTTCGGAGCAGCCCAATTTTGGCTTTATCTAAAGGGACTGACTATCCTCACTTGTAATCACCATTATCTTCCTGCCAACCACCCCAAAATTTGTAATACTAAGGCTAATTTGGCATTTTGCCATGAGCCTGATGGGTGCTCTTTAATTTGCATGTGCATTTACATCTATTTTGTAATCAGAAACAAATGAACACGACCATAATATTTTCTTCCACTTACATATTCCTTGATAGATGAATATGAATTGGTGGTTGTTGAGTTTGGTAGCAGTAAACAGCTGCAGACTCTCCGTTTGGTCTTAGATTCCGTTCCAGAGGACGACAGGAAGTTCTGGAACACGATTTGGTGGATCCAGATATTCACTCACCAGCACAGAAGTCTAGGATTGATGGCCTCTAAGGGCTGAGCAGTAAATATTGCAAGAGTCAACTCTGTTGGTTTATGCTGCTGCTTATACCCCAGGTCCAGCCACTAGGCAGAAAGCTGGTGAGAACTCTGTGGCTTTGTTTTGCAGCAATCTGGGCTTTTTTTGGAGATCACTTTTTCTTGCTCATTACTCCTGGTTTAAGTTCCTATGGTTATATTTAAAATAGTAATGTGTTTTCCAGTCTGGTTGTAATTTCTTGATGCACTGCCAGATGAGCACCAGAGAAATGATGTGTTAAGATATTAATTAATGTTTATAAAGTGCTTTGAAACTACAAAGCACAGTTTAATCACCAATTTGTTTTTCCTAATAACAAACATCAAAACGGAGCAGGATCCACAAAATTTCAAATTAGATCCTACATACTCCTTCACAAAAATAGCCTAGGGCCCATCTAGCTGCCTGCACCTCCAGACCTAGCTGAATTTGTTTCATAGCCTACCCTGCTTTCAATGCAAGGGAATCACAGGGAGATTACAGGTCCCTGTATGGAGTGTGCCATTGATTCAAACAGGCTGGCTGCAATACATGCTGACAGCTATATTCTTCCTGTTTTACTCTTCTGTATTATAGATGACCATGAGGCTACAATCCTTTTCTGCTTGATTGCAGATCAACTGCAGACCTCAGGCAACAGAGAAGTTATAGCTCTCAGTCAGGCAAAGCTTGGACGTCTCCTTTGCTGGAAGGAAGCAAATTGTGGTTGTGCACAAAGGAGAGCACCGTTTGGTGTAAGGTGAAACTGGTGAAGTGAGAACAATTTGAGGGGATAAGGGGGTGGGACTTGGGCAAAAGAAGATAGGATGAAAATGTTAATTAGTAAAATAGTAAGCCATAGCTTGCATAGACTATTTATAGCAGCTTGATTTTACCTGCCTTATGGTATAAGAGAACAGCTCTTGGCTGTCACAAAGAGTAGGTTTGAATGGGCTGAGTGAGCTTCTGGAGGACTAAATCTGGCTGAAGCCTGGATACCAGCTTCCTCTGTCAACCTATAGACCAGCCTGCTGGCTCCTACTCTGTTCTGAAGTGTACAGGGCTAGGATTTAAGTTTTTGGGTGTTACTAAATAAAGATTTCAACAGAAGTAATGACTAATAATTATGCAAGTGAGCAGAGCCAGAAATTTCTCTTTCCAGATTATGGTCAGGAGAAAATATGATTTCAGAAGGAAGGTTTATTTTCATTTAGTTTTGCTCAAAAGCAAAAGAAAAAAGTAAAACAAAACAAAAAGAAGTGTTGATCTGTTATTACTGTCCAGACTTCTGCTGAGAAAAGCAGTCTGTCATAGAGGTCAATCAGCAGTAAATCCAGCCCCAAGCAACACGACAAATGTTGTAGCCTTGTTTTCATCTTCATTCCACGATGGAGGTATGTAGGTCATTTGCAGTGGGGTAACTTTTGTTGTTTTGGTGGAAACTGGAGGGAGATAATCCTCCTAGATAACCTGAGGATACTGGAAATGACATGACAAGGTTACAGGGGAAGAAATGGAGGAGGAGCAGATCTACCTGGCAGACGCTGGCACTACTAAGAGAAGATGAGTCTACACATCGACCTCGGCGCTGAGTGCTCTCGTGTGCGGGAGAAGGTGGTAATCCATGTGATGAAATGGTACAGTGGCCACCTGTCCTGGGCCAACTTCTAATTTCACTTTATGCCTTGTTACTTTGCTGACCCACTTTGAACTTGATGGATTGCGAAACTTCTTTCTCTCCCCATAGAAAGCAAGGTGACTGCCGTGGTGTTGCTGTCCAGAGACAGCAATGTGACTTTTTGGGGTGTGTGTGTGTCTCCCAGAATCCTTCATTGCAGACAGACTCATTGCTGTTGTAAACTTATACTGCAGAGCAAAACATCTGCTCTTCTTCCATCTTTCAACAAGGTCCAGGAGCAGTGAGCTGGGTGCAAAACAGCCCAGAAGCTGAACGGTAGATGTGGGGAGGTTAGGAGGACTGTAGATGTCACAGACTACTTGAGCAGAACTGGTTTGTACTTGTGTTTGCTCTGATAGGGGGCTGGGACCTGAGTATGCTGGATTTGCATTCTGTGTTGCTGACAGTGTTGCTAGTCATGCTATGTCACACAGAATCTCAGAATGTCAGGGGCTGGAAGGGAGGGACCTCAGAAGATTGTCTAGTCCACCCCCTTGCCAGAGCAGGATCTCCTGAAAGGGGACCAAGGTGTAAAGGTGTAAAAGTGTGCACTGGAGCAGCAGAGCTTGGATGGTCTGGTCGTAAGATCACCAGCACCTAAGAGGCTGATTTCCATTGCTGTCACAGGTTTCCTGTGTTCACTGGAGCAGCAGAGCTTGGATGGTCTGGTCGTAAGATCACCAGCACCTAAGAGGCTGATTTCCATTGCTGTCACAGGTTTCCTGTGTTCCCTGCATGATTTGCAGGCAGAGTATAGGACTCAAAATTGAACCAACTGACCTTTCTTTGCAGGTGATGTGTACCTGGTTACCTTCTGTATCTCAGTTTCCATAGCTGAAATTTTAGCAAATGGGGTTTCTGGACTGATGGTATTAAAGAAAGTTTTGGCAGGACAGATGAATGGTCATAATTGATGGGCACCCAGTGCATGACCTGGTTTTATTGTCAGTTTTCCAACTAGGCTTGCAGCTAAAAGTTAAGGTGTCTTTCCTTGTTAAGTGGCCATCTTTGAGGAAGAGTCCACTTTTTTCTTTTTATCTGTTTCCTGCTGCATTGTGCAGTGTCACACTAAGAGTAATAAAAACCTTCTCAGGCCAGGCAGCAGTTATGTTGGTGAATACAGAACCCAACCAATAGTGTAACCTCTTCCCTGTTGGGTGACATGAAACAGATGTTGCACTGCAGGGTACTGATAGAAGCGATAGGAAGGGAGCTTTTGACACTTAAAAATCTGTCCCCTGTGCTCTACTGATTTCCCCCCAAATGCCCCTCTGTCATGAACCTCAGACACTGATCAGATGCTTTTTCTTGTGTGGTGACCTACCTCTGCCCACCTGTCTGCACTGGCACACTTCCTGCTGTGGCTGCTGGTTCCAGCCTGACCCTTTCACCCTCTATACTCTAGACTCGCCTTGACATTGCGCTGTCAGGGAAAGCAAAGGCAGTAAAAGGCCACAGAGCAGAATGGCAGAGTTTGCATGTCTTCTGCTCCTATATACATCATTGAATAAAAAAGCAGGGCAACAGAGAGGAAAGCCTGTTGGGGTGGTTTTGAGTGTTTAATTAACCCAAAGCTGGCAAGTGTTTTGTGGTTCTAAGGCACTGAAAAGGCTGAGTAAAATCATTCTTTTCTTTCTAACTCTCATTGACACAACTCTACCTGTTGATTAGGTAACAGCAGATGTATTTGTAGCTGGTCTCACTGAAAAGGCTGAGTAAAATCATTCTTTTCTTTCTAACTCTCATTGACACAACTCTACCTGTTGATTAGGTAACAGCAGATGTATTTGTAGCTGGTCTCACTGAAAAGGCTGAGTAAAATCATTCTTTTCTTTCTAACTCTCATTGACACAACTCTACCTGTTGATTAGGTAACAGCAGATGTATTTGTAGCTGGTCTCACTGAAAAGGCTGAGTAAAATCATTCTTTTCTTTCTAACTCTCATTGACACAACTCTACCTGTTGATTAGATAACAGCAGATGTATTTGTAGCTGGTCTGCAGTTTGCAGTGTAGGCTAAGGAGGAAAAGGATGCTTGGCTCTCAAGATTTCGCTCTGAGGTGTGGTCTTCCTGCTCTTACTTGTGGAATTTGACCAGTAAAGTAACCTGTGTGAATATAATGCCCTGGATTTGACTCTAAGTGTTTGACAGAGACCTTTATCAGAAAGGAAGGAGCAGTTCCTAGGCAGATGTAGAAATGTGAACTGTAGACTAGAATGAGGCTTCAATCACTAACACCACTGGCAGACCCCAGAGTTAGCTTGGCTGCTGCATTTATTCAGAAGGCTTTCTCAGACTCACTCTGTAGTCTCTCGGGTGGATTTTCATTTCTTCTCAGTTTGTTGCCTTAGTACTTGAGAAAAAATTACACTGTCTGAGTTTTCCAAACCTCAGGTATGTCTCCACAGGGATGAGTGTGATTTTTTTGGTCTTTCCTGCTGCTACCACTCTACCAGCTTGGTTTTCATGGCCAGAGTGCTTCTCAGTACATTATTCCTCAAGGAATTATTCCTCAAATTTCATAGCTTAGTGGCATTTACAGCAGAGTTCCTTAAGCTCGTTTCGGTATGTGGCCAAAAATATCTTGCTCCTTGTTCCACACATTTTTTTTCTTTTTGTCCTGATACTCTGTTAGAAAATGAAGAGAAATAAGAAACAAGTGAGGGTTATGAAGAGGAAAGGAGATTAAATCCCAGTCCTAAGCACAAATCCAGGCTGGGTGTTGAATGGCTGAGAGCAGCCCTGAGGAAAAGGACCTGGGGGTCTGGGGTGATGGAAAGCTCAACATGAGGCTGCAGTGTGAGTGCAGCCCAGACAGCAACTGTGTGCTGGGCTGCAGCAAGAGCAGTGTGGGCAGCAGGGCAAGGGAGGGGATTGTGCCCCTTTGCTCTGCTCTCCTCAGACCCCTTCTGGAGTCCTGTGTGCAGTTCTGGATCCCCCAGCACAGGAAGGACATGGAAGTGTTGGAGCAGGTCCAGAGGAGGTCGTGAAGATGCTCAGAGTGCTGCAGCAGCTCTGCTGTGAGGACAGGCTGAGAGAGCTGGGGCTCTGCAGCCTGGAGAAGAGAAGGCTTCCAGGAGACCTTAGAGTAGCCTTCCAGTATCTGAAGGGGACCTCCAGGACGGCTGGGGAGGGATTATTGACAAGGTCTTGCAGTGACAGAGGGGAGATTTAGACTGGATGTTAGGAGGAAGTTCTTTGCAGTGATGGTAGTGAGGCACTGGCACAGGTTGCCCAGGGAGGTTGTGGATGCTCTCTCCCTGGAGGTGTTCAAGGCCAGGTTGGATGAGGCCTTGAGTGACCTGTACTAGAGAGAGGTGTCCCTGCCTGTGGCAGGGGGTTGAAACTAGATGATCTTTGAGGTCCCTTCCAACCTTACCATTCTATGATCACCACGTGATGTTTCCTTGTTGGCAGCTACTGCTTGAAGGGGATCTGGCTTGCCTCTGCAAGACTTTGCATTATTTTCTCCCCAGCGTGCTTCCGGTCATCCTCTTCCTTCAGTATTCCTCTAGTGGGTGCTGTGCTGTTGGAGATCTGAGTTTTGTGGGTTTTCTGTTTTCATTGAAAATGTGATCAATTTGTGCTGTAGGTTACTGGCTTAGCTGTCTCCTGCGAAATTCTCTGTTTTCCTGCATTTCCTGAAAGGCTTAACTGTGTCACAGGTGCAGCAGTGAATGCACCTGTAACAAATTCCCAAATCTGCTGGTTTTTGAACAGATATGAGACCTCTATCCCTATACACTTCACTTCTCCTGTTACACATACTTGTTTCTGTAAAGCAGTCTATTTTTTGGCTGCTCTATCTCGTGATACATTCAAATGAACAATGTGTGAAGCAACATTTTGAACCAGCTAAGACACATCAGATTAAGACAGCTTGGAAATATTTTCCTCGTGAGAAATGCTGGTTTCATTCAAATCAAAATATTTAGGAAAAGAAATACTGATTTTTATGACAGTCTGCAGAAAAAAAAATTGTGGGTTTTTTTTGTGTAGAATTTCTGCATTCTGACTTTGTTTAAAATGAAGTTTCTATTTGTTGTGCATATATTTCCAGCTTCTTTACTAACTTGCTGACCTTATTGTCAGTAATGTGGAACTCTGACTGTTAAGCTGCAATATATCACAAATAAAAAAGTTCAAGTGTTTTAAGGACTGTGTGTTAAACAGTGGACTGAAAAGCTCCAAAGAAAACCCATGGATTCAGTCCTACTGTGCTACAAGTGTGGGAACTGTTAGGCTCAGAAGAGAAGGCAAAAGTCAAGTCTAACCTAAGCATATATTAGGAGAGAACAGATTGCCAACTCTGAGTGGAGCCTGGAGCACAGGGAGGGTGATGAGTCAGATGGATGCCCTTTGATACCTCCCAGGAGGGAAGAGTGGTGTGAAACACTGTTATCATTTAAATTCATTGGAAGTGACAGATCTGTAGGTACTGCTGTTTGTCAAGAGCTCCACTAAGGGAAGGGCCCAAGGAATGATCTTAACTGTATGGGACTTGGGTGGGTTATTCCTCATTTGACTTCTCAGATGTGTCAGTATCATTGAGCAATGCAGTCTCTGACTAGTGACAGTGAAGGCAGGAAGGCTGCATATATTAAAAAAAAACAACACAGCTGCTGGTTGTAGAGACTGGAATTGTTAACAGTTTGGTCTTCAGCTTTTGAGTGTGTTGGATTAAACCTAAGGAGTTTGCAATGTAGCTGGACTTGAGAACTGGGCAGCAGGCATTCCTAAAGAACAGTATAACATAGCACAAATCCAGGCTGGGTGGGGAATGGCTGAGAGCAGACCTGAGGAAAAGGACCTGGGGTTTGAGTTGATGAAAAGCTCAACTTAAGCCTGCAGTGTGAGCATGCAGCCCAGATAGCAACTGTGTGCTGGGCTGCATCAAGAGCAGTGTCAGCAGCAGGGCAAGGGAGAGGATTCTGCCCCTTTGCTCTGCTCTCCTCAGACCCCACCTGGAGTCCTGTGTGCAGTTCTGGAGCCCCCAGGCACAGGAAGGACATTGAGCTGTTGGAGTGGGTCGAGAGAAGGGCCACAAAGATGCTCAGAGGGCTGCAGCAGCTTTGCTCTGAGGACAGACTGAGAGAGTTGGGGCTCTGCAGCCTGGAGAAGAGGAGGCTTCCAGGAGACCTTAGAGTAGCCTTCCAGTATTTGAAGGAGGCCTACAGGAAGGCTGTGGAGGGACTATTGCAATGACAGGACAAGGGGCAGTGGGTTTAAACTGGCAGAAGGGAGATTTAGACTGGATGTTAGGAGGAAGTTTTTTGCAGTGAGGGTAGTGAGACACTGGCACAGGTTGCCCAGGGAGGTTGTGGCTGCTCCCTGCCTGGAGGTGTTCATGGCCAGGTTGGAGGAGGCCTTGAGTGAGCTGTACTAGTGGGAGGTGTCCCTGCCTATGGCAGGGGGTTGGAACTAGATGATTCTTGAGGTCCCTTCCAACCTTACCATTCTATCATAGAATCATAGAATCATAGAATGGTAAGGTTCTAGCTGGTATATGTTCTAGCTTCTGTATGTTCAAGAAGTAGGCTTGAAATGCAGCCAGCCCAAGCTGAGGTTTGGACTGGCTGAGCAAGGCTCTGTCTATGAAAATCATTTGGGAGCTGCGCTAGTATGCCATGACAGCCATGCTTGAGCTTTGGGATGTTTTCCCTGTCATTGCTGCCAGTGTGGTGGCTCCCAGTTTGCCTGAGGCAAAAGATCTCTACAGCACAGTAACAGATCCTCTGTCTCGGGAGAACAATTGGCTGTGATTTCAGACCTCATTTGTCAATGGTGTTTAATTATAGCCCTGCTACCACTTACGGTGGAGGTCACCGCTCTGTGGTAGGTCTGTTTAATGCTCCCTCTGGCCTTAAAAATCTATGAATCTATATCCCACTATTTTGGGGCATTAGCAACAATCTGCACTATTATTTTTTTTTCTAGAGTTGAAATTACTTCTGTTTCCTCTTGGTTATTTGAGGAAATGTTATTGTTGGGAAGCTGACTAAAAGAACGTAAGCCACTTTTTAGGTCTAGAAGTGAAACAAAATGTAGGTTTCTTCTGGTTTAGTTTCTGTCCTTACACCTGCTCAGTTGTTTCCTCCTTGTGAACTGCTGACTGACTGTGCTGCACTGTGGGTACCTGAACTATTTGAACTTGCAGATAACTGTGCCATTAATGATTTTTTTTTTCTTTTTCTGTAGAGAATCTATCAGATGTGCAGATCACTGTATGAAACTTTGGGAGTTTTTTTTGCCCATCTGCTCACATAAATTGTATTCAACCTAAAATTAACCTCATACACTAAGTACTCTTTAGTCAGGCTAAATCATTTATGCTGATAAAAGGTATGTTTTACTAAGAACTAAACTCAGATCTCTTTAGATTTGTTGATTTTATAAATTTAAAAAATGTCTATTTTTAAAACCCAGTTTGAGAAGTGGTTTAGTAGGCATCTTGGAACCTCATGAGTAGTCTGAACTATAGATTGTAGTTTTGATCATTTTATCTTTGTATTATGTTTATTTCCATCCTTTTTCACCTCTAAAGATTTGTCCCTATGAGTGTATTTCTCTATGAGATTCTTTCCTCATCCTTAATAATTTTGATGATGTGATATTGAACTAAAGCTAAGACCATTCAAGTGTTATTTGTTTTTTAAACTGAACAAAGGAGGAAAATGAATTGCAAAAACCTTGCTTTAACGTGCTATTGAAATTGTGAAATTCAGAATTAAATGCTAGTACCTGCTACAACCTATCTGCCACATGGAATCCATTCAAATGTGCTTCAGGCCTCTTGCACTTGAATTGTGTGCAAGACAGGAAAATAGAAGAGCAAAAGTGCTGTCAGGTTAATACTAAATTGTGCATACATGTGGCACATTTCATCAGAGTATTTCTAAGCATCTCACAACTCCTGATAAATAATCAGTCAGCCTTCACATTACTCTACCACACTGTGAAATGCATGTTATCTCCATTTTACTGATGTGGCAGAACTCAGAGGCAAGCAGAATGTAAATTATGGAAGGATATCAAATCAGGAGCTGCCCGAGATGGGATTGCAATCCAGAATGCTAAATCCTAAATATTAAACAATGTAGCACTTTTTCCTAGTTTTATCCAAGCATGCTAGAAAAGCAACCAAATACTGTGGTTTACATTGAGTATGAAGCTGAAAGTGCCACTTTAGTGCATTTTAGCTATTCTTGTAAAACTTCAATTGATTGAAACTCAAAGAAAGATCTCTTTTTATTCTTTATTCATGGTGGAATGCATCGTCCATGTCCAAGAAAGTCTGTCCTTTGTGGCTACTTTTGCATGACTCTGTAGGCCAAAACTGTCTTGAACCTACCTCTTGCCAGTGTGCCACACTATCTGGGCTATGCTTTATGGATTCTTCCACTTAGTGTTGGCTCCTAGTCAGTAATTAGGAAAAAATAGATTTGTAGCAACAAAGGTTTAGCAAACCATAGTAGGGCAAAAGCAGCTTGCTTTTCAGTATAACTTCTTGAAACAGGGAAGAGAGGGTACAGTAGAATCATAGAATGGTAAGGTTGGAAGGGACCTCAAGGATCATCTAGTTCCACAGGCAGGGACACCTCCCGCTAGTACAGGTCACTCAAGGCCTCCTCCAGCCTGGCCTTGAACACCTCCAGGGAGGGAGCAGCCACAACCTCCTGGGCAACCTGTGCCAGTGTCTCACCACCCTCACTGCAAACAACTTCCTCCTAACATCCAATCTAAATCTCCCCTCTGCCAGTTCAGACCCATTGCCCCTTGTCCTGTCATTGTAAGTCTTTGTAAATAGTCCCTCCCCAGCCTTCCTGTACCCCCTTTAGATACTGGAAGGCTACTCTAAGGTCTCCTGGAAGCCTTCTCTTCTCCAGGCTCCAGAGCCCAAACTCTCTCAGTCTGTCCTCATAGGAGAGCTGCTGCAGCCCTCTGAGCATCTTCGTGGCCCTCCTCTGGACCTGCTCCAACACAGTAGATAGAGATTATTATTAGATATATATTATTGTAATAATTATTATATAGGTCTAATAATAATTATTATTAGATAGATATTATTATTAAAATTCTATCAGTAGATAGAACTTTATGATTTCACCAAAAATACCAGAATTAAATGGTAATTCCCAATCTTTGAATGCTTTACTTGAACATTCCTTGGATGGAAGGTGTAGTGGGGTCTTCCATTTCCCTTTCCCTCTGCGAACCTGCCAAGGAGATGCTCTCGTGTAACCTTGTCCTGCCTAGCATTCATTGTCAATACAGACAGTGAGTTTTACTGGAAACTTTGCTCCAAGGTGGAGTGGCTCCAACAAACCACTGAAGGCAGGACTTTTCTGTGCTGGGCTTTTGTCTGAAGGATAGATCTGATTTTATAGAAGGTAGTTCGGATGGAGGCATATTTGATTATTTTGAGAGAAGATCCCATGGGAGAATGAATTCCAGAAAAGACTTGGGGTTTTTATCTTTGCTTTCTTCTTGAAAAGAACACTTTTGTAAGTGTTCTTTCTTCTGTATTTTTTGCCCCCAAAATCTCTTTTTTTAAAGACTGGAAATGATCCCAATGTGTCCCCTTTCTTTACCCTTGAAAACAAAGTCACCTGTGAACAACACTCATCCAAGTAAGCGGAAAGTTCTGCATGGAATGAAAATGGTGGCAGATGATCTTGTGCTTATTCAAAACAACCTAATGGGAAGACTTGAGTAGAGGTTTGTTAGCCCAAAAGTGCTCTTGTATCTTCTGTGAAATCCTGGCATACTACATTTAACTGTACTGTTGTTCATCAGATACTCTATTTTACTGTACAGGAGTGAGAGTAGGACTTTTTTGCTGGGAGGTTACTAACAAATCTGACCTGTATTTCTTACAGAGGCTGTTTAAATTAATAGAAGCTGTAAACATTATTTCTGGCTTGTTTTAGTTTAGTGCACAACAGAATGTAACCCATTGGTGTTGTGAAGAACATCACTGGAATTCCTTCAGGTCTGCAATAAAACTCTTCATCAAAACTAGGCCAGAAGGAAACAGATCTAAACTAACAGGCAATTGCAAGATCAGGACTGACATTTGTTGGTAGTGCTGTCAAAGTGGATCCCAAGATACTCACACAGAAGAGAATGGCTAGTCCAGACTGAGATGTATTGCTAGAATTATTAGCTCCATGATAGATGGTTGGAGAGTGGTGCCCAGCATGTGACTCTGTGAATCTTTTCCTGAAATCTTTCTGGCAGTGTTTCATAAGCCAAACTACACCTCAGCATCAACGTTCCAGCTGTTCCTTCCTCAGAGCTAAAATACAGTGAGTTGGATTTTGTAGCTGTTTATAGCTCTTCTGCTCTTCACTGCCTTTCCCCCAACTTAATTGTCCCACCCAAGCTTGACCTTGGCTCTGTTAGGCTCATCATTCTGTTGAGAGCGGGAGGGAAACAGTGCACTGACTTTGGCACTGATCCTTGTTCCTTTTGCCCCCAACCCTAAGGTGGTAGATGGAGGAGGGTGATTTCAGAAAGGGGAGGTGACACACAATGTGAGGAGTGCAAAGCTGTCAAGATGATCATGGCTGACAGGGGAAGAGCCTCCTGGTTGTGACTGGCCTGGCCAGCTTTTGCACGCTGGCACTGGAAGGCAATGCAAGGCTCTCCGAGGCAAAGCTAGGGGAGGCTGGGGGTTGGGCTGTGCAACTGGAGAAGAAGCAAGCAAATCAGCAAGGGAGAATCCAGTTCTGCTGTCTGTCTGAGGTGGAAAGACTGCCCAAGCATGGCAAACTGAGCAACCTTCAAGGCATCCAGTTGGAAAGGAAATCTGTGCTTTCACATTTACAATGCAGTATTTGTCTTCAGCTAAGTGAAATATCAACATTTGAGGATCTGTTCCATGAACATCTGCTGGGAGGGCTCTAAATCTTTCTCCTTGTGTTGTTTGAGTCACTTGCTAGAATTGGCCATTTGATACTAGGGACACACTCCTCACATGTTCCTAACCCTCATCAAATATGTCCTAAGAACTTTGCCAGGTCTAAGAACAATGTAGCGATATATAAATCTCTTTTTTTCCTACAGCATCCTTCCCCCCTCATTCTTCTGCTCTTTACTTTGGGGAATGAAGTCTTCTAGATCTTCAGAAGTCACTAGGGATCCTATTGGGCCTACACATTGCCCATATATGAAATAAGAGGTTGTAGATGCTCTGAGGCTCTCTTTCCTTTGATATGATGGTGTAAAGGTACTGTGACCTTCCATTTCTCTTCAGGCCTCATGACAGAGAGTTGCATAGTGGAGCATAGCTAGCACAGTCAAACTGAACTAATATCTGAGAAAATATTCATCTCTGTTACCTTCTAGACCATTTGCTATGTGTGTCTGAACCAACTACTCCTAAACCCTCTGGGATTCAAAGGCCTGTCAGTTTAAGCATTCTTCTTGGGCTTATCACTCATTATATGGAATGGCCACAAGAAGCATCTCTTCTGTGTATTTGATCTTAGAAAGGAGCAGATGCCTGATTGTCATTCTCCACAAGAATGTGTAAGTTGCAAGACATGAGGAAAAAGCTCCATCTGCTGGAACAGTCTTTGAAGACCCTGTTGGAGACAAACTCCAGTCTTCTGCTCTCATTTGAAGTAGCTTCAACCAGGGCCTCCTGTAGCAGTCAGCAAAGCAAAGACTCGTGTGGGAAAGACAACAGGCAGAAAAACCTCGATCATCATTGGTACTGGAGCCAGGTCCTGTATTTTCTAAGTGGATCACCAAGGTCTTGCTACAGACCTTGTTAGGAACAGCCCAGAGTTGCCCAGTAGCCAGGAAATCAATGTGTGTCATGAAGCCAGACACTGTTGCAAGATTGGAAGTTGATAAGAAAATGTTTTACACTGCATTGGAGACAAGATAAAATGTCTTTGCTTGTTGATATGGCAAAGGACCGTGAAGAGTAACATCTAGTGTCAGAGTACTAATGCTTACCTCTTACATGCCACCTGTCCTTGTTCTCTGGTGAAGTAGTGTCGTGCAGACGGGACTGTAGTAAGGTGCTGTTTGGTGCTCAGTTGTTCTTAAGAGTTGCAGATATTCTGGAGATTAAGATACCAAGTGTGACTTACAGGATTTCAGATGGTGCAACCAAAATTGCTGTAGTAATAAATAGGCCTCCTTGACCAAGGCAGAGATCTTTGCCAGCATGGGTTAGTTAATCACAGAATCACAGAATGTCAGGGGCTGGAAGGGACCTCGAAAGCTCATCCAATCCAACCCCTCTGCAAAGCAGGATCACCTATACCAGATCACACAGATCACAAATGTGTCCAGGAAGATTTTGGGTATCTCCAGAGAGGGAGACTCCACAACCCCCCTGGGCAGCCTGTGCCAGTGTTCTGTCACCCTCACAGTGAACTAAGAGTGAATATATTTATCTGCAGCTGGAGGGCAATAACAGGGGCAGGGGAGAGGAAGTGGATGCTATTCTGGAAGCAGCTGGTTGATAACAGGCTCTTGATTTGCTTGATTCAAAAGTGAGAAGAGGCCACTCTTGCAGTGCTGGAATTTGCTACTATTCTAGCTGCTGTCTCCAACTCAGCACATGGAATCATAGAACGGTAAGGTTAGAAGGGACCTCAAGGATCATCTAGTTCCAACCCCCTTGCTGATTCCTTCCTCAAAGTCCAGCCCCCTTGTGAAAGGCCTGGTCATGCAGCATTGGTTTTAACTGTAAATTCTCACACCACAGGTACTCTCCTGTACTGCACTTATCTAAGTTTATAAACCTCTTCATAAAATACCTTTCTTAGAGTATTTATTGCCTTTCCTATCATCTTTCTGCATTAGCAGCCTTTAGTCTGGGATTCCCCACCAGGATGCTCTAAGGACTCAGAAGTTTTTTTTTAAATAATAGTTGCTGACCTTTGGTTTGTTTGATTTATGGGTTCTGAATATTTGCTCTGCCTTAAAATCTCCAGTAAGCTGAATTCTAGAATTAATTTACTTAACTCTTAATGTTCTA
>VWZE01013621.1:0-52451 GCA_013396675.1 Eubucco bourcierii
TCTGGGGCTCCTAGATGTGAAGGACACAACATTGTTAGCTACTCCCTTCAGGTTCCCATACAATACTCTGCCATTTCTCTTCCTTTTTTTTTTTTTTCCCCCTAAATTTCCTTGTATCTTGTTGAGAACTGACTTAAATGGATATATTGCATGTTCAGGTACATCAAGTGGACAGAGCAGACTTTCCCCCAGGGTGGAAAGGAGAGCAATCTTGCTGCAATCCTGGAAAGGGCAGTGAAAGCCCTGCATGATCAGCAGAGATACTACAGAGATCCTCGCTTTCTTAACCTGTGGCTCAAGTTTGTGAGTAGTTGGTGAATATGCTTCTTGTGCTGTGTTTTCTTTGTGCTTGTCATGTCATTTACACAAAGTTAAGCTGATCATTGTTACAATAGAGTCCATGGGTTTTACAACAACATTAGAAGTATCTCTCTGCAAACCTGTTGCCTGCTCTTCACATGTTCAGTCAGATCTTCAGGCCTTCTTTTTTTAGGATCATTCACTTAGTACAGCTGCATACTCCCTAAATTTTGCTTTGGAAGAGTTTGGAAATGAATGGAGCTTTGTTAGTTTAAGGAGAAAAGTGATTTAAAGATATATTTTTAGATGTTATGCCTGTCCTACCACTGATTTTTTTTACATCCAGCTGTCCTGAGTCTACATCCCATGCTTAAGCAAAACTGAGCTGAGTTTCTTGGTCTTGCTCCATCTCTCCGTTGTTGTAGCTTTTGTTATTCTCTGTCTTAAAGCAGCTTCTTTCCAGGTTGAGCTTCCTGAACTGATTCACCTGTTTTAAAACTGTGAATTTGGTTGTTTCAGGCAGATTATTGTAATGAGCCCTTGGATGTGTACAGTTACCTACGTAGTCAGGAGATTGGCACAGCGCTGGCACTGCTGTACATCACCTGGGCAGAAGTGCTTGAGGCCAGAGGAAGTTTTAAGAAGGCAGATCTGATATTCCAGGAAGGTCTTCAGCGCAAGGCTGAGCCTTTGGACAGACTCCAGTCCCACCACAGGTAAACTTCCAGCTGGAGGGAAGGACTTGGAGTAGTCTCAGTGCTTCAGTGGGCAGCTGGTACAGTGAAGTTTCTTCTAACTTCTTCAATGTCTTTAGGCAGTTTCAGACTCGTGTTTCTCGGCAGACATTGCTGGGGCTTGAAGAAAGCCCTGATAAGGACACAGATCTACTGGAAGCTGCAGAACCCCAGAGAAGCTCCTTGGTAGATCTGAAAGGCAGGGGCAAGAAAAACGTGAAAGCCCCAGTTAGTCGTGTAGGAGATGCACTGAAATGTAAGTTGAGCTGTTTACACCACACCACCTTCTTGGAAGAGTTGCATCTGTTGTGCAGTTCATACTTGAGCATGATAATTAGAAGGTAATTTGCATACATCCTTTTGCTTACAGCTGTGAACCAGACTAGAAGCTCCCAGCCTCTAACTTCTCGTCAGCTTTCAAATAATCCTGGTTTTGCTGTGTTTGATGAAAATTCAGCTTCTGGAACTGAGATTCCTGTGGCTACACCACAGCCATGGGCAGCACCTCCGGTTCCAAGGGCCAAGGAGAATGAGCTACGTGCAGGACCATGGAACTCTGGCAGGGTAAGGACCCCTGAACTTGGGTGGGTTGAAAAGGGGAGCCCTAAACTGGGCTACCCAAAAAGAGGAAGGTGTATGTAAACAAGTCATACCTGTTCTCCTTGCTTGGGCTTTGTGTTAGTTTATAACTACAGATCTTCCTGCCTTTTGCCTGAAGTCCCTGGCTATGCTTAGCCTACTCAAGTTTAGCAAGCTGATAGTGCTTGAATAACTTCAAAAAGCTTCTAGAATTTTTAAGCCAAGAAATTTTAATTTTAGCTAACCAGAAACATGGGTACAGGTGGCCAAACTGGAGGGCAGAAAAGGACTCTGAGAGAAAGGCACTAGCCAAAGAAAGGGAAAGAAACCAAACCTCAGTTAAACTTGTAAGAAAAGAGAAGCAAGAGTTAAATAGGTATCACACAACACAACCTAAAGGAAGGACTTACTGCCCATCTTGTGAAGAGAGGTAATGCAATGACAGGACAAGGGGCAATGGGCTTAAACTGGCAGAGGGGAGATTTAGACTGGATGTTAGGAGGAAGTTCTTTACAGTGAGGGTGGTGAGGCACTGGAACAGGTTGCCCAGGGAGGTTGTGGATGCTCCCTCCCTGGATGTGTTCAAGGCCAGATTGGATGAGGCCTTGAGTGCCCTGTACTAGTGGAAGGTGTCCCTGCCTATGGCAGGGGGTTGGAACTAGATGATCCTTGAGGTCCCTTCCAACCTTACCATTCTATGATTCTAGGTAGATACAGGTTTTGCAAGTCTGTTTTGAAGTGCTTGGGAGGAAAACAGAAGAGTGGAGATTAAAAGAACTGAAAAACTGTATCTGTGGCATATTTATCCTGACAGGGTAGGAAAGCTTGCCAGTAAGTGAAAAAAGGATGGCAGAAAGTAGCTTCCAGTGGTCATAGGCATAGGCAGTTTGAAGTAAGCAGATGAGTAGCATGTTGCTAGACTAAGTTCTTTCAGTCTTCACTAACGGACCCCACAAGCAGTTTAAGGAGTTCTTGTGGTGTTGCAGTGACCTCTCAGAGGTTCTTGATGGAGAGTAGAAGGAATACTGCCATTAAATTGGGACAGTCTTGGCTGAAAAATAAGCACTATGTTTTTTCTGGAGAACATAGAAGGAAAGCAATCAGAACACTCAGCCAGACCACCATTCCTGCAAGACAACAGACACTAGGTACAACTGAGGACATTGAGAAGGAGGGTAGCTTGCTTTTTCAGGTGCTAGCACTCACCTGATGATTTCTGTTTATCATTGAATCATATAATTGTTTGGGTTGGAAAAATATCTCCAAGATGGAGTTCAGTGTAACACCACCATGGCCCCAAGTGCCATGTCCACATGTTTCTTGAACACCTCTGGGGACGATGACTCCTACCTCCCTGAGCAGCCTGTTCCAATGCTTTATGTATCAGAATAGAATTTATCTTGTAAATTAATTTTGGGGCCATCTCTGATGTTTTAACACTTCTTTTGAATAACAAACTACCAATGAGCCAAACACTGGGAAAGGGAGGTAGGGTCTGAAGGTGAATCTTTCAAGTGTTGACTTGACCTTTCCTTTCTCAGCGTCCTCGCAGCGGGGCAAGTTCTGCTGTAGAAGTGTCCTACCCACAGCCCACTTTCACCCTGTATGTGGATGAGTCAGCTCAGCAGCAAACCATGTGAGTCTTCCCTCAGGTTTGAAATGGGGATGGCATGTGGAGTTGTCAAAGCTGCTTTGTCACATTCTGACTCCTTTGGCCAGGTAGCCAAGCCTCTAGATCTCAAAGAACCTAACAGTCTGGCAATCCAGATGCTTTAGCTTGAGACAAGCTTCAGTGAGGATGTGTAAGGATGTGGGAAGTATTTCATTTGTTGCTCATTGTGTGAGAGCCTGGACCATGTTTATAGCTTCTAATTAATGGACTAGCTTAGCTCAGCATGTTTACACAAACACTGTTACCTCTCAGGGTGATGTTTGCTAAGAAAGCAGCCCTGAGCTGAGACTCAGTGCAGTTTTCCTGTTGGGAGCTCTCATCTCTTTTCTAGCTGGAATTTTACTCTGAGCTAAGCTATCAAAGTTTCCATGCCAACAGCCTTGCTGAGGTTATGGAGCATTGTGCTGCTTTGCCTGAAATGACTTCCCTGCTCACACAGTGCTCCCTGAAATGATCAGTCTCAGGAGATTGGCTCACTTGGCTTTCTTAGAGCATAGGAAGATGCTTTGTTCTGCAGAGCTGCTGAACTTTCCTCTGGGGCTAGTGATAGCCACAGAACATGTCAGCTCTTCCTAAAGGAGTGGAGAGCTATTAGAGATGGCTTCCTTGGCTCTGAGTTAGCTATGAATAGGACTACAAAGATGCCGAGGGGCTTGGAGCATCTCTGTGAAGGGGAAAAGCTGAGAACCCTGGGGCTGTTGAGCCTGGAGAAGAGCAACCTGAGAGGAGATCTTGTCAGTGTTCAGCAACTGCTGAAGTGCCTGTGGGGGGAAAGAGGATGCCCCTTGTCAGTGGTGCCCAGTGATGGGACAAGGGGCAACAGTAACAAACTGGAACCCAGGAGGTTCCACCTGAAGATGAGGAGAAATTTCTTTGCTGTGGGGTTGCTCAGTGATGTTAAAGAGTCCCTGCTCCAGAATGCACAGCAATTTAGAATATCAAAAGAATTTTCTTTGCTCTTGAGGGCACCTTATAAACACTTCAGTTTGGATTTGGTTGGGTTTTCTGCTAGAGCTGAGGCTTTGTGCTATTGTTCCAATCGTCTGGTTTGTTTTATTAACAAAACAAAGTGTCTTCATTCTACTCAGTTGTACAAAGAACTGTGTTCTTTCCTGTGCTTTTCTGTAAGACAGCAAAGCACACACAATCAGTTTTAACACCTGCCTGCTTTTTCCAGGACTCCTTGCAAAATTGAACCCAGCATAAACCATGTCCTGAGTGCTCGCAAACCTGAGAAAGAGGAGGACCCGCTCCAGAGAGTGCAAAATCAACAGCAGGATGTTCAAGAAAAGAAAGAGGTGGTGATGTACTGCAAAGAGAAAGTTTATGCTGGAGTTGATGAATTTTCTTTTGAGGAGATCAGAGCTGAAATCTACAGAAAAAAGGCAAAACTGGAAGCTGAAGGTATGCTGCAAAATGGGATTCACAGATTGGGTTGGGTTGGAAGGAGCTCTCAAAGGTCGTCTTGTCCAACCTTCCCTTGTTGTGAGCAGGGACACTTCCAGCTAGGTCAGGGTGCCCCAGGCCACATCATGTCTGATCTTTCTGAAGACACAAAAGAAATGGAATCATTGAATTGGATTGTAAGGGACCATAAAGATCTAGTTCTGACCCCTGTCATGGGCAGGAACACCTCCCCCTAGACCAGGGGGCTTAAGGCTCCATCCAACATAACCTTGACCACCTGTTTTGGGGGTGGGCAACCTGTTCCAGTGTCTCAGACAACTATCCTCATTATTACAGCTGCTTTTCGTTTTGCACTGAAATAGTCATTTATTAAAGTAACAAATCTGGCAGCTTTGTGCCAGCTGTGAAACAGGGAGAGGACACCAGATATTTTAGCCCATTGTAAAAGAATCTGTGCCGTAGGCACAGATTGCATGTGAAATATGCCTCATGCCTTACAAGCTCTTCTTCCTCAGAGGAGATGCGAGCCCTAGCACAGAAGAAGGAGGAAATACAGAGGAAAATTGATGAGATGGAGAAGAAGCTGAAGGAAATAATTGATGAAATGCAACCACTACGTGAAGAGGTGTTGTCCTCATTTTAACTGCTTATTCACAAATAGCTGTTTTAAGTAAAAACACCAAGGGAGGAGCAATATCCAGTGTGTTTCTCTTCAGCTAAAACTTGGTAAACCTCTTCTTGTACTTTTGTACACAGACATCACCCAGTCAGTGAATGCTCACGGAAATATTTTTCTCCCCAAATGATCCCCAGACCATATCAAACACTTCGAAGATTTGTGCTGTTCCTTTGCAGTTAAGTTAGCTTATGGTGAGGTAAACACTGCCTTTTTTTTTTTTAAAGTAAAGGTATGTCAAACACTGAGGGAGCTCTCTTTAAACCTCTGTTCATAGAATCATAGAATTGTAAGGTTGGAAGTGACCTCAAGGATCATCTAGTTCTAACCCCCTGCCATAGGCAGGGACATCTCCCACTAGTACAGGTTACTCAAGGCCTTGTCCAACCTGGCCTTGAACACCTCCAGGGAGGGAGCAGCCACAACCTCCCTGGGCAACCTGTTCCAGTGCCTCACCACCCTCACTGCAAACAACTTCCTCCTAACATCCAGTCTAAATCTTCCCTCTGCCAGTTCAAACCCATTGCCCCTTGTTCTGTTGTTGCAAAACCTTGTCAATAATCCCTCCCCAGCCTTCCTGTAGGCCCCCTTCAGATACTGGAAGGCTACTATCAGGTCTCCTGGAAGCCTTCTCTTCTCCAGGCTGCAGAACCCCAACTCTCTCAGCCTGTCCTCACAGCAGAGCTGCTGCAGCCCTCTGAGCATCCTTGTGGCCCTCCTCTGGACCTGCTCCAGCACCTCCATGTACTCATGTGTGGTTTCCTTTTACACAGAGAACTTCTAGTGCAAAAGGAGGCTAGAAGGGGAGCTTGAACTAAGGGAGGAAGTGAAGTGTTGCAGAGCAGCATGAGTTAACTCCAGCAGGCAACCAAGCCCCACATAGCAACTCACTCCCCTCTCAGTGGGATGGGGTGAGAATTGGAAGGGTGAAAGTGTAGGCAGCTCATGGATTGAGATAAGGATGGTTCAACAGGAAACCCAAAAGCTGTGCACCCAAGCACACAGCAGTGTTTATTCAACATTGTTTTGGTCAAAAATCCCAAGCATAGCACCACACCACCTAGTGTGGAGGAAATTTAACTTAATCCTAGCCAAGACCAGTACACAAAACCAGAGCTGATTCATCTCAAAATTTTATAGGCAGTAGTGTGGTGGTCTTATTTGAAGTCTAGAATCTTTTCATTTTCTATGCAGACCAGTCTTGAGCAGAGTCTCTGAAGCAGGAATACTCTCATTGGTCTCTCATTGCTAGGTAGTGTGTAAAACAAGTTTTCTCACAGGTTGCAAATAGCTAGCAAAAAAGTTAATTATTTTAAAGCTTTCCCCAACTTCATCTGCTCTGCTAGTAAAATAAATTTGATTTCTCTTTCCCCATTTCAAACAGTGCCTTTAGTAAATAATTTGGTACATTGCAGTATTGAAATGCACAACACTTTTGCAAACTGGGTAACTTGGTGGAAGTTAAATATAGTTGCAATGAAGAAAATGATGTATTTTTAACTACACTGAACAATAAGAATGGAAGTAAATTGATGCAAGTAGATTAAATACAAATCCAAGTGGCTAAGGACAGCTATTAATCCATCAGGGCTTTTACATTCTACCTAGGAGTAGCAGAATGTTCTTGGAACCTTGTTGTATGGGGGCTGATTCCATCACTGTAGAACTGAACTGTGGGTTTGTTCCCACAGCCAGAAGCAGTGCTGGCAGAAGCTTTTCCACTGCCTTCAGGACAGCAAAGATGTACTTCTTCCAGTGCAACAGAAGTTGGGGATGAACAGTCCCAGTTGAAAAGGTAATGGAGGAATTTCTTTTTTTTTATCAGCAGTGAGAACTTGTGGGGATGCTTAGCAATGCATAACTACCACTACTCTTAGGTCTGTAATCTGCCTTAGTATAGTTTAAATTAGGTCTGAGGGATCACAGCTTCGTACACATCAGCTTGGCTTGCTCTTCGTACAGTGCTGACTTGGGTTTTGTGAAGGTGTGTGAAGTATAACACCCAAGTTTGTCTTTTTCACAGTGAAGTCCAGGTCTTTGAGGATACACAGCTACATAAACCATCTTCTTCTGAGGGTAAGTTTAATTTTTTTACCCTTAGGAGAAGGCTGCGTTAGAGGAAAGTGTTAGTCTGTATCAGTAGCAAGACTGCAACAAACTAAACCCAAAATGTGGATTAGAGGGGTGAGAGTGTGCTAGTGGTGCCTTCAAGTATTCAGCAAAAAGGAGCCTCTGAGAACTGCCACTGTTTGAAAGCACTTTCAAGCAGAAGTTTAATGCTAATATTAAGTTCCTTTTTTATCCCTCAGGGGATTCAGTAGGGCAACACAATCAGAAATTACTTATTGAGTGGTGGTGTTGAGAAGGATATGTGCTGAAGAAATTTATTTCTGACCTGAACTGACTGCTGTTGCTGTTGACAGAGGTTATCCAGTCTCCTGATGAGGACTCAGATGCACCAAGTGATGATGTGTTTGTAAACCCAGAGGGACAGAAAAAAGAGGCCATATTTGAGAAAAAAGGTACAAATTCTGAAGAATACTCTAAAAACAGTAAGCTAACAAATGTAATATGGTGGTAAAAGTTGCTGTTGATTTCTCACCTTAAATTAATCTCAGTTCTGTAACTTCCTGTTAGGATAGTTTGTAAGACTCTGGATCAAGTGTTTTAAGTAGTATTGTTGTGGAAAAACTGTTGGTATAATAGAACCTCTTGGTTTTTCTGTACAGATGTAGCTCTTTCTTTCCCACCTGCTCCTGACAAGTCTTTCACTATATTTGATGAATCCTCTACTCTGGAAAATCAGAATATAAGGTAGAGTTGTTTGAGACTTAGTTTTCCCTCCCTCTAAAATCTGAAGTAGCAGTCACTTTCTCTAGTAGTTGAAATGCTGTTGTCACTTGTAAGGATGTGGGGTGGGTGTTTTTTTTGTTGTATAAACTTACATCTTTTTATTTCATTGCTCTGGGAAGTCCATGTCACCCAGAATGCATTGGGTTGAAAAGGACCCTCAAAGGTTATCTTGTCCAACCCCTCTGCAGTTAACAGGGGCTTCTCCTACTTGGACAGATTGCTCAGGACCCCAGCAACTCTGACCTTGAATGTCTCCATGAATGTGGCTTCAGCCACCTCTGGGCAGCCTGTTCCAGGGTCTCACCACCCTCATTGAAAAACTTCCTCCTGGTGTCCAGCCTCTCTCTCCCCTCCTCCAGTTCCAAACCACTGCCTCTCATCCTATTGCTACAAGCCCTTGTAAACAGTTCCTCCCCAGCCTTCCTGTAGGTCCCCTCCTGATACTGAAATGCAGCTCTAAGGTCTCACCTGTTGTTCCTTTCCAACCTAGAGCTATTTAAGCTGCTACATAAACTACTTGCAGTCTGGAGAGATGTATCTGGTGCATTTTACTGGTAGTTCTGTGGCACTAAGTGGTAGATTGAAGTTGTTAGTGGACTTGAAGTCTGAAGAGGAGAACTTCTGTTGAAGATGAGAAGCTGCTCTGATAAATACTTAGAGTGACTTTCTCTTAGTCGTTCTGCAGATCACACAAAGGAAAGTGCTCGGCGACCTCTCGCTGTTCGTAAACCTTCAGAATCTCTTACTGCAAAGGAAAACATCCCACCAGAAGCCTGTGTAAGGAAAACTCTTTACTCCTGAACAGATTTCCTACCAGAGAAAAAACACCAAGGAAGGTCCTGAGTGAGACTTGGCTGGACTCAGAGGGTATTTGATAAGCAAAGGTTCTAAAGATCTCTCTGCTGTGGACATAACACTTGAATTGGGTGATGTTAAGATTACATTGCAATTTCCATGATTTTGTTAGGCTTTAAGGTGGCTGATAAAGATGATGGTAAGGAGCCTTCCACATCAGCCACTGAAGACTGGCCAGGATTAGTTGTACTAAAACTTTGCAAAGTTTGTGTGCTGAAGAGTTGTACTCCTTAATGCTGCCTCCTGGTTCCAACCATTTTCTTACCATGTTACTTCAGCTCCTGTATTTCTCATCCAAAGTACCATGTCTTTGCCTCCCTCAAACCCTACAATCTTGTTTCCCAACCTTGTGCCTTTGTGGCAGCCCTGCAGATGTTTGGAAAGCTTTTAACAGAGGTGGGAGTTGCTGTCTCTCAGAAGGGCTTAGCTGCTGCATGCTACCATAGACCTTTAGATGTTGTAGGGTTGAATCTTGTGCTGATTTTGGTTCTAGAGCTGGGCTCAGTAACTGCTCAGTTGTGCTCTTAAGTGTTTTCTGTCTTTATTGGCCAGCATTTTAGTAACCATTTGAATGATGTGGTTATAAGTGAACTGCAATGCACTTCTGAGGTGGTAGACACTAAATAGCCTTTAACAGTTCACAACAGCTCCACAGCACTCTAGAGAGTAACAAAGCTTTGCCTTCCTACTCAGAAAAAATCTGCATTTGTGTTGCAGTCAGAGTTCAATTAGTCAATTTGAATGAGCAATAGAAGCAGAGTACATGAAGACTGAGTGTCTGATTAATGTTGGAAGGTGGCAGAGTGGAAGGAGGGAGAGCAAAGCATCCAGCTTTTCAATAAAACAATGTGACAATATCTACAGGCTTGGCACTCTGCTTACTTTTTCAGGAAGAGCTGAATGCAGCTGAAGCTTTGACTGAAGATGCAATAGTGACTGGCTCCTACAAGAACCAAAGCTTTTGTGCCAACCTAGAAGACACCTGTGACTTTGTTAGGGCTGCCCACCTGGCCTCAACACCCTTTCATGGGGTGGCAGCTCAGAGAGTCCCAGCTCCTCTTTCACAGAGCCACCTGAAGGAGGACAGCCCAGAACCTATGAGTGCACCTCTGAGTGAGGTCACTCCAGTTTCTGAGGGGTTGTACAATGAAGCTCTCTGCGTAAATAAGCTGAGGTAACTAACAGCAAAGCATCTTAAGCCCTTTTCCCTGTCTTGTGTGGACTGTGGGTTTATTATTCTGCTGAAGGAGCAATTTCCAGTACATTCTGCTCTCTTCTGAAGACAGTTCTGGGTCTGCTTTGCCTTGAACAGACTTAAGATGTAGAACAAGCCCACTTGGCTTTTCAGCATTACTGCTGCAGGGCTCCGTGCTTTTTCTACCAAATGACTTGTGAAGAAATGAATAAACATGCTGTCTTTGTAGGCAGAGGTTAAAAGTAGAATCACCAGTTGCTTTTATACTCTTATGCATTTTTCTCTACTAAAATAACCACAGAAGCATCTGATGAGTATGGCTCAGATTTCTTCTGTGCAGGAGAGGCATTGGGTAGAAGAAAACTGACAAACACCCTCCTGTTATCTTTGTCAATTAAAAAACATCTGTTGCATGGGTTTTGTATTTTTTTTTTTTTAGATTAGAACTGAGTTGGATATGCTGGCTGTTGGTATATAAACATCTCTGCTGTGCTGAAGGTGTTTGCTGACTTGGCAAAACCATGCTGGTTGTAATTGGGAAGGAAAAACCAAGACTTAGTTTCTACCCAACCCTCCAGTGCTTGAAAGCATGGTGGGCCTGGATTTCGGTTATGAGGGGAGTAACAAACATGCAGTGGGGAGTTGGATGGACAGGATGATCTCTAGTGGTCCCCTCCTACCCCTGACATTCTATGATTGTAAGATTCAGTGTGTCTGCTGTTGTAGCAGTTGTTTAATGGCAGTGAAGATAAAGTTAATCTGTAGACAAAGATTCTGAGCATAAATAATCATTGAAGCTAAAATGAAGCTCTGGCATAACTATTGACTTTCCACCAAGGCTGGGAAAGGACTTTAGGAACTTGAAGCAGTCTGGGAATGCCCAGAGCACTTTCCTAGTCACCAGGCTGGCAGTATCTAGCCTTTTTATCTTAGCCTGAATACTTGATGTCTTTCTTTACAGCCCCATCATGGAAGCAAGCCTGGAAGATACTCACTCGACAGGTTCTTCTGTCTCTTCAGGATCTTCTCTTACCTCTGCTACACAAATATCCACCATTAAATACCTGCCTATCCCTGAGAAACTGGACCTTGCCCAGACCTTGCCTGCTGATTCTGGAGCTATCAGTGAAAATATTACAGGTTAGTACTGAGCTTGAGTTTCACTCACAACAAATAATGTGCAACTACTGCTAAACTGTGGTGCTTTTTCTGTACTGCTTTATCCTCAACTTTGTCTGTTTCCCCCTCAGCCTTGTGACTAAGCAGTAGTGAGGTGTACAGTGTACCCTGCTTGTCAGCAACTAGAAGGTGGGAGCATTGAAGTGAGATCATTTTAGGTATTAAAGGAAGGAGTATGTAGGGGTCATTCTGAAAGGAAACACCTTGGACTCCATGCTGGTGAGAACTTGCTAGGACAAGCTTGGTTTTTTTACAAGTTCTTCACAGTGAGGGTGGTGAGACACTGGCACAGGTTGCCCAGGGAGGTTGTGTCTGCTCCCTCCCTGCAGGTGTTCAAGGCCAGGTTGGAGGAGGCCTTGAGTAACCTGTGCTAGTGGGAGGTGTCTCTGCATATGGCAGAGGTTTGGAACTAGATGATCTTGAGGTCCCTTCCAACCTTACCATTCTATGATTTTGTCTTGGTATATGTTTTTTTTCCTCACTCTAATCTCTTTTGTGTGTTCTGATGTGCTGTCAGTGCCACATTACAAAAGGATATGGATCTGGAATCTAGTGAAAGGTGCAGAGTTCTCTCCCAGCAGAAGCAGTTCTATGTGTTTGGTTTTAAATTTGCCTTGCTGAAAGCTACTGGGGCTGCTGCACAGCAGGTTTCTTACTCCAACTGAAAGAAAAATAATACTGCTGCTTCAAATATTCTTTTCTTAGCTTTTCTTTCTTTCTGTTACAAAGATTTATGTTACAGTTAGAACAGGACTGGTCACAGAAAGCCTTCAGTGTCAGGCCTGTAGGTGCAGAATGATGGCTTTCAAGGTGTTCAACCTGCTTTAACTCCTCTTTTATGATCTCTTCATTAGAATTGTGTCCCTGAAGCTTCTCAGTAGCTCTGCTTTAGAGATGAATGTCTGCAGACTCTCATGAAGCACACTCAGGACCTGAAATGAAAGCAGAATTGGGAGAATGATGTTGGCACCAAAATACTTTGAATAGACCTGCACTTGCTTACTTTCCCATAAAAAAACTAGTCTTTAGAGTAAGATGAAGTGCTTGCAGATTGTTTCCAGAGAAACAAGGCATTTTGTTCAGGTGTTTCAATGGTGCCCCCTTCAACTTCTCATTGTTCCTGTTCTTCTTTTTCCTTGCATCTTGCACATCTGCCTTGAACTGTTTTCCAGCCTGGGTGTAGTGAGGAATTAATGCTACACAGAGCAGAAAAATTACTCCAGGTATCTGTCAGTTCATTCCTGTAAAATATGCCAGTGAATTTCAGTTACCTATCAGAACACCTATTTTAACTTTGCAACTCCAACATTTCCTGGGTCTGATTTCACAAAATGACTTCCTAAGTAATCTCTTACCTGTAATGCTTTTCAGGTAAAGGAAATGATATGCTGATTCTTAACCTTTGCACTGTGAGAACTTTAAAACTTCATACAATTACTACTAAAAAGGTTACTAGTCAGTGTTTGGGAGAGGAATTCAGTAGAAGCCTCCTAGTTCTGTATTGTACTCTGCCTCATTCATTTGAGATTGACACTTCTCAGGCTACCTTGGTTTTGTGCAGATGAACTTCCAACATCCAGCTTACTACTTCTTGACAGGTATCATGCTGGTTGGAAAACACCTTTTATTTTGAGGGATCCCAGGTTCCCCTTAAACAAAACCATAGGGACAGAGGCCTATCCCAGGGTGTTGTAATATTGTTATTCTGTTCCTTCTCCTGTGTCACAGACTTAAAATGTAGTGCCTGACTTGATCTCTTTCCCTCCTCTTCCCTGCCTTTCTTGCTTCCAGTTCTCTCTGAGAGCAGTTCCTATACAGCTTAAAAGGTAGTGCCTGACTTGATCTCTCCCTCTCTTCTTTTGTTCAAGGCCAGATTGGATGAGGCCTTGAGTAACCTGTACTAGTGGGAGGTGTCCCTGCCTATGGCAGGGGGTTGGAACTAGATGATCCTTGAGGTCCCTTCCAACCTTCCCCTTCTATGATTCTGATTCTTCCCTACCTTTCTTGCTTCTGCTTCTCTCTGAGAACAATTCTTACCTCATGGTTGGTGGGGGAGTTGCTTGGCAGGGAACTGAGCCACTGAGGCCTCCCAGGCCCAGCTGGGGGTTGGGCAGTTTCTGCCCACCCTCAGGCCAGCTGAGGGTGGAAGAGGTGGAGGATTCTAGAAGACCAGTTTGGGCCAAGTGGAGTTTATACTTACACAAAGTAATCACCTGGAGAATATATGGTCTTGTAAATAGAATTTCTCTTTAAAAGTTCCAATCAATGTGCAATATCCTCATTTTTATGCCTCAAACCAGGTAAGAGTCATTTCTGTTCTCCAGAACTGAATAAACTTGTGGACCAAACTGGGACACACCTTTTAAGATAATTTATTCCAACCATTAACCCTGAATTGCCAGGTCACCACTAAACCATGTCCTTCAGCACCAAGGGTGCTTTGAAAGCCCCCAGAGACTCACCACATAGTTTTAGCTTCCCTGTTTCTGTTATTTTGTCTTCCCAGGTGATGTAACTCAGTTCTGGTGGAGTGCTGAACAGCGTAGAAAGCTGTTGGATCCTGTGCCAGCACTAGTGGCTGCTGCTCCATCTTTTCATTTGAAGGCTGGTGCTCTGCCTGCCATGGAGGTGAAGGAGAACATTGAGCTTGGTGGGTATGCCAGAGACCCTACAGCAAGTTTTTATGTTTTGATTGGTTTGAAATAGACTTCCTGTACACTCTCACTGGTGTTGTGTAGATGTGGAATACCTTGAACAGCTTGGGGGTATTTGCTGTTACAGCTCTCAAAAGAAACTTCCATGGAGTCTCAGACTGGGTTGGAAGGGACCTCTAAAGGTCATCATCTAGTTCCAAACTGGGGACATCTACTGAAGCAGGTTGCTGAAGGCCTCATCCAACCTAGCTTTGAACACTTCCAGGCTTCGAGCTTCCACAGCTGTTCTGGGCAGTCTGTTCTAGTGCCTCACCACCCTCATGGGGAAGAATCTCCTCCTAATGTCTAATGTAAATCCAAGTTCTTACCCTTCATTGTGTCACTCCATGTCTCTGTAGAAAGTCCCTCTCCAGCTGTCTTGCAGCCCCCTTCAGGTACTGGAAGGCTGCTCTAAGGTCTTCCTGGAGCCTTACCTTCTCCAGACTGAACACCCCAAACTCTTGTCGTGTCCTCATGGATCAGAGTTGCTCCAACCCTCTGATCATCTTTGTGGCCTCCTCTGGCCTTGCTGTAACAATTCCATGTCCTTCATAACAGGAAACCAGACTTTCTTTATCAAAAGGGAATACTGGACCAACGAAGAGTGCAAGATGTTTTTTGCCATCCCAGCTGATTTTCCAGATAACTCCCTGCTGAGTATGAAGGGATTCCTCATAAAGGTAACACATTTAATGGTTGGTGTACAAGAAACCTGCACTGTGTAGAGTAAAATGTAAGTTTGGTTCTTAATCTCTGAATTCCCTGCATGATACTTACTGCTTCAAATCCTCTTTGTTGACATAGACGAAAAGTTTCTGCCTCTGGGAAATGCCTTCCTTGGTCAAGGGGGTGGGGGGTAAGGAAAAAGGGGGATGAGAAGACTATGAAGATGAGCAATTTTCCCTTTGTCCCCAAAAGAAATGTTCTCCTGCTGTACCTCTTTGTAGGTGTATTCTCAGCCTGTGCTTTGGGATTTTTATGTCACGCTGGAGTTAGAGCAGCGTTTGAATGCTGACTTTGACCAAAGCTTCAGTAAGAATTGCAGCTGCTTCTTGTATCAGGATGGTTGTGCCCTTCTGCACAGTGACATCAACAGCTTCACGCTTGGGGTGAGTACTGAGAAACCCTGTGGAAGACATGAGCTCCTCCTGCATAGGTACCACTAGTGCTGCTTGTGATGGTGCTCTCTGCTGAAGACAGCTTCACCCTGCAATTCAGATCCCCTAGAGTTTCTCTACCCAAATGAGAACTGTCTGTCCTGGCTGGTTTCTCATTCATAGATCATGTGCCTCTTGGAAACAAATTTCAGATTTCTCACACTTTTATTCATGAGTGGCCAATGACCTGAGCCAAGAACCACAGCAAGGTTTGCATCTAAACCTCTTTAACTTGGCATCTTGCAGTGAGTTCACTTACTGTGGCAAGGTCATGGCACTGAGTATCTTGCTGGAGGATTTACATCCTAAATGAAGTCTTGCAAGTGCCTTTTGAACTGCTGCATAAAGTAGACAAATTAAACAGCTATTTCAGTGTTCAGTTTGATTTTCCTCCTCTTGGATAACAAATAGTGTCTCCTAAGACCTTGTGACTCCTTGAGTCCTGGCTGGAATGATCATGGGCAAAGTCTGCTTGTGGAATTTAGAATAGGGCTGCCACTTCTGCAGGGGTGTTGGGGGGGGTAGGTGTGGTATAATCACTAACCTAGGTTAGAATGTGATGTGGATCCAGGCTTATTCCCTGTTTTCAGGATGTTATTCGTGTCTGCAAGCCCATCAGGGAAGAAGCTGTCCTGCTCTTTGTTCATGATCTTCTTGGTGTGGTAGAGAAACTCCACAAAGCAGAGATTGTCCATGGAGACCTGAGGCCGGAGGTGTTCTCTCTGGGAGACAGGTTGGTGTCTGTGTGCCTAGGGGAGGGTGTGTAACACTTTCAGATACAGCTCCTCTGCATTCCCTAGAATCATCAAATGGTAGGGTTTGAAGTGGCCTTCAGAGAATGGAGTTCAACCCTCCTGCCAAAGCAGGGTCACCTAGGGTAGGTCACACAGGAATCCATCCAGGTGGGTCTTGAAAGTCTCCAGAGCAGAAGACTTCCCCACTTCTCTGGGCAGCCTGCTTCAGGGTTCCAGCACCCTCACAGCAAAGAAGTTTCTCCTCATGTTGAGGTGGAACTTCCTAGATTCCAGTTTGTGCCCCTTGTCTTATCAGAGGACACCACTGTAAAGAACCTGGCATCTTCTTGATACCCACTCTTCAGATACTTAGAAAACATCAATAAGCTCTCCTCTCAGTCTTCTGTTCTTCAGGCTAAACAGCCCCAGGACTCTCAGCCTTTCATCAGACATTCCAGTTCCTTCCTTCTTGTAGCCTGTGTTGGACACACTCCAGATTATCCAAGTCCCTCTTGAACTGGGGAGTCCAGAAGTGGACACAATACTCCAGATGTGATCTGAGCAGAGGGGGTGAAGAACTTGCTTTGACCTACTGGCCACACTTTTTTCTTCATGCCTCCCAGGATCCTGTTGGCTTTCTAGGCTACAAGGGGCACGTTGCTGTCCCATGGAGAACTTAGTATCTACCAGGACCCCAAGACTTTTCCCCATGGAGCTGCTTTCCAACAGGCCAACCCCTAAGCTGTATTGTAACTGATGTCCTCTCTTTAGCCAGGATCACAGTATCACCAAGGTTGGAAGAGACCTCAAAGATCATCAAGTCCAACCCAATACCACAGACCTCAAGACCAGACCATGGCACCAAGTGCCACGTCCAAACCCACCTTGAACACCTCCAGGGATGGTGACTCCACTACCTCCCTGGGCAGCCCACTCCAGTAGGGAATGAATACCAGGATACTGGTATTGTAGTCCAGGGTGTTGTTTAGGCTATTGTGAAACTAGTGACAACCCTCTGGGTTGAAATAAATCTTCCTTTATTTCTACAGAAGTAGTATATGACGATGTAAAACATAAACCAGAGGAGTTTTGCTGTTGCCTGTGGTCTCAAATTTCCACTTGCTGCCCAGTATGTTGATAAACTGGATATTGGTAAATGATTTGCCTTCTGGTTTTGCATATCTGAGACCCAGTAGGCAGGTGGGACTGGAATATCCAAACACTTGTGAAACTGGTTGCTTAGCCTCCACTGCAGTCCAGCTCAGAACTTGACACACAGATCTGTTGTTTCTCTAGGCTCTTTCCCATATTAACAGTCACACATTCCTTGGAATGTGATCCATGAAATAAGCGTGGGAAGATGGGAACTGTGGAATGCCTGATGATTCAGATGTGATTCCATTAGATGGAATTCACTGGAGCTGTTCATCTTCACTGATGGGTTAAAAATAGCAGTTTTAAACTTATTTTGAGCCTGCAGTTGTCTCATGCACAGCCCCAGGGTTTTATTGGGAATTTATTTATGATTACATGTAACTTATTTATGAATGTTGGTAGTAGACATACACAATCTTACCTTTATTTGACACCTCCAATGGTCTCTTGCACACATCCTAATTTGAAGGCTTAGTGGACTTGGATATCTCCTGCTGGATTTCTGTGCCAAATAGAAACTGAACTAAACCCCTCCCTGGAGGTGTTCAAAACCAAGTTAGATAAGGTCTTGACCAACCTGTTCTAATGGAAAGTGCCTATGGCAGGAGGCTGGAACTAGATGATCTTGAAGGTCCCTTCCAACTCAAACCATTCTGTGATTCCATGAGAAAACTGCCAAAAAGTTTGGATAATGGTGGGTTTGATTTTTTTTGTTTTCAGATAGCAAAAGCTGTTCTAGGCCAAGTCCATGGTATACAATCAGAATATGCTCCTAGCACACAGGTCTGTAAGAACAGTAGTGAGCAGTGTGATCTGCTTGGCTTGGCAGTGCACTGTCACCAAAGCAGCCACTTTTGACTGCTGCTTCCTAATATATAGATCAGGAAAGGTAGTGAAGCAAATTTTACCAGAGATCATAGAATGGGAAGGTTGGAAGGGACCTCAAATGTCAGCCAGTTGCAACTCCCTGCCATAGGCAGAGATACCTCCCACTAGTACAGGTCANTCTCCCCTCTGCCACTTCAAACCCATTACCCTTGGCCTGCCATTCCCACACCTTGTCAATAGTCCTTCCCCAGCCTTCCTGGAGCCCCCTTCAGATCCTGGAAGGCTACTCCAAGGTCTCCTGGAAGCCTTCTCTTCTCCACGCTGCAGAGCCCCAACTCTCTCAGCCTGTCCTCACAGCAGAGCTACTGCAGCCCTCTCAGCATCTTGGTGGCCTCCTCTGGGCCTGCTCCCACACTTCCATGTCCTTCCTGTGCTGGGGGCTCCAGAACTGCACACAGGACTGCAGGTGGGGTCTGAGGGATCCCCTCCCTTGCCCTGCTGACCATACTTCTCGTGATGCAACCCAGGAGATCTTGATAGGAGAGGGAGAGGTGCTGTATGTATAACCTGTTCTCCCCTTCCAAGTGTTTCAGGTAACTGTGAGAAATACCAAACTAGTGTATTCTTCTCTAAACTTCAACCTACCAGCTGCTTCCCTACCCGGGAGTGGTGTTTTCAGGAGCAATTCTGAAGCAGACCATCAGAGGGGAGCATTGACACAGCTAAGACACCTTCACCGTGCTGTTCCTTCTCTGTTTTAAGGCTGCCTAACAAACTTTTGTTTTCATGCTTCCTTTGCTCTGCCCAGGATGTGTGATTCCCTTGCTAATACGAAGATGTCAAAAGCTCTGAAGATAGTGGATTTTTCTCACAGCCTGGATTTGAGATTGCAGTCTCAAGTAGATTTACTGAATAGTTTTCCCATAGCTCAGACCCCTCATGGACAACAACTTCTGGCAAAGAGTTCTCTTCCATACCAGGTGAGTCTCAGGACATCTTAGGTTGTGTGTTTTCCTTGTATCTTTTTTTTTTTTCCCCAAGTTACTCTCAAAATTACTTTTTCATAAGTTGTTTTCTGCAAAATGTGGAAATTCATGAGAAATAAATAATCAGAAGAATTTTATCTTCTGATTAAATCTTTGGTGTTAAGTGAAGTCAAGTGCCCATGATTACTGTATTTATTGAGCAGCCTCCAGTAAAAGCAAAATTGTTTACTTTTTGAAGCTGTTCTTGCTTAGCAGGATTCTGGAAGGTCCTGCTCAAAAATCAGTTCAGTCTTAAATGTGTCAAAATACCAATGGAGAGCTGCAGTGTGTTGCAGAAAGTGGCAGCAGCTAAACTTTGTGGTTTGTTGATTGCAGGTTGACTTGGTTGGCATTGCAGATATAATCCATTTGCTGTTGTTTGGGGATCACATCCAGGTTTATCAAGAGAACTCTCTCTGGAAAGTCAGCCAAAGTGCATCCAGGTAAGTCCTGTTGCAGAGAGGAGGCTGCTGGAGTAGAACAGGCTTGTCACTCTCTTCACCTTTTTTTAAGTGGTACCACCTTCAAAGCTTAGAACACAGGGCTTGGTGCTGTTGTTGCTTAAAACCTGAGTTCTGCACAGACTGACATTTTGAAACTACCTACATTGGTTCCTATGTGGAAGTCAATTTGAAGCTTGAATATGAACTCATGTCAGGGTGATTTTGCTTTTTCTTCCTTCTAGATCAGACTGCTCAAGTCTCTCTTGTCACTTCATAGACCAAACTAGAAGGTGGTGAGAGGGGGTGAAAAAAATTGTGTGGTTATTTTGGTTTTCTGCTGCTATTTTTTTCATTTTAGGCTATATTGAGGGGCTAAGACACTGATGCCAGGGGTCTGCCTCTGAGAGTTGTAGAAACAGTGTACATGGACATAAGGAAAAGCATTTAAACCTAAAATGGAAGATGAATTATCCAAACCTCTTCCTGGAAGCTGCTCTTTGTCCTCAGGCATTCATTTCTTCTGCTCTTTCAGCCACATGCTTTGGCTACAAGACTGCCTTCATCTGCCCTTTGTTCTTAGACCAAACACTTGTTCCTTTTGCTAGTCACATCCTGCAGTATTTTTCTGCCTTGGTATTCTATGAGGATTTTCCAGAGTTTTCTGCTCCTGATAGAGAATTTAACAGCAGGATCCTGAATGCAGCTGCACTATAGAATCATAGAATGGGCAGGTTGGAAGGGACCTCAAGGATCATCCAGTTCCAACCCCCTGCCATAGGCAGGGACACCTCCCACTAGTACAGGTCACTCAAGACCTCCTCCAACCTGGCCTTGAACACCTCCAGGATGGTTGTGGAGCACAGAAGACCTGCAGGGAGGTTGTGGAGCACAGAATCACCCAACGTGATCAAAGATCACGTTGGGTGATTCTGTGCTCCACAACCTCCCTGGGAAACCTGTGCCAGTGTCTCACCACCCTCAACCTGTGCCAGTCTCTCACCACCCTCACTGCAAACAACTTCCTCCTAACATCCAGTTTCAATCTCCCTTCTGCCAGTTCAAACCCATTTGCCTTTGTCCTGGCATTCCCACACCTTGTCAATAGTCCCTCCCCAACCTTCCTGGAGCCCCCTTCAGATCCTGGAAGTCTACTCTAAGGTCTCCTGGCAGCCTTCTCCTCTCCAGGCTGCAGAACCCAAACTGTCTCAGCCTGTTCTCATAGGAGAGCTACTGCAGCCCTCTCAGCACCTTTGTGGCCTCTTGGACCTGCTCCCACACTTCCATGTCCTTCCTGTGCTGGGGGCTCCAGAACTGCACACAGGACTCCACTATGTGGATGTACTTCTTGAAGAACCATTGCTCAAGGAAACCTGCTACCACTCAGGAGTTGTCCAGTTCCCTAGCAACACACAGTGCTTATACTTCCCAGTTTGTTATATGCAGCTCTTGAAAAAACATGTTCTGAAGCTGTGTACAGGGAAAAGCACTTTTTATTGGGCATATCTGTTCTTCTGCTCCATAGAGAATCACAGAATCATTAGGGTTGGAAAAAACTGTCAAGATTGAGTCCAACTGTGAACCCAGGACTGCCAGATCACCACTGAACCATGTCTTTCAGCACCACATCTCTATGGCTTTGAAGCCCCTCCAGGGATGAGGACTCCATCACTGCCCTAGGCAGTGTGGTCAAGGGCTTGACAACCCTCAAGGGGGGAGAAATTGTTCTTCATGTCCAACCTAAATCTGCCCTGGGGCAAGTAGAGGCCATTTCCTCTTGTTCTGTTGCTTCTTCTTTGGGAAGAGATTCCTACCTCCATCTCACTCCAACCTCCTTTTAGGGAGCTGTAGAGAACCAGGTTTCCCCTTGGCCTCCTTTTCTCCAGTCTGAACAACCCCAGGTCCCTCAGCTGCTTCTCTCCATACCCTTCACCAGCTGCTTTGCCCTTCTCTGGACCCATTCCAGCTCTTCAGTGTTCTCCTTGGAGTGAGAGGCCCAAAACTGAACCTGAGGTTAGATATGTGGCTTTAGTGCCCAGTCCAAGGGGATGATCTTGGGAAAGCTTTTTGATAAGTGCTTATTTTGAAGAATTAACCATATTTCAAGGCAGTAGAACCAGTGGTAGAGCCACTCATTTTACTACCAGTTCAACAAGACACCAAACTAGTAGGGAAAGCACAAAATTTCTCTAAGGCCAATGATAGCCAGTGAAAGAGAAACCACTTGAAAGATGACAGAATGAGTGCAAAGCACTGAGGCCCATCTTGTGGTCAAGACTTCTGGCAAGGCAGAAGGTGAATCCAGGTTTCCTTTTTCACCTTTGAGCATTACTACAAGGTTGACAACCAGCTTTTCAGGGAAGGGAGTTTCAGCAGGTTAACTGCTGCTGGGCAATGGCTTTGGAGATTGTTCTGTTCCAGAAGGGGTCTCAGTGGTTCTGTTTTCACTCTTTTAGGAAACCTCATTTCTGCAGGTTTATCTGAGGTAGGCTACAGAAGCTGTTTGAATCTTTAGGGTTGTCTGTCACTTGTAACTCCTTATACACTTAGACTCCTTAGCCATCCTCTGCTGTGCTGTGCCACACACAGGCTTTGGGAGACATGCTAGACATGGCCCATAGCTTACTCTTACAATGTTGAAGGAGTGTCTGTAATTAGATCCATCTCTGAGGTGGGAAGTGCCATCAGATCTGTTACCAAACCAGCTGCTCAAAAGGTAGCACATTATGAGAACCAGCAACTGACCCTGAGGCTCGATTGGCTCTGGCTAGCCATGAGCAGAGCTTTCTGCAGTGAAGGTGAGGTTCTACCTGCCTCCACTGGTCTGCAAGAGCCAGACCACTCCATATCCTAAAGACAGAGTACAAACACAGATGCTGTGCTGAGACAGTCAGGGATGTAAGGCTTCAGTGACCAGAAGAAGCTGATGAGTACCTTCACAACCAGAAACCAGAGAGAACAGAAATAAGGTAAGTGAAGGAAGTGCTCTGGGCCTTGCATTGCTTTTCTTGGTTAGATTCTGCATGACCTCCATATTACAGAAAATACAAGGTGCCTGTTAGTGTAACAGCACAGGCAGATTCTTTCTGAGACACTGCCTGCTGCTGTTCTCTGAGTCACTCACAGAAAGCAGAGGCAGATAATGTGTTCCAAAGCTCATGTGACTCCTGACTTGAAGGAGAAAACTGTTTCAGTAGTCAGCAGCTGCGTGTTCCATGGACTTCAGTGCAAGACTGAAGAACAAAGGGTTGGTTCTGACAGGAGTTTGCTGGGAGTTAATGAGTCACTTAACCTTTTTTATTCATGTTGTGTGGGTATATCTGTGAGAGGGGAGGATTGGCTACTGTGATTTGCTACTATTAATTGTCTTTGAAATGTTAGCTGTGTGAGAAGTCTGCAGTTGGAAGGCAAGGAGAAAAAGTAAGACTGACTGTAAACCACTCTCTGTTTCTCTTGCAGCTTTCCTTTAACACTGATCTGTGATCTTAACTTGCAGATGAGGGAATCAAGTTTAGCTCTAGCCCTTATTGTGGAAAGGAATCTGCCAACTTTGGTTCAAAGAATGCTCTTTCTCTCCTTTTAAAATTGAAGTGCTGTGGCTTGTGGTCAGGTGTGCTAGAAGAGGCAACTAAAAATAGTGGTTTTGATAGAGCTGTGAAACAGCCTCCCTAGTTACAACTCAGGAGAGAAAGGCCCATGGGTCTAAATGTAATGCATTCAGAGTGTTTTTCTTTTAGTTATGGGAGTGAAACCATTACATGCAAACCTTGCCCACAGTTGGAGAGCTTCTCTCTTTGTTTTAGGGCTGTTGACAGTGATTTCTGGAGTAAACTTCTGGAGAGAATTTTGAATGCGGAAGCGAAGTCCACAGTGCCTCTGCTGAAGGAGCTGAGAGAGGAAATAAGTGACATGTTTGACAGCTGCTTTCAAGGACGTCTTTTTGACTGCTTAGTTGCACTGGAAGAAACTTTGCTCATGGGGAGCTTCCTGTGATGTCATTGGACAGATACACTTTTGCATTGTAGAAAGGAATGTGTTGGGAACTGCTTACTGCTGTCAGCTAGGAGTGTGGAGGTGGATTGTAGCCGTTCTTGCCATGCTTCACCTGGCACTCAAAGAAATGTTTTCTGTGCACTAATGTGGTATTGGCATCCTCACCCAGTCTCCCTCAGCAGGTTGTCAGAGAAGATGGGTTGAAACAACCTGCCCCCTCCCCTCTTTGTGTAGCTCCTTTTTAAAATGTATTTAAGACCCAGTTCACGCTGGCTTTGGTTTTTCAATGAGTGTTTCAAAGTTGTTGTTCTTCAATAAAGTTGTATTTTGATAGCAACTCTCTCTCGGGTATTTCATTTACTGTCCAGGATGGAGTGCTGCTGTCTGACTGGGAATTGTTTGTGACTGCCACAGAAACATTCCAGTTGGAAAAGATCCTCAGGGTCACTATGTCCAAATGATACAAAAGCCTCATGCTTGGTGGTAGCTTTCATGACCACCCAGAACTTCCTGGACACTAAAGCACAACTTGGGTGATTTTTTACATGCCACCAGGGGTGGTTGGAGGTCAGAAGAAACTTCTTCACTGGAAGGGTTCTCACACTGGAGCAGGCTTCTCAGGGAGGTGGTTGAATCCCCTGGGCAAAGGGGCAGGAATGTGGTGCTGAGGGGACACTGTTTAGTTCCAGACTTGGTAGACTTAGAAAATGTTAGACCTTGATCTTAAGGGTCTGCTTCTTGTCAGGAAACTCTGGATTCTCTGAATACCTGCTCTGAGCTGAGTCTGAATGTTGGGGTGGATTTGAGCTATTATAATGAATGGAATCATTCTAGTTCCTAACCATCTGGATACCAATGTGGAAATGGACTTCTCTTCCCTCACTGTGATGTGAGATCTTACATGAGAAAAGAGTTGTTCAGCAGTGGTTTGTCATTTATTGTCTCTTACTGAGAAAAGACAACACATCCCCTTCTAAAAGGAACTTTCAATCAGGCTTTTGTGATCCACTTGTCTGAAACAGAGTCCTAGGAGGGGAAAAATCCAAATTTTTTTGGGAAGACCTCACCACATTTTGTGTCATTGAGTGATCTCAATTATGCATGAACTCTGCTTTAGTTCTACCAAACCTGATCTAAATCAGGTCCAACTGTTTTCTTTTTCAGTTCATGAGATTTATGGCTACTTTGAAAAGGAAGCAAATTACACCTCCTGCATGTGCATCACCAAATCATTCCTCTGTGCTGCTCCTGCTGATTTCCCAAATAATAAATATTCCAGCAATGGCTTTGGGCTAAACTGGAACTTCTGAGGTGCTGCTGTGCACTAGTTTTTTTTTTTCCCCAGTGATGGCTTTGGCCAAAAGCTTTAGTGTTCTTATTGTGAGTGAGTTATTTGACTGTGGTCTTCAGAATTGGTGGTTAGAGTCTCTCATCTAGCCTTGGGCTGTAGGCACTGCACTTGCAGTAATGTGCATCTGCCTAAAAAGATTGTCCTGAAACATTGCTGAAGGAAGGCTGCAGCTCCTTTAGCAGTTTAGTTCTTGCTGGTTTACTCTGGCCCCTCTGCTTGGTTTATCTAGCAGAATGCCATGTTTAGAGAAGAAATGAAAGCTGCTTCTTTCAGTGCCATTCGGCACCCAAGAGAATTCTCTCTCTTAGGCTGGAGAAGAGCAGTCTGAGGGGGGGGATCTCATCAATGCTGATCAATACTTCAAGGGTGGGTGTCAGGAGGATGGGACCAGTCTGTGTTCAGTGGTGCCTGGTGCCAGGGCAAGGGGTAATAGTTGCAAATTGGAACATGAGAAATGCCATCTAACCGTAGGGAGAAAACTGTTTAAGGACAAGGGAGTCCTGGAGCAGGCTGCCCAGAGAGGTGGTGGAGTCTCCATCTCTGGAGATGCTGTGTGTGTTCCTATGTGACTTTCTCTAGGTGATCCTGCCTTGGCAGGGAGGTTGGACTCTATCTTCAGCAGTCTTCTTCCAAGCTACCCTTCTGTGCTTGGTGATGAGGGGTGCACCCCACATAGTCAAGGCCAAGTCAACAGCCACAGTCATTTCTCTGAGTGATCACAAGCAGTACAAAGCCTTTACTTAAGTGTGTGTCTGCCCTTTGTGACCTGCTCTTGCCTTTTCCTTCAGGAGTGGCTGTGTTTTGGTAATGCTGCAGCTTCTTCAGGACAGAAGTTACTACCCAGCCACAAGTGCTGCATGACCTCAGAAATCGCTGTGAGCTGGGGAAGCTCAATCCAGCTCTAATGAATGAAAGTCTGAGAGCTGGCAGCATTCAGTGATTTCACAGGCTCAGACGATTTTCTAACAAGAAAATTCATTTTCTGAGACTTGTTGACAGAAATGTCAAGAATGAAACTGCTGCCTTTGCCTCCACCCACCCCAGCACAAAGTCTGGGGGGAGCAAAGCAGCTCTTTATAAATAGCTCTGTTCCTGTCGTATTTGTAAATTCAGAGCTTTTTGTGTCCATGACATCACCCTCTTCTCCATGGCAACTCCCTACCATGTCCAAACTGCAAGGCACCGGCAGAGAAACTTCAGCTAGCAAACGAACAGGTCCCTTCCAGATGATTTAATTGAGAAATAGTGCCAGTGGGTGAGAGGAGGGGGTGGGAAACCTGAGCCAAGGGGCTCCTGTCGGCTCCGATCCTCTGGAAAGCTGGCACCTGCCTTGATTGTTTCCCCATCTCTTCTGCTGAAGTCCTTGTGAGGAGGAGGAAGAGGAGGAGGTGGGTGGAAGGCAGGCAGGCAGGAATCTTATTCTCCATCTCCGGTGTGGCTGGAGAGAAGCACTCCAGGTGACTAAGCAGGAGGAGCATGACTGACTCACTCTGGAGTTATTTTCTCTCTCCCCCTCCCATTTTTACTGTTTGTTTTTAGCTTTCACCCAACAGCTTGTGTTTTCCCCCAGGCCCTGATGAGAAAGAATTAACAGCAGGGCTTTAGTGTTACCTAATGTTCACCAAAAATGTGCTTGTGGTGATCCAGGTGAGGAAATCAAAGCCAACTTTTCTTTTCTTGCTTTTTCAAGGCAGAAGAGTGAGTTCTCTCTTGGGTACCACACCTTTATCTTTAAAAGAAAAAGTGCTTCTCCTTTCTGAATGTTATCCAGGAAATGCTGAAGTGCCTGAGATGCCAGGAAGCTGTAAATAACTGGCTGCTTTAGCAAGCTACCTATGGAAAATACCCAACTGCCTCCCTGGCAGCCCTGCTGCTTTTGACTTGATTTCCAACCCAGCTGCAGTGGGGGGAAGCGATTTTACTCGCTGCCTTGATTAGAGAATTGGATTTTGCTGGGTTTCATTTGGGACCGAAGGAGTAGGAGCAGAATGGTTGCATCTGCAGAGTCTTTAACCAGTGTAAGCTGTCACCGCTTCAATCAGCTTCAGCAATCTGCCCCAATTTACATTCCTGTGAAGTCTAAAGCCTTAGAGCAGTTCACCTCCTTCCTCCCGCGGGGTGCCATGAGATCTGCTGCTGAGATCCAGCCCGCGGAAGCCTCCACTTGATTTTTGTATTTTGCAGTTTCTGCAGTTGCCTGACATAAGAGGCAGGCAAGTTGTGCAAGATCAGCACAACCCCACCGAGCTCTGCCGTCCGGCCAGGGCCATGGCAACACTTAGGCAGGTTGCGAAGGAAGAGTTGGGTTTGGGCGAGTGATGCGATGGGGGAGCGCTGCGCTCCCTGCTGCCGTCTGCACTGTGTACCTCTGCGGGGCACAGGAGCCTTACATCGGAGCCTTTCATCGCAGCCTCAGGTGGGAGGCTTTCTGCCGTCTTTTCGCTCCCTCCCTACCCCGGAGTGAAGCCGATTTCAAAGCTCAGCCGAGGGGATATGCAGGCACTGTCTGCACAGCAGAATCCTGCTGAGCATTCCGCTCTTGCCTTTCGTGCTAAGTGTCACTCAAGGCACAGCCCCATCCTCTCTGCTGAGCTCACAGCGTCAGCCCACCACAAAAGGAAGGGTCCCAGAAAACCTCCATTCACTGCATCGCAGGAGCTTGAGAGGGGTAAGTGTCTGCAGGGAGCTTTCTTCAGGTTTAACTGCAGGGTTCGGATGGAATTTATCATCGTGGGCTGCTCCAGCTGTCAGGATCTTTCTTCTTCAGTGGATTCTCCCAAGCCCTCTGCTGCCTGCCAGGAGTGTGGGTGTGGGGGGTGTGTGTGGCACTGCTGCACACCCCCACAGGCTCTGGGCAGTGCTGGTGAGCTGGGGCTGTCTGCTGACTGAACCAGGATCTTTCTGAAGAAGCCTGCAAACGAGATTGAGGAGAATTTTTGCCTGAAGCAAGGGATGTTTCCCGTGGTTAAGACAAGCAGCAACCTGCAGTCAGGAAGAAGAAGAGGCTGAATTCACTCCAGAAGTATTTATCTGAGATTTTTTTTTTTCCCTCCCCCAAGGTAAGGCTGCTGTGATGGGGCAGCAGGGTCCAGCATTCCCAACACTAAAACTGAGATGACTTCTAGAATGGGGTTTATTTTCTCAAGCTGTAAAAATGAGATAAATCTCTGAGGTCTCTGGCACTACCATTTTTAGGCTGGAAATTTAAATCAGCCACTAAGAACTAATTTTCTGAGGTCTGAAGCCATTAAAAAAAAAAAGGGGGGGTGGGGTGGGGGGCTGAGTGGAATGCTTTTAACCCTGCCTTTTGCCTGGCTGTGTTCAAGTGGTGAATAAATGCTGTGTGCTGTGCTTCTGAACTGTCCTTAAATAGCATGCTGGGTGTTGTAGAAACAAGAGAGTGAATGGAAGCACAATTTAGTAAATAGACATGAGCTGATGGCTTATTAATTTAGTTTAGTGCTTCAAAACCTTGATAAAGTATTTGTTGTTCCATAGGAGGTAAACTGAAGATGGGTGCCTGCCTTGGGAACTTGAAGGGTTTTTTAATAGGCTTGGTTTGAAGAAATGTCGTGGAAACAAGAGCAAGGGGATAAGATATTTGTTTTTTTAAAGCATCTGTTTGAATTGCACCTGAACAACCAGTTTATCACTGCTGAAAATTATTTGTGGAGAGGCCAGAGAGTAGTAGAGAGCTCCTTGTTCCAGCTGCAGCAACTCGGTTGAGAAGCCTTAATTAAGGTAGGCAAAAACTACCACAGATGTAGAGGTGGCTCTGGAGAAAACCGGTGAGGAAGGTCCCAAAAATCTCCTAGCACCTGCATCCTCTCTCCCCAGGTATCCACCAAAACCTGCAGCTCTTTCTAGATGGGAAGCCTCCAGGCTGAGGGTTGTGGTGTGTAAATTATAGCCCCTGATGGAAGTCCAGCAGGGCACAAATGTCAAAGAGGTGCTGGAACCATCGTGGAAAGCATTTGCTGAGCCTGGAAGTGCAGGAGGGAGGATAGGCATGAGTCTGCCCTTGCTCTTTGCACCCCAGCTGCTCTGATACTTGGGAGCAGCTCCATTCTGCTCTTGGAAAAGGAGTGAAATGAGCTTTTCAGCAAAATATATTGAGGGAAGCAAGTGATCATAGAACTGTCAAGGTTGGCCAAGATCTTTAAGAACACTGAGTCCAAGCAGAACCCAGCTACCACTGAACTACATCCTGAAGCACCACATCCACAGGTTTCTTGAACACTTCCAGGCACGGTGACTCCACCACCTCTCTGGGCAGCCTGAGCACTCTCATAGCAAAGACATTTTTTTTGTTGTCAGCAAACCTTTGCACCTAGAGCTGGGAAGGAGGAAAGAAGCTTTGTCAGGGCTATAAGAAGTGAAATTCAAATAACCTCTGACTTGTTACCTTCTCTTCCCTGTGCAAGGTGAGGACCAGAGCGGTGCCTGCAGAGAACGTTGTGCTCTGTGGTGGCCACAGAGTGTTTGGTGAGGTTGCCTGCAGGAGATGACTTGTGCCCAGGATTCAGGCAAGGTTTGGTGGCCAGTGGTGTGTTTGGTGCCACTGCATAACCCTTTGCTGTCTCTGCAGCTGGCTGTGCCAGGGGCTGCAGCAGGTCATGCTGTTAGATGCTGTTGCTGCAGTTTGAGCCCAGTTTGGTGGAAGAGTTGATATGAAGCTGTTCCAGCCAGCTTCACAGTCAGGAACCATCAGTTCTGCCTCTGACACTTGGGGGGCACGGACAAGTAGCTCTTAAAACACATCTAGGGCAGCTTCCAAGAATTGTCTGTACTGAAGTCCATAATCCAGCGTGAGCTGATTCATTACCCAGAGGCAGCAGAGACTTTGGAGAGGTGTTTGCTTGCTGTGTGGACACAGTGGGCCTCAAACTCCTGAAGAAAGTCTGCCTTGGCAGCTTCCAGTGGTGTATTTGGAGAAGACAGACCCCACCTAGAATGCTTTAGTTTGGAAGGCACCTTTAAAAGTCCTCTAGTCCAACAGTCAGCAGGGATATCTGCAACTAGAGCAGGTTGCTCAGAGCCCCAGACAACCTGACCTGGAATGGTTCCAGAGATGGGGCAGCTCCCACCCCCCTGGGCAAGCTGGCCCAGGGTTTCACCACCCTCAGTGGAAAAAAAGTCCTTCTTTCTTTCCAGTCTTATTCTCCTCTCTTAATTCCACACCATCACCTCAGGTCCTGTCACAACAGGCCCTGCTCAAGAGTCTGTCCCCAGCTTTCTTCTTGGCCCCTTTAAGAACCAAAAGACCACCAGGTCTCAAGGGGAGCCTTCTCTTCTGCAGGCTGAACAACCCCAACTCTCTCAGCCTGCCCTCACAGCAGGAGGGTTCCAGCCCTCCCATCATTGCTGTAGACTCCTCTGACCCTGCTCCAACAGGTCCAGATGGAGCTTTTGATGGGAGTTGGGGGCTCTTTGCAGCTCCTGAGAGAGCTGTGGAAGGAGAGAGGGGTAGACAGAAGGAAGCAAAGGATGCTGCTGGAGAATGACAAGCACAGCAAGCAGATAAAGGTGATTTTAATTGAGAAGGAGGATTGGTATTTAATTAAAACTACTGCTGAAACCCAGGCTCTTTGTAGTAAAATAAATAATAGCAGGACATGAGTAATTCCTCTCAGGGGAACAGAGAGAAAATTACCCTCCTGTAATAATGAAAGGGGCCTCTGAGCCATGGCTCAGGGGAGTTGTAACGGGATGGGATGGTTCTTCTCTGCTACCCACTTCAGATGTGGTTCAAGTCAGAAGGAACAGAAACCTGCAGGAGCACAGGCTCCTTAGGGCTCTCAGGATGCTCCAGAAGGTAGAACTGTCTCCCTCACTGGACCCACCATTGGTGCTTCTCTTGGCAGTCACAGAATCACAGAATGCCTCAGCTTGGAAAGGACTCCCAGGTCCTTCTCCTTGGAGCTGCTTCCCAGCAGCTCACCTCTCTCACCTGTGCTGCTGCAGGGGCTTATTCCTTCCCAAGTGTAGGACTCTACACTCACCCATGTTGAAGTTCATGAGGTAACTCTCCAGCCTGGCCAGGTCAAGGCATAGCAGGAGCTGAGGTGCATTTTGCAGTGGAGTTGAAGAACTGTGTTTACCTGGGGAGGGCAAGTATGAAAGTCTCTCCTTAATCTGGGCCAGGGAGAGAGGGGTTAATATGTCTAGTGGCCAGAAGGCACTACACAAAGCTTAAAATAATCAAGATCAAGATAATTTGGCTTGAAGAACCATCTGGGTCTTGATTCAGTGCTCATTAACATTCACAGTAGCCTTATGATTGGCTTCTGGAAGAATTAAGCAGTGTGTTAGACTTTCTGATGAGTGCTTTGGGTCCTGGCCAAAAGACTCCATAAATGCACCAAAAAACATAGAATCTCAGAATGTTAGAGGGATGGAAGTGACCTGTAGAGATCATCTAGTCCAGCCCCCCCTGCCAAAGCAGGGTCATGTAGAACAGGCCACACAGGAATGCATCAGGTGGGTTTTGAGAGCCTCCAGAGGAGACCTCACAGCCTCTGAGGGCAGCCTGCTCCAGGGCACCAGCACCCTTACCATAAAGAAGTTTCTCCTCGTATTGAGGTGGAGTTTTCTGTGTTGCAGCTTAAACCCATTGTTCCTGAGATGGCCTGAAATTGTGCCAGAGGAGGTTTAGGTTGGAGATTAGGAATAATTTCTTTCCTGACAGAGTGGTCAGGCTTTGGGACAAACTGTCCAGGGTGGTGGTGGAGTCACTGTCCCCGGAGGTGTTCAAGGCACCTGGGGATGTGGCTTAGTGGCCATGGTGGTGCTGGGTTGGCCACAGTGATCATAGAGGTCTTTTCCAACCCAGATGATTCTATGACAGTTGTGGTCTGCCAGGACAGTTCCCTGCCTCCAGCATGCCAGAAGTGTGCTGGGAGCCTCCTGTGCTGCGCAGAGCCACGTGGCTGGATCCTCACAGCCATTAGCTCCAGCCCTCAAATTATTGCAGGTTCCTGAGAGTTGGGTTTGAATGTACCCAGAGGTGGAGAGTGACTAATGACAGCAAATGGTGTTAGGTTGCTGCTGCCTCTATTTTAGCCAGTTCTGGCTCAGGTTAATACTTCTGCTGCCTGACCTAGTGGTTTGGAGCAGAAGCTGTAGAGCCTGTGGTCCCTCCTCTGTCGGCCAAGCATTCCACTCTGCTTGCCTACAGCACCTGCAAGGGTCACAGCAGGCCTGAGAACACCAGCAGACAGAAATTCCTCTGCTCCATAGGGGTCAAGCACTGTCACACCCATTTTAGCAGCCTGCAAAATGACCTTCCCAAGGTGACCTGGCGAGGTTGTGGAAGAGATGATCTGCCCTGAGCTGCTGGGATGTGGCCATTGCAGGATCCATCATCCTGATTTTTCTGGGTGAGCAGCAGCAGCAGCAGATAGACCTTCTGGAGAAGGTGGCACCACCTAGTCTGGTGGAACATGACATTATCTCTGGTAGAACCTAACATGGCTGCAAGTTTCTGAAAGCAGAAGATCTGGCAGAGGAGTGAGGTGGCTGGGAGCCAGGCTGCCTTGATATTATCTGCAGGGAATGTCTACCAAGCCACAGGAATTTCACCAGGAGCAAAACAGTGTGTGCTGCATTCAGGTGATCTTCTTGAGCTTCAGTTGCAACATCTCCCCAGAGTGGGAGCTGAGATCTTCAGAAGGCCCTGCTGTTGGCTGCCCAGACAGCAACTGAGTGCTGGGCTGCAGTGTGGGCAGCAGGGCAAGGGAGGGGATTGTGCCCCTTGGCTCTGCTCTCCTCAGACCCCATCTGGAGTCCTGTGTGCAGTTCTGGAGCCCCCAGCACAGGAAGGACATGGAAGTGTTGGAGCCAGTCCAGAGGAGGCCACTAAGATGCTGAGAGGGCTGCAGCAGCTCTGCTGTGAGGACAGGCTGAGAGAGTTGGGGCTCTGCAACCTGGAGAGGAGAAGGCTTCCAGGAGACCTTAGAGTAGCCTTCCAGGATCTGAAGGGGGCACCAGAAAGACTGGGGAGGAACTATTGACAAGGGCTTGTAATGCCAGGACAAGGGGAATGGGTTTGAACTGGCAGAGGGGAGATTTAGACTGGATGTCAGGAGGAAGTTGTTTGCAGTGAGGGTGGTGAGACACTGGCACAGGTTGCCCAGGGAGGTTGTGGCTGCTCCCCCCCTGGGGGGGTTCAAGGGAGCTGTACTAGTGGGAGGTGTCCCTGCCCGTGGCAGGGGGTTGGAAGTAGCTGATCCATGAGGTCCCTTCCAACCTTACCATTCTATGATTTCTTCTCTCTGGAAGCTTGCTCTGCTCTCTTGCCTTGCTGTGTTCTCAACTCTCACTGCAGCAGCCAACTGCTCTCAGCCTGACAGGTCCTCCTGCTCCTCAGCTAAGCTTAGGTCCACCACTGGAGGTGTCTGGCCCAGAAGGGCTTGGCTGTTGTTCTGCCCTAGTGCTGGTGCAAAGCCTGAAGCAGCACAAATTTCCTTCTTTCATACCACCTGGAGTTAGCTGCATTTGGTGGCAGGGACTTTGCCACACGACCTACCAGGTCTGAGTACCTGGATCTGTCCTGATCTGCCAGTGTGTGGCAGAGCTGATGAACTTACAGAACCATACAATTGGTGGAGTTGGAAAACATCTCTAAGGCCATTGAGTCCAACCTTCACCTCAACACCACCACTGCCATTAAGCTGTGTCCCCAAATGCCATGTGTAGTGCTCTTGAACACCTCCAGGGACAGTGATTCCTCTACCTTCATGGGCAGCCTGCTCCAAGGTCTTGCTAAACCATCTTCCACTTCTGCATCTCTGGTGCATTTGTTGGCTTTTGGTTTGTTTGTTTGTTCTGAAGTGGGCCAAAAAACCAGGAAACTGGATTAGGCTGTGAGCCTTGGAGACACTCAGAAGCAGCTGAAGGAGCTCCTGCAGTGGGAATGCAGATAAGGCTTTGTCATGCTGGGATCTCCAGGACACCACCTCCATCAAGTCAGCAATGCATAGTAAGCAGGAGGAGAACCCTAAAGTTGGAGCCAGCAATCCAAAGAGTGCTCTCCCGACGTTTTCTGGCTGCAGTAGCCTTGGGGGAAGGTAGCTGAGCTGTAAGCACTTACTTAGAGTGAAACTGCCTCTGGATTGCTGCCTCCTTATCTCCAGCCCTGGCTAATGTCAGCTCTTGATTACCAGATTTACAGACTTGATTCCTATCTAGTGCTTCCTCCCACCAGTTGGTGCTGATGCTTTGTGAATTTCCAGCACACCCTTTCTCCTAGTGACCCCTTTGGCCCAACTGTTAGTCTGGTTTTTCACTTTCCTAGCTAGTTTTCTCTGGATTTCAAGAGCAGTGAAAGAGAAAAGAGGCCACTCTTTGATGAAAGTATGCTTGTGCCTCCTAGAAAATCCTAGAGCTCAGAGGAGCCTTGCTAGAAGTTCTGCTTCTGAACCACAGCCAAGCTCTGAGCCACAGCTTAGCTCCATGGGTGCAGTCTCCTTAGTCCTTGTTTGGGATTTCCTGAGCATGGAATAATCACAGACTGGTTTGGGTTGGAAGGAACCTTCAAGACCATCTAGTTACAACCCCCCTGCCATGGGTAGGGACAGCTTCCAGTAGACCTGGTTGCTCAAGGCCCCATCCAACCTGTCCTTGAACACCTGGAAGGAGGGGGCACCCACAGCCTGCCTGGGGAACCTGTTTCTGATGCTTTGGTGTTAGGCTTCTCCTGGAAGCTCTGCTGAAGCAGGATAAATTTTTCTTCACAGCTTGCCCAGTTTCCTCAAGCTCCAAACAAGTGGCCAGGTTTCTCTAGGCTGGGGTAGAAGACAGACATCACATGGTGGTGGCAGAGCTGGTCTTGGTGTCTCTAATGCTTTTGTAGAAGGTTGGAAGTGCCCAGCCTTGCCTGTTGGCAAAGCAAAACCTTGAAAAGCCTGGTGCTTTGTTTTGGTTTTTTTCTCTCACCAAATACTGCTCCAGGAGGGATGAAATGAACTTGAATGGAACCTAGATTGGATATTAGGAACAGTTTTTTCACTGAAATAGTGCTGAGGCATTGGAACAGGCTGCCTAGGGAAGTGGAGTCACCATCCCTGGAGGTGTTGAAGAACTGTGTGGACATGGCACTTGGGGACATGGTTTAGTGGTGGTGTTAGGTTGATGTTTGGACTCGATGCTGTTTGAGGTCTTTTCCAATCTAAACAGTTCTATGATTGCATCAGAGCAATGCAGCATCAGAGCAGGCCCTGAGGTGCTGGTGCTCTCCTGCTGCAGTGATGTGGATGGGCAGGGTGAGAAAAGAGGCCAGATCAGCACTTTTGATCAGAAATCTGCTAGACTTTGCGTCTGGGGAGGGGACTTGGAGTAGGGACTGGCCTTGGTGTAGATAAAGCAGGCAGTCTGCCATGCAAGCATTTCATCAACGTGCCCAGCAGCCCTTACTGCTTCCAGAGCTGCCCATGGCCAGGAGAGCCAGGACCTGAGTGAGCACAGAGAGCAGAGCAGGAGTGGGAGGTGTGCCTGTGTTTGGCTAAATGTGTGAGCATCGTTACTTCCATTCCCTTCTTGTGCAATTCTCAGGGTAGGGAGGGAGATGTTTAATCAAGGGACAACTGCTAAGGGAGGAAATTATAGATGCTTCACTTTTCCTGGGAAAATTTTTCTTCAAAGTGTGTAGGACTGCAGGGACCAAACTTGTGAATAGAGACTGGAAAGTGTCCTAATTTCTCATTAAGGCTGCAGGCAGCTGAGGTTCACACCAACTCAAAGCCTGCCTGGGTTTCATCTGCACTTGTGTCTTGACAAGCCAAGCCAGGCTCTTCATTTATAAAGAACCTGTGCCTTGTTCTAGAGACTGCCCTAGCATGCAAGCCGGGGAAATGGAATAGTTATGCAAATCTGAAGCCACTTCCAAGCCCGGGTGACTCCTTGTGGAATATAAATGACATTTCTTTGTGAGGCTCCCACAGCTGTCATTGTGTGGCTGACTCCTCTCTGACTGGCCCATCAGCAGAGCGGAGATGCAAGGGATGACACTGATAGGTTGCACTCACTGTTGTGTTCTCTCTTCTCTCATCCTCCACCATGCTCCTTCCTTACAGTCACAGGCTTGTAGAATTGTTTGGGTTGGAAAAGTCCTCTAAGAACACGGAGTCCAACAGCCAGCTCAACACCATCACAGCCGTTAAACCACGTCCCCAGGTGCCATGTCCACATGGTTCTTGAACACCTCCAGGGATGGAGACTCTGTCACCCCCCTGGGCAGCCTGTTCCAATCCCTGACCAGTCTTGTAGGAAAGAAATTGTTCCTAATCTGCAACCTAAACCTCCCTTGGCACAATGCCTCTCATTCTATTGCCTGATACTGGTGAAGAGACCGATCTCCACCTCACTCCAACCTCCTTTCAGGAAGTTCTAGGCCGCAATAAGGTCTTCTCTTAGCTGCTTCTTCAGATTAAGCAATCCCAATTCCCTCAGCTGCTCCTCTCCAAACCTCTTCTCCAGAACCATCACCAGCTTCATTGCACTTCTCTAGACACTCTCCAGCAACTCCATGTCCTTCTTGGAGTGACTTGCGAGTTCCACCTTGCAAATTCCAGTCTTCTGGAGAACACTTTTCCCTTTTCTTGATCATGGTTTGTTATTTGCTGCTATTAACATGAACTTTCCCTTTTTTGATTGCATCTGTGGGAGGAGGCAAGGCTGATCCCCAGACAGAAAGGAACCTGGCTAGCTTCATTTCCTATACCCCAGGGACGCTGCTGGGAGGCGAGAGGCAGGAAACCTCAGTCTCTTTGGCAGGCTCTGGCAGGCAGGGACCTGCAGTGTCATGTAGAAGTGGTGACTGCACTTTCAGGAAGCAGCGTTCCACAGCTCAGCTGGCAGCTCTGGAGGGAAGGATTAGGAACCTCAGATCATCAACTGCAATGCCAGGGTTTCCTGGATGTTCTCTAGATGAACCTCAGTTCTGTTCCTTCTCCACATTTCTGTAGCTCTTGCATGTTCCTGCTAGATCTGTGACTCTGGTGGTTGTGCAAAGATAGCTGAAGGGAACCTACTGTCCAGTGCCTGAGAGGAACCTGCAGGAAGGCTGGAGAGGGACTTCTCATAAGGGTGTCCAGCAATAGGACAAGGGGGAATAGTTTTAAGCTAAGGGAGAGTAGGTTGAAACTGGATGTTAGGAAGAAGTTTTTCAGTACAAGGCTGGTCAGACTCTGGAATAGGCTGCCCAGAGTGGTTGTGGATGCTCCCTCCACAGAGGTGTTCAAGGCCAGGTTGGATGAGGTCTTGAGCAACCAAGACTAGTCAAGAGGTGTTTGTGCCCAGGGCAGGGAGTTGAAGTAGATGGTCTCTAAGGTCCTTTCCAACCTAAGCCACTCTGTTATTTTATGATTCTATGACACTGCAGACTAGTGAGGTAGGATGAAGAGGTTGAGAAAGAAAATGGGAATGTGGGGACATGACTACAGGTCACCAGACTGGTCCAGCTCTGCTGGACAAGCCACTCCCAGCAGAAATGATGACAGTCTAATGATTGCAGCATGCCATTTATTTATTTATTTTAAGGGCAGCTCAACAGAGCCAACATAAAACAATTATGGGGGTTGGCTTTCTAAAGTTTTTATCTCTGTGTTTTGGGCCTGCCAGTACCTTAGGGCTGAGCCAGCGTTGGCAGTGGGTTGGAGATGCCAGAAAGTTCAGGCATTGAAATAGGTTGCCCAGGAAGGTGGTAGAGTAACCACCATCTCTGGAGGTGTTCAAGAAATGTGTGGCCATGGCAATGTGGGACATGGTTTAATGGCCATGATGGTGTTGGGTTGATGGTTGGGCTCCATGATGTTAGAGGCCTTTTCAATTCCGTGATTCTACAGTTCTTAAGAATTCACTCCACCCGCAGTGGAGAATGAGCAGCTGATGGGTTTGTTGACATGAACTTTGACCTCTCCCTTTGACCCTCTGGCAATCCTCAGATTGTCCTCTAACAATGCCACCTTTCCACCCCTGCCCATCCACCAGCACTACTGGTGGAGCTGGTGTCCTGCTGAACACAAGGCACTTGTAGCAATCTCCGTTTCCAGTAGTTAGTAAACCCCAAGGCATGACACAGGCAGCACAACAGGATTCCAGGGTGACAACTTGACTTCAGACCTTGCAGCCCTGCCTCTCGCCCAGCCACAGCACCAGGTCATGTGCTGCTCATCTGCAATCCAAATCACTTTGGGAATTCTTCTCTAGCCATCCACATAGAGCAAGGCATCAAAGCTTTCCTACCCGGAATGAGAAGGAAATGGCAGCAGGTCTTGAATTCTGCAGCCAGGTGATGCAGGCGGAGATGTCAGGATTGGTTAGGAGCTGCGGCAGCTCCATGCCCTGAGGCTGTGGAGCAGGACAGAAGAGCTAACCAGCAACATGCAGCTTTAATAAGTCAGCAGTGAACTGGGGGTGGGAAGGGAGGTAAAAAGAGAACGGGAGATGATCTGATGAGGAGCTTAGGGACATGGTCTAACAGCTGTGCATGGAGAGATGTTGAGTTACGGTCGGACTTGATCTTAAGGTCTCTTCCAATCAGGCAAGTCTATGATCTCCCCAAGGTTCTTGCTTAAGACCCAACAAAACCGAGTGCCCAGGAGTGATTGATCTCTTTCTGTCTCTAGTCTTCTCTAGGGACTTCAAAAGAAGATCGTGAGGAGAAGACGAGAGGGTCCCAAGAGGCTCTGCTGTCAGTGTCTGGCTGTGGTTTTCCACCGAAGACGACTCTGAGGCTTCTCCACGCCGCCGAACGCTTCTGTGTCCCATCTGCTACCACACCCTGAAATCAAACTCGGCAGCTTGGGTGAAGCAGGCACTGTACAAACATGTCAGACTTGCCTCCACCCCTTTTCCCTCTCCCGTTTTCTCCTGCTGGCTTCTCCTCCTGGCTCGATCAGTGTGTCAGCGGATTCCGGCGGCGGCGAAGCATTCCCCTTCCCACCTCACCCCTGGTGACGGAGCAATGAGGAGTCAGGGGTAAGCTTCCTCCCGCACCTCTGGGGCTCAGCCTCGGCTCTGCTGTAACCCCAGCGCCCTCCCGGCCGCCCTTCCGTGCCATTTGTTCCCTCTCTTTCCAGAGGAATGGGTTTGTCACTTTGAACTAACGTCTGCATCTCGGCTCCCCACTGGCTGCGCTGCCACAGCTTAACCCCTTCCCTGCACAGCCGAACCCGGCCGCTGGGGAATGGTCCCACCGCTGTCGGCACTGCCAGCGTGGAGTGAAGTGGGAGTGAAATGGTCTGGGAAGATCACAGCCTTTTTTTTTTTTTTTTTTTTTCCCTCCAGGGATGGTTCTGAAAGGGAAGAAACCCCAGGAGCTGGATTCCTTCGGGAAGGAGTTTACTTCATCCTCACTCCTATAGCCCAGCAACACTGTCCTCCAATGGGCTTTGCTGCATGACAGTGGGAGAGTTCCCCTCCAGACCCTTCTTTCTCCTTTCACTTGGACTTGTCCTCCAGCTTTTCTGCAGCAGCACTCCCGGTAAGATCTTGTGGGTTTTGCTTTCTTTTAAGTGGGCTTTTGTATGGGTGCTTGGGGGTCTAGTGAGCTACTCTGCTGCCATTCCAGAAGATGGGGAGGTGGGGGAAAAGGCATTACTGAATCTCGAAGGCAGATGCTCTTATAACACCGGGGTGAAGAAGGGGTTAAGAATGACTCTGGGTGATGCTTGAGAAAGCAGACAGCACGTCAAGAGCATGCAGGCTCATTGCCTTTACCGGAGAAGCAGCAATATCTCCTCTGAAGTCTCTACAAGGACCCTCACCATACCTGAGGTCTAAGTGACTCACCAGTCACGGCCCCCGTGGCTGTGCTCCTGACCTGCTGGCTGCCGTGCCCACCCAGATCCTCCCAGCACACCTTCCCAGGCCACGCTGTAGTACTCCCGGGTGCAGGGGTGTGAGTAGGCGCTGGCTGGCCGAGCTCGTCTAAGTTACAACCTCAAATTCCATTGGACATTCCTACTTCATGCTATTGGCCAGGTGGCAACCAGCGGCTGCAGCTGCAGAGGACAGCCCTGTCCCTCAGGGTTTGCTGATGCCTCTGCTTTCTCCTTTGCCAGGACGTTAATGTTTTGATGTGTTTGGGGACAGAGGACTGAAAAAGCAGAAGAGAAGTTTGTGGCTGGTGAGTGGGAGCGCTCAGGTGAGAGTGGGGGAGGGAGGTGAGATCAGCCTCTTACACCTCCCCGAAAGGAGGCTGGAGTGAGGTGGGGGTTGGGCACTCCTCGCATGCAACAAATGTCAGGGCAAGAGGAAACGGCCTCAAGTTGTGCCACGGGAGCTTCAGGTTGGATACTAGGAGGAATTCCTTCAGAGCCAGGGTTCTCAGGCACTGGAACAGGCTGCCCGGGTTGCTGGTCGAGTCACCACCCCTGGAGGAGCTCTAAAGCTAGGTGGATGTGGTGCTGAGGGACCTGGCTTAGTGGCAGTAGCTTAGCAGCACTTGGTGGCACTGTGAGCTCCAGGTGCACATTGATGATCTTGATGATCTCAAAGGTCTCTTCCAACCCCAACAGTTCTATCGTTCTACAATTTATTGTCTTCCTCTGCTTTTTTTTTTTGAGCTTTGTGCTTGGGGTAAAACCTGACTCAGCCCCTCCACAGCTGCTGGGGACAGGGACACTGCTTCATGGCTTAAGGCTTGTCCCACTGAAGTCTCATTCAGGATGGTGTGGTGAAGCTGTAGATAGATTTCACTGCTTTAGACTGCTTTGGTGTGTGCATCCTGTGTGCTGATGTCTCTATATCTGATCAGATACTGCAAGGAGCTATCAGCAAATAGTTTGCTGGGGTTAGTAACTGTGCTCCCAGATGGAAACCCTTCCCTGTGCAAGGCTTCTTTCTGCCTAGATGGGTGTGTGAGCATATGTGTTCCTGGGTCCTGCTGCCAGGGTTTGCACAAGTGAAAAATCCCCTTGTTTGGTCACAGAGTGGTTTTCATTCCCAAACTGGAAGAGTTTGACTATCCTGCTGCAATCAGGAAAAAAAAAAAAAAAAAAAAAAAAAAAAAAAAAAAAAAAAAAGAGCACTTTGTAACCTACTTCTCTAATGTGCTTAAGGAAATTCAAAAGGAGAGAGATGAGCTAAATTCTGTGTGCAAATTGCTTAAAACAGCTGGGATTAGCCAACAGCAATTGCAAGGTTCTGAGTTGTGCATTGCACAGCAGGTTTTGTTGAAGGTCCTGACTGAGGCAGATGCTGAACCAAGTTCAGCTTTGGAGCGTGTCCAAAGAAGAGCAACCAAGCTGGTTGAAGGGCCTTGAGCACAGGTTGTATGAGAAACACCTGAAGGAACTGGGGTTGTTTAGTCTTCAGAAGAGGGGGCTGAGGGGAGACATCATTGCCCTGTACAACTCCCTGCAAGGAGGTTGGGGCCAGGGTGGGGGACAGTCTCTTCTCAGGTGCAACAAGTGACAGGACAGGAGGAAACACCCTCAAGTTGTGTCAAGGGAGGTTCAGGTTGGATATCAGGAACAATTTCTTCCCAGAAAAGGGTTCTTAGGCACTGGAAAAGCTTACCCAGAGTGGTGGTGGAGTCCCCATCCCTGGAGGTGCTTAAAAGCTGAGTGGATGTGGTGCTGAGAGACATGGATTGGTGGTGGTGGCTCAGCAGCCATGGTGGGATTGTGAGCTCCAGGTGATGTGGTGATCCAAGAGGTGTGTGACTGCCAGCATTCCTGCTGGGATGGGCTTTGCAAGCCATCACTGTGCTCACTGAGTGCAGCTGCAGCTATCCTCTTGTAACCCAGAGTGCCAGAGGCAGCTGGAGCTGCCACCCCTGACATGGCATGGGGGAGCACAGGGTGTGACAGTGCTCAGGTAGAACTGCAGGACATAGCACCCAGTGCTTGAAGGGCTTTGCTGGAGTGGTGTGTTCCCCAGATGCAGCAGAGAGCCTTGGCTCCTCCACGTGCCATATGACCCTGCATGCCAGATGTGGCCCTTTGCACTTGTCCCAACGTAACCTCCTGTCTGGTATGCAAGATGTTGCTGTTGTGTGTTGGAGGCAGAACCTTAAATGTCCTTATTAGAATCTCAGCAGTATTTTAACACTCATTTTTGAATGGGTCTGTCACACAAGGCAGTGGAGAGTAAAGCCTGGTGTCATGGAATCATAGAATCACAGAATGAGGGAGGTTGTGGAGCACAGAAGAAGATCTGCAGGGAGGTTGTGGAGCACAGAAGAAGATCTGCAGGGAGGTTGTGGAGCACAGAAGAAGATCTGCAGGGAGGTTGTGGAGCACAGAAGAAGATCTGCAGGGAGGTTGTGGAGCACAGAAGAAGATCTGCAGGGAGGTTGTGGAGCACAGAAGCAGACCAGCAGGGCGGTGGTGGAGGACAGAATCACCCAACGTGATCAAAGATCACGTTGGGTGATTCTGTGCTCCACAACCTCCCTGGGCAACCTGTGCCAGTGTCTCACCACCCTCACTGCAAAGAACTTCTTCCTAATTGTCCTACTCATTCTTGAAGTCCTTTGGTATTCTGGATCAGCAGCAAAATGCAACCACTTGCTTTTAACTCCTTGGATGTGGAACAGTGAAGTGGGGATGTGCAATGCAGGTCTCAGAGATGCAGTGCTGCATGGCTTTGATATCCAGAGCAGAGGACACAACCACATCAAAGGTTTAGAAGGTGGAGAATCAGAGAATCACAGAATGCATCACATTGGAAGGGATCCTCAAAGACCATCTTGTCCAACCCCCCTGCAGTCAGCAGGACAACTCCAACCAGGTCAAGTTGCTCAGGGCCCCAGCAACTCTGACCTTGAATATCTCCATGGATGTGGCTTTAGCTACCTCTCTGGGCAACCCATTCCGGTGTCTCATCACCCTCATTGTGAAAAGCTTCCTCCTGGTGTCCAGCCTCTATCTCCCCTCCTCCAGTTTCAAACCACTGCCCCTTGTCCTGTAGCCACAGGCTCCTGTCTGGCAACCTGTTCCAGGGTTCCACCACCCTCACTGTGAAAAACTTCCTCCTGATGTCCAACCTAACCCTACTCTGCTCTGGTTTCAAACCATTGTCCCTCATCCTGTCACCGTGAGCCCTCATAACCGGTCCTTCCCCAGCCTTCCTCTAGGTCCTCTTCAGATATTAAAATGTAACTCTAAGGTCTCCAGGCTGAACAACCCAAACTCTCTCAGCCTGTCTTTGTAGGAGTGCTCCAGCCCTTTGATCATCCTGGTGGCCTCCTCTGGAGGTGCTTCAGCGAGTGCACATCCTCCTTGTGTTGGGGGCTCCATAGCCAGACTCAGTACTCCATGTTAGGTCTCAGCAGAGCAGAGTGGAGTGGCAGGATCCCCTCTCTGGTCACACTGCTTTTGGTGGAGCTCAGGATGCCATTTGCCTTCTTGGGAAGGGGTCACAGGTGTTGGCTTCTGACATCTCGCTGGCTTTGGGTGAGGAGGATGCAATGAGCTGCAGCCTTCTCTTGCTCACTGTCACACTCACCCACCACATCCAGGTGGGGAAAGGCCAGTCTTATAATGGAGGCTCTGGATTGCAGGTGAGGTTTGGGTGTGATTTGTGTCTGTGCAGCTGGTTTCTGTCATGCTGTTTAGCCTGCATGCTGGTGTCAAGATCAAATGTGTGGTTAGAGCTTGCCTTGGCTCCCACCACCCCTGTGCTCCCATATTTTCTCTCCATGGAGGCCAGGGTGTGTTTGTCCTGGATCTGGACTTAATATGAAGTTAAAAAGCAGCCAGGAGACATAGCTGGAAGCTCTTTTAGCTTTACTGCTCTAGACATAGATGGGAAGAAACAGAGCTAGTAATTTTTTTTTTCTTTTCTTTTCTGTCTGGTCTGCAAATGAGGATAATAATTTATTTTCCTTCTCTTTCTTGTTTATAAGAAACCTCTGGAGGGTGGGACCTGACTTCAGAGCCTGGCAGGATGGGACAGTGACTTCAGCTGGGATTTCTGGGGGCTGTAAAGAATGGAAAACTGACTTGGTCAAAGGGGAAAAAAAATAATAAATAAAAGCTCATTAGCATTTGGGACATGCCTGTACTGGCTTCAGAAAGTTCAAGAGGTCTTCCCTTTGCAAGTGCTTTTGTAATGTGCCAGGACAGATTTGGTCTGCTTTAGGTGTGTTTTGGCTCTAAGTGTGTCACCGAGCAGCGTCCCAAACAGGCTCAGCACAGAGGCATTCACTGCCTGGCACCTTTCAGGAAAGCAGGTCAAGGGAGGTTCTCCTCCCCTTCTGCTCTGCCCTGGTCAGGCCACAGCTGGATTGCTGGGTCTGGTTCAGGGCTACCCAGTTCAAGAGAGACAAAGGACGTGCTGGAGAGGGAGCAGCAAAGGGCTACAAAGATACCGAAGTGACAAGAACATCTCTGGGGAGGAAAGACTGAGAGAATTGGGGCTTTTTAGGCTGGAGAAGAGCAGACTGAGGGGGGACCAGAGGTTTTTTCAGCGGTGCCCAGGACAAGTGGTAATGGGCATGAAGCTGACCATAAGAAGGTCCATCTAAACATGAGGAGGAACTTCTTTAATTTAGGGGTGGTGGAGTCCTGGAACAGGCTGCCCAGAGAAGCGGTGGAGTCTCCATCTCTGGAGAGATTCCAAACTCACCTGGACATGTTCCTGTGTGACCTTCTCTAGGTAACCCTACCTTGGGGGTGGGGAGGGATGCTGTACTGATCTCCAGAGGTCCCTTCCAAACCTTGCTATTCTGTGACTTAGCCCTAATTTGTGATCAAGGAAATGGAGCAGGGGAGAAAGAGACAGCACCAAGAGCCTTCAGACCCTGCTGAGAGGAAGCATGGCAGAAAACCCCCATCCAGCAGTTGTGTTCCTTTTCTCATTTGTCAAAACCAAACTCCCCAATACAACAAATGTGTCCCTCTCTAAGCTCATTTCTGATGTTATATTAATCTGTGCCCTGGTGTGTGTGTGTGTGTGTATGGGCAGGATTTAGAGCATTACATCAGTTTGCTCCGCCACAGCTCTGCTGTTGGGGGCTGGTGAGGAGAAAGAGCAGGGGAAGGAATGGGTTTGAAATGGGGGAAGTGAGAGCACAGCACATAATATGGTGAGTAACAAGCACCTAAAACTGGATTTCTAAAACTCAAATTGCAGACAAACGTGGAAGGTGTCAAGAGTGGCCAGAGCAGGGCCACGAGAATGCTGAGAGGACTTTCAGCCTCGAGAAGGGAAGGCTGAAAGTCCTCTTACTGTGGACTTCTTTCCATGCATGAGTACCTAAATGGTGACTACTACCTTTTATCAAGAGGAGACCAGGGGTAATGGTTGCAGGTTGCTCCTGGGGAGCTTCCAGTTGGACTCCAGGAGAACATTTTGCCTCATGACATTGGAATCATCTCCCAAGGGAAGTGATGGATCTCTCTCCTCTGGACAGTTTCAGCCAGACTATTAGCTAGAAAGATTGGACCAGATGACCCTCAAAGTCCCTTCCAGCCTTGGCTTTCTGTGATTCTGTGTGATCATGTCAAGGCTCTGTGCTTTTCCACCCCATTTCAGATCTCAGACAAATTTCATAGACTCATAGAATGGGAAGGTTGGAAGGGACCTCAAAGCTCAGCTAGTTCCAACCTCCTGCCATAGGCAGGGACACCTCCCACTAGCACAGGTCACTCAAGGCCTCCTCCAACCTGGCCTTGAACACCTGCAGGGAGGTTGTGGAGCACAGAAGACCTGCAGGGAGGTTGTGGAGCACAGAATCACCCAACGTGATCAAAGATCACGTTGGNCTCCTAACATCCAGTCTAAATCTCCCCTCTGCCACTTCAAACCCATTCCCCTTGTCTTGGCATTCCCAGACCTTGTCAACAGTCCCTCTCCAGCCTTCCTGGAGCCCACTACAGATCCTGGAAGGCTACTCCAGGGTCTCCTGGAAGCCTTCTCCTCTGCAGGCTGCAGAGCCCCAACTCTCTCAGCCTGTCCTCACAGCAGAGCTGCTGCAGCCCTCTGAGTATCTTCATGGCCTCCTCTGCTCCAACAGTTGAAATTTGCTCCCCCTTGTTGCCATTTCTGACACTGCAAAGTCCCAGCTGGGTTTGTGAGCAGCTCAGGGAGGTAGCCTGTCCTTCTGTGCCTGCAAGGTGCTATGAACATTCATGGCTTGTTAGAAATAACAACCATGTCAGAAAGCTCCAGAGGGTAAACATCAGGATTTTAGAAGGTAGGGAAGGCAGTGAAGTGTGTTGCTGTGAAGCACATGTGCATGTTCACACACATGTGGCTGAGCATGTGTGTGCATGCACCACACGTCAGGAGCAGCCTGTTCAACTTGTGCTGCCTCTCAGCTCTCTTTGGTGACTGACCTGTAGAGCAGAGCATGCAAAACCCTCCTGTGTTTAAACCAGTGCCTCCTCTGGGATCTGCTGCTCCTTCTGAGATGGGGGTGGTAGGATGGCAGTCAGTTTCCTCTTCCAGTTATCAGGTGAAAGAACGAGAGGAAGTGGCCTGAAATTGTGCCAGGGAAGGTTTAGGTTTGATATTAGGACCAATATTTTTTGCTCAAGATCAGCGGTTGGACTTGGTGATCTCAAAGGTCTCTCTCAACCTCAACAGTTCTATGTTTTTGTGATTACTGCTCCAGACTCAACCTGCATGTTGCAGCTCCTCATGTCCTGCAGGAAGAGTTCTCCTCCTCTTAGAATCACACAACTGTTTGGATTGGAAAAGACTCCTAAGGTCATCCAGTCCAACCATTGACCTAACACCACCATGGCCACTAAAACATGCCTCAAAGTGGGATGTCCACACATTTCTTGGAACCTCCTCGGAGATGGTGACTCCACCACCTCCCTGTTCCAAAGCCTGACCACTCCTGCAAGACAGAAATTGTTCCTGATCTCCAACCTAAACCTTCCCTGGCACAGTTTCAGTGTTACTCTTGTAGCTGGCCGGAGCAGTTTTGGTGCGTCAGCTGGGAAGTGCTGGAAATTGCTTCCTCCAGCTCAGGACCAAGTGCTGCCTCTGCTCTGGGACAGGTGGAAGGTAGAAATCTGCCTCCAGACCTGTGACAGCAGTGCCAGAAGTGCTGAGGAGTTCAGTTGCTGTAGCAAAGAAGTGGGGGAGGGAGAGCTTATTTTTAACTGGAAACTGCACAAGTGAGGCTGGAGTCGCTCCCTGCTCTCGCTGTCATCGAGCGTACGTGCGACTGAACACAGGCAAGGGCACGAATGCTGGGGGGAGGCAAGCCAGCTGGAATGGCAGTGTGTGCTGGCTGCTTTCTCTCAGCCTTTGAACCCCTGTGTTGTCATGAGCAGTTCCTGACATTGCTTATCTACTTATTTTTCAGTCGTTCAGTGGGGTCGATGCTTTACGGTGCTCCACTCCTTGGCTTGCCTCTCTCCCGGCTATTCCTCCTTTTCTAACTCTCATTCCCCATTTCTCTCTTCCATCCTTAATCTTCCCTCCCCTTCTTCTCATCTGAGCCTCAGGTTGCCTCTCTCCCAGCCTTGCCTCTCTCCCAGCTATTCCTCCTTTTCTAACTCTCATTCCCCATTTCTCTCTTCCATCCTTAATCTTCCCTCCCCTTCTTCTCATCTGAGCCTCAGGTTGCCTCTCTCCCAGCCTTGCCTCTCTCCCAGCCTTGCCTCTCTCCCGGCTATTCCTCCTTTTCTAACTCTCATTCCCCATTTCTCTCTTCCATCCTTAATCTTCCCTCCCCTTCTTCTCATCTGAGCCTCAGGTTGCCTCTCTCCCAGCCGTGCCTCTCTCCCCAACTCTCATTCCCTTTTTCTCTCTTCCATCCTTAATCTTCCCACCCCTTCCTCTCATCTGAGCCTGACCCTTCTCTCTTCTCGCCCCTCCTCCCCAGCTGATCCCTCCCCCTGCTCTGGATCTGCGGGCTGTGGGATTTTTTTGCTGCTGCTCAGTGGCAGATGTGACAGCTTTTGGAGCTGTATCATCTAGGAACCGCTCTAGCTGGAGTTGCAAAACCCTAAGGTGGTTTCCCAGGCAGCAGGAATGGATCGCTGAGAGAATTTCAATCTCCGACTGCTTTTGTCTGGTGGTAGAGACCTTTCTTATTTCTGTTTGTGACATTTCTTGCAGCACAGTTGTCAGCAGGGAAGGGAAGACTAAAGTCTGGTGGATTATTATAAAATCAGCGTCAGGGTGTTTGTGTTATTCTATTAAACAGATGCTGTCTATGCTTAAGTACAGGTTTGGCTTGATCTGCAAAATGTTGTCTGCATAAAATGTTGTTATTAATTTTCTTAGTGAAGGAGCAAAAGCCTTTTATAATGTGTTTTATTTCAGCAGTCTTCGGCTGGGTCTCGGCAATGCCAGTAAATAGCTGCTGCATGCAAAGCACAGAGTGAGAGGAGACTGCCTAAATACAGACAGGGAAATGCAAAACCTACAGAGATTGTGGCAATCCAGTGGATTTTCAATCCCTATTTTTAGTGCCTGGATTTCCTCTGCTCTTAAGGCAGCCTACCTTTAAACCACCTGTCTGCTGGGGCTCTGTCTTTCTAATCAGAGATTGATGCTGGCCAGAGACAGCAAATGTCACTGGGTACCCAGGCGTGTGTTGTGTGTTTGGGGCTGATGACATTGTGCTGGCTTTTAAGATGTCTATTACAAGGCAGCAAGCTTGGTGCAGACCATGGCATTCTAAAACCGACCAGGAACACAAGGGATGTTTCATTCGGGGTTTGGAAAGCATGCTTTTGTATCCAGGATCTAACTGAAGTCCAGGTGTTGACTGACAGGAGTAATCATAGAATGGTAAGATTGGAAGGGACCTCAAGGATCAGCTAGTTCCAACCCCCTGCCATAGGCAGGGACACCTCCCACTAGTACAGGTGTCCCTGTAATGAAGCTGGTGAGGGGGTTGGAGAGCAGGGCTTACAAAGAGAGGCTGAGAGAGCTGGGATTGTTTAGCCTGAAGTAGAGGAGGCTGAGAGGTGACCTTACTGCTCTCTGCAGCTGCCTGAATGAGGCTGTAGGTGAGACTGGTGTTGGCCTCCCCTCCCAAGTAACTAGCACCAGAACAAGTGGCAATGGCCTGGAGCTGCACCAAGGGCGGTTTAAGTTGGGTATTAGGAACAATTTCTTTGCTGCAAGAATGGTCAGGCGTTGGAACAGGCTGCCCAGGATGGTGGTGGAGTCACCATGTCTGGAGGCTTTCAGAGCATGAGTAGCTGTGGCACTGTGGGACACGCTCTGGTGGTCGTGGGGCTGTTGGGTAAAAGGTTGCATTTGATGCTCTTAGAGGTCTTTTCCAACCTTAACGATTCTATGGCAGGCAGAAGGATTCAATGCCAGTACACGAGTGAGGTTTCTATTCTTATGCAAACTGAGATGCTGGCACAGAGGCACTGCTCTCTTTGGGGCCAAAATACCATCCAAGGCTTCTAAAATGTACATTTGGAAGTAGCTTAGCTGGAGTAATTCTCCTCACGAGGTAAGCAGTTGAGATGTTTAGGAAACAATTGGTGCCACAAGAGCTGCTGGTTGTGGCATAGGTAACACCACATTTCACAGGACCTCTTCCCACCTGAAGCAATTAAAGAGCAAACTTGAAAGACAGAATCACAGCATGGTAGGGGTTGGAGGGGATATCTGGAGATCATCAAGTCCAGATCCCCTACCAAGGCAGGACACTGTGTGCTGTGCCTTGAATGTCTTCTCATTATGGAGATAAGATTAGGAATGCAGCTGTGACAGTAGGAGTAGGGGAGAGAAGGAAAGACACTGGTTGAAGTAGTGATGTTGTGTTGGTCTGGAAATGGCTCTGTGCTGGTGGAGCAAGTAGTGCCACGAGTGTGGTGTGGTCAACGACTCAGAATTGAGGCATTGGATGTAATACTACAGATATAATACTACAGACACACTTCCTGCTTGCCTTGGAGGCTGGGAAAGCTCCTCAGCAGCACCAACTGTTGGCCTGAGCAGCACTAACATCATGAGCTAGAAGTTTTAATTTTTTTTCCCCTTTCTGGGACTGTCTGCAGGTTTTTTTCTCTCTTTTTTTTTTTTTTTCCCTCAAAAAATTGCCCTTTGATGACTTTAATCTTGATTATTAGTTAATATGCAGCACCTAAGGGGCCTTAGAGATTGAATCACTGTGTTTGAGGAGATGCAAGAGAGACCTGGAGCACAGACACCCTTCCCACAAACTCTCCATTCAGATGTATTTGGGTTTTCATTGGCACATATTATAAGCAAAGATTATTCTGGCTGTGAAAACTCTTCTGGGCAGAGCAGTTGCTTTCAGCCTCTTTTGTAAGTGTTTTTTGTTTTTTTTTTTTCATTGTCTAACCTTCTCCTTTCTCTTTTTTCAACTGTCCTTAGCAGGCTCCTAGACACAGCATGGCATAATGTGTGAAGTCTGTCACCAAGGGTGGATTGCATGAGTAGGGGTTTCAAGAGTGCAAAGGTCCTCCCGTGCCTCACAAACACATCCTTGTGGCTGTGGGATCACAGGAACCAGGTGTTAAGGCAGTGTGGATGTGTTTTCAGGATCTAAGTCTAGCACTAGGAAGCTAAATAACACCTGGTGGCTGGACTTTGCTCCCTAAACAAGTTCTAAGTGGAGCAACCTGGAAAATGTTTGACACCTGGGGGGAGAAACCACGAGATGTGCTGCCTCTGGAGACCAATGCCCTCTGGAAATGAGCTCCTGTCTACACCACCACAAGCTGTCTGTGTTCTGTGTCTCTGACCCTTGGCAATAATGATTCAGCACAAAGAGGTGGAAGACCTCAAGAGGTCTGCTGTCCAACCTCCCTCTTGAAACAGGGTATGCTGTAAGGGTCAGCACCAACTTGCTCAGGGCTTTGTTGGGAGGAAATTCTTTACAGTGAGGGTGGTGAGACACTGGTACAGGTTGCCCAGGGAGGTTGTGGAGCACAGAATCACCCAACGTGATCAAAGATCACGTTGGGTGATTCTGTGCTCCACAACCTCCCTGCAGGTCTTCTGTGCTCCACGACCTCCCTGGAGGTGTTCAAGGCCAGGTTAGATGAGGCCTTTAGTGCCCTGTACTAGTGGGATGTGTCCCTACCTATGGCAGGGGGTTGGAACTAAATGATCTTTGGAGGTCCCTTCCAACCTTACCGTTCTATGATTTGTCTTCAGGAGTAAACTTGCCCTTAAAACCCTCTGAGGATGGAGACTGCACAGCCTGTGTGGGCAAGCTGAGAGCTGTTTCTTCATGGGAAGAATAACTTCCTCCTCACCCCATCTTCCCCACCTGTCTCTTGTGAAGAGTTTGTGTCCATCCCTCACAGTCCCCCAGTTACTCAGCTTCCCACCTCTGACTGCTTCCAAAGCTCCAGTTCTTGCTTTTCCTTCTTAGCTTCCCAGTTTCAAAAGGGTCTAAAACTTCTGGCTTTCTGTCTGTCTCTTTTTTTTTTTTTTTTTCCTTTTTTTTTTGGCTATAAATTCAGATCTGGACTGTCTCTTGTGTTTGGGTATATTTAAGTGTTAGCTGCTTTTGGCTTGTGGCTGTTGCAATGGCTCTTCACACAAACTGACTCTCTCAGCCCCCAAGGGAAAGGAATCTTGGCATTTAATTTTAGCTTCTTCAGCTACCTGCTGACAGAGTTTGATTTCCACCTACCACCTCCTCCCTCCCTCCCAAGCACTTTAAGCTAGAAGAACTGAGATCCAAAAATCATTCTTGGGTGGTTCTTCCTTTGGCAACAGCTCTGTTGTCTTCAACTGGGAATCAAATGGTTATTACTTGGAGCAACCAGTGAGAAGACAACCTGAGTCCTTTTCATAACTACTCTTCATTCTAGGCTTGCCATGAAAGCAACAGTGTCTTAAGTGGCTGGACTCCAAAGCCACATAACCTGGGTACAAGCCTGTAAAGTATTAAATATCTCTCTCATGTATATTTAAAACTTTTATATCAGGCAAGATGAATTTGTAGAAATGAAGGAAGCCAAGTGGTGGGAGTTCAGCTGTGGACTAACAGGTGTCTGGTTCTTTTCTGAGCTAGGAGCAGTTTCACAGTGGGCAGAGCACTGCAAAGGTCACCCTGACTCCACCAGTGACCTGTTAGGTGGTCCTGAGCAAGTTGTTGTCTCCTCTTGCCATCTGTAAAAGGAGATGATTGACTCTGTGGTTAAAATGCTTGGCACTGGAGAATGTTCTTGGTAAATGGAATTAACTAACAGTCCATAGAATTGTTCTGCTTGGAAAAGATCTTAAAGTCATAGAATGGGAAGGTTGGAAGGGACCTCAGAGATCATCTAGTTGCAACCCCCTGCCATAGGCAGGGACACCTCCCACTAGTACAGGTCACTCAAGGACTCCTCCAGCCTGGCCTTGAACACCTGCAGGGAGGTTGTGGAGCACAGAATCACCCAACGTGATCAAAGATCACGTTGGGTGATTCTGTGCTCCACAACCTCCCTGGGCAACCTGTGCCAGTGTCTCACCACCCTCAACCTGTGCCAGTCTCTTACCACCCTCACTGCAAACAACTTCCTCCTAACATCCAGTTTCAATCTCCCCTCTGCCAGTTCAAACCCATTGTCCCTTCTCCTGTCATTGCAAGACCTTGTCAATAGTCCCTCCCCAGCCTTCCTGTAGGCCCCTTTGAATCCATGATCATGTTGGATGGTTCTGTGCTCTACAACCTCCCTGGAGGTGTTCAAGACCAGGTTGGACGAGGCCCTGAGTAACCTGTACT
>VWZE01013621.1:53422-63549 GCA_013396675.1 Eubucco bourcierii
TGTGAGCTCCAGTTGGGCTTCATGATCTCGGAGCTCTCTTCCAACCTCAACCATTGTGAGTTTATGATGAGACCATTGAGTGCAGCTGCTTTGTGCAGCTGCTTTTGGCCGTGCTTTTGGCCCATTCTATGATTCTATGAACTGTGAGCTCCAGTTGGGCTTCATGATCTCAGAGCTCTCTTCCAACCTCAACCATTGTGAGTTTATGATGAGACCATTGAGTGCAGCTGCTTTGTGCAGCTGCTTTTGGCCGTGCTTTTGGCCCATTCTATGATTCTATGAACTGTGAGCTCCAGTTGGGCTTCATGATCTCAGAGCTCTCTTCCAACCTCAACCATTGTGAGTTTATGATGAGACCATTGAGTGCAGCTGCTTTGTGCAGCTGCTTTTGGCCGTGCTGGTCCCCGACACAGGAGCAGTGTGACGTTGCCCTCTCTGCTTCAGGCACCATGTTCCGCAAGAAGAAGAAGAAACGCCCTGAGATCTCTGCTCCGCAGAACTTCGAGCACCGTGTCCACACTTCCTTCGACCCAAAGGAGGGCAAATTCGTGGGCCTGCCCCCGCAATGGCAGAACATTCTAGACACGCTGAGGCGCCCCAAGCCGGTGGTCGACCCTTCGAGGATCACAAGGATGCAGCTGCAGCCTATGAAGGTAAGGGGAGGACCAAGCTGAGGCAATGTTTTCATTGCCCCATGTGTATTGAAATGGAGCTAAGAGGGGACCTGGAAGGAATCTCCCAGTGGATCCTGAAAGGTGATTCTGCCACTCTGCTCTGCGCTGGTGAGACCTCACCTGAAGTGCTGTGTCTAGCTGTGATGGTTTGGGAGTTCCCTGCCTCCACCCACTATAAACTCCCCCAGACTAGACTCAGCCAGCTGGCAGTTAAGGACTGAAGCTCTATTGACAGCTCAGCACAATGTACGAGCAGAGATAGAAACAATAGAGAGGTATAGTTACAGAGGTATACAAGTTAAAGGTAATACAACACAATCCCCCTCCCCAGGAGGGGCTCCCAACCACCCTTCCACCTTCTTCCCACCCCTCTACCTTATCCCAGGGTCTGCCTTATGTGCAAGGTGAGTTTGGAGGCTTGGCAAGGGAGGGTTAGAAGCAGAGTGGTTAGTTAGATTACTCAGCAGAGAGTCCAAGACCAAAAATCAGCTACAGAGCCCGAGACTGTCCATGAGTGTCTTATCTGTGTTTGTGTTGTTCTTCTTACCCATCTCAGCAAGCCTATGAGTGCAGCAGACATCACCATTGTTTGCTTTTCACAGCTTATAATTCTTTTCATTAAAATATTCCAATTAGCCTCAACCCAACACACCAGCCCTGTGGCTCTGTACACAAGAGAAGGCCACAAAGATGACCAGAGTCATGGAGCAGCTCTCTTGTGCTGGGACAGCTTGGAGAATAAAAGACTTTGGAGAGACCTTAGAGCTGCATTTCAACATCTGAAGGGGACCTACAGGCAGGCTGGGGAGGGACTGTTGAGAAGAGCCTGTGGCAATAGAACAAGGGGCAGTGGTTTGGAACTGGAGGAGGGGAGATAGAGGCTGGACACCAGAAGGAAGCTTTTCACAATGAGGGTGGTGAGACACTGGAACAGGCTGCCCAGAGTTGTGGTTGAAGCCACATCCACGGAGACATTCAAAGTCAGAGTTGCTGTGGCCCTGAGCAACCTGCTCAAGTTGGAGATGTCCTGCAGGGGGTTGGACAAGATGACCTTTGAGGGTCACTTTCAACCCATCTCATTCTGTGATTCTGTGACTCTAATTCAGTGGATAACAGGATCTGGGCTCTGATAACTGGGGCTTTTGAGGTGATAGTAACTTGATCACAAATCAGGAGAGTAGTGTCCTTACTTGCAGTAGTGCCACCACTCACATCATCAACTGTGTCTGCACCAGGGACCCGTGAAAGCTCCTCTGGTAGCTGACAGGGTTTAGGATGTGTTCAGCTGTTGTAAAGAGAAACTAAGAGGAGACTTCATGCAGAGCCCTTTGTTAGCAAGCTTGTCATGCTGGTGGGTGAGCAAACTTGGCTGGTGATGAGGCTGAGAGGAAAGCCTGAGTGGGAGAGCTGGGGTAGCACTATCTGGCTGCTGATGGATGGAGGTGAAAAGCAGACACCAGGGAGCAAGGCTAAACTGAGGGTTAGGAAATTCTTCAGTCTGAGGGTGGTAAGCCAATGGAACAGGTTGCCCAGGGAAGTTGTGGATGCCTCATTCCTGGAATTGTGTAAGATCAGGCTGGACAGGGCCTTGAGCAACCTCATCTAGTGGTAGGTGTCCCTACCCATGGCAAGGGGTTGGAACTAGATGATCTTTAAGGTCCCTTCCAGCTGAGCTCATTCTATGATTAAAGCAAGTCCTTCAGTAAGGGGAAAGCAGCTCCTGCTGTGTGTAGGTGAGCAAATTTTGGTGGCTGTCTCACGTCCATGGCTGTTGGCACCTGGAGCCTGTGTGCTCATCAGTGGTGCAGGCACCTGCTGGGTGAGAAGAGTCAGATTTGTGATGACCTCTTGGAAAAAGGAAATGAAAGCTGGTGACAGAGCTACTGTGCTCAGAGTCTGGCCAGCTGGTGGGAAGATTTTGTTCCCTGTTAAAGATAAACCCAACCCCCCCCAAACAACCTACAGGAGCCTAAAAATGGAACGGGAAATTGTAAAGATGTTGCTACTTGAATTCTAGGAGGGCCTTGGGAAGAACCAATTGTCTGTCTGGTGAATGTATTTATAGACTCATGGAACCGTCATCCATAGAATCACAGGATGGTAAGGTTGGAAGTGACCTCAAGGATCAGCCAGTTCCAACCCCCTGCCACAGGCAGGGACACCTCCCACTAGTACAGGGCACTCAAGGACTCCTCCAACCTGGCCTTGAACACCTCCAGGGAGGTTGTGGAGGTTACGTTGGGTGATTCTGTTCTCTACAACCTCCCTGGGCAACCTGTGCCAGTGTCTCACCACCCTCACTGCAAACAACTTCCTCTTAACATCCACTTTCAGTCTCCCCTCCCCTCTGCCACATCAAACCCATTGCCCCTTGTCCTGGCCTTCCCAGACCTTGTCAATAGGCCCTCCCCAGCCTTCCTGCAGCCCCCTTCAGATCCTGCAAGGCCACTCCAAGGTCTCCTGGAAGCCTTCTCCTCTCCAGGCTGCACAACCCCAACTCTCTCAACCTGTCCTCACAGCAGAGCTGTTGCAGCCCTCTCAGCATCTTGGTGGCCTCCTCTGGACCCGCTCCAACACTTCAGTGTCCTTCATCCAGTCCAACCATCAACCAGACACAGTCATGGCCCCAAGAGCTTCAGCCACATGTTTCTTGAACACCTCCAGGGATAGTGACTCTACTGCCTCCCAGGGCAACCTGTTCCAATGCCTGACCACTCTTGCAGCAAAGACATTGTTCCTAATCTCCAACCTAAACCTCCCCTGGCACAATTTCTAGGCATTTCCTCTCTTTCTATCATCTGATAGTATGGAGAAGAGACCCAACCCCCATCTCACTTCAACCTCCTTTCAGGGAGTAGTAGAGAGCAAGGAGGATTTAGCTTTTTGTGTAAAGATCCTTAAAAGATGGGGACTAAATGGGACATGTTTGATAGAATGCAAGAATTAAAGCAAAAAGAAACCTGCAATTTAAATGGCACCTCAGGATGTTTGAGCAGAACCCTGCTTTAGAAAGGAAAAGCTTGCCCAGGAAGAACAGGTAAAAGAAGAGAGGGAGGAGGTATTTCCTTGTCCTTCATGGTGTCCTGAGTGTGCTTTTGAGGTTCAAAACGTAGTAGAGACAGAACCACAATCCAGAGGAGAGATAAAGTGTGTAATAAGAGACCAACTTGGTTAGATCAGGAGCACTCTAATGAGCTTAAACTGCGGGAGGATTGCTCGGAAGGGTGGAAAGTAGGTCAAGTTATAAAGGGCAAATAGAAATGTATGCAGGAACAGAACTGGCAGGCCCAGGCAGAAAAGGAGATGTTATTCTCAAAGAACATAAAGGACATGAGGAGACATCATAAGTACATGGAGAAGGAGAAGGGAGGATGAAGGAAAGAATTTGTCTGCTGCTCATTTTGGGAGAGAGTTTAATAACAGATGGCACTGAGAAATCTTAAATGTTTCCTGATTTTTCTTCAGTCTTTATTGAGAAGGTTAACTCTGATCAGGAGGCTAACACAGTTAACATGAGCTTTGGAAGGAGGAGGACAGGGGCTAGAATAAGAGAAGAAGAGGAGACTCCTTAGATAAGTTCTGTATCTTTAAGTCAAGTGGGCCTAATGGAATTTACACACCCAGAAAAGGACTGGAAGAAATAAGCAATCTGTGTGCAGCCACTGCCAAGGAGACAGCAGGGTAACAACCAGCTGCCAGCAGGGATTTGTGGACATGGCACTTGGGGGCATGGTTTAATGGCCATGGTGGTCTTACGTTGATGACCTTAGGACTTGATGACCTTAGAGGTCTTTTCCAACCCACTTGATGACCTTAGAGGTCTTTTCCAACCCATTTGATGTCCTTAGAGGTCTTTTCCAACCCACTTGATGACTTTAGAGGTCTTTTCCAACCCACTTGATGTCCTTAGAGGTCTTTTCCAACCCACTTGATGACCTTAGAGGTCTTTTCCAACCCAAACAATTCTATGATTCTATGGTTTATCAACAAACCATGTTGAGCACCCCAGTTTCTGTCAGTCACAGCTATCAGGCTTTGGGCTAGAGAGAAATGAAAGCTCTCTCCTAGATCTTTACTTCAGGTGATAGCAGAGGAAACAGCCTGAAATTGTGCCAGGAGGGGTTTGGATTGGGACTAGCAACAATTTCTTTACTGCAAGAGTCATCAGGCATTGGAACAGGCTGCACAGGGAGGTGGTGGAGTCACTGCTCACCTTTTCTCCTGTCACTTGTTGGATTTAAGAAGAGACCAAGCTCCACCTTGCCTCAACCTCTTTTGAGGGAGCTGTAAAGGGTGATGTGGTCTCCCCTCAGCCTCCTCTTCTGAAGACTAAACAACCCCAAATAACACTTTCCTCACAGGACAAGATCCTTCACCAGCTTTGTTGCCCTCCTCCAGGCATGCTCCAACCACCTTTTGGCCTTCTTGTAGCCACAGGTTCAAAACTGAATGCAGCACTTGAGGTGTGGCCTCACCAGTGCCGAGCAGAGAAGGACAATCACATCCCCAGACCTGCTGGCCACACAATTCCTGATCCAAGCCAGGGTGCCATTGACCTCCTTGCCCACCTGGGCACATGCTGGCTCATCTTCAGCCTGCCATTGATGAACACCCCCAGGTCCTTCTCCACTGAGCAGCTCTCCAGCCACCCTGCCCCGGGCCGATGATGTGTACGCAGTGGCAGGAGCTGGATTGTCCTTTCTTCCTCTTGCTCACCAAAACCTCCCATTCTGCCCTTCATTTCCCAGTGCCAAGCAAACCTGGTGCTCATTTTGTGCACTGTGCTGGCATTCTGTGGAAATTACTGGAGCTGCTGTTTTGCACCAGCTAAATATTAGGCTGGGTGTAATTAATTCAGCATCTTTAAAGACCCCTGGAGTTTGGTTTGCAAACAGGAGATTGCCATCACTCCAGGGAAGGACTTTCCTCAGGCAGAGACTCATGAAAGTGTGGGAGTGAGCCTAGGCTCTGAATTTCTCTGAAGAAATACAACATTTGAGTTCCCAGCACTGAAAAAGCTTCTGTAAGCTTTTCAAGGCACCAAAATAAACAAGGCAGAGCACTACATCATATACCCAGAGCTTCAAGCATCCTACTTGCATAGTGCTGGTGCTTGTTTGGATGGAAACCTTGTTCTCCATCCTTTGCTTACAAGGCAGTTGGGAGCTGTTGTGACCCTTTGTTCATCAATTTAATTATAATAGCTTGGCAGAGCAGAGGGATGTGGTGCTGGAACAGTGTGGTCTTCACTTGTCAAGAATAAGATGCATTAGCAAAAGAGCAGACTCAGGGAGGATGACCTGTTGGAAAGCAGCTGCACAGAGAAGGACCTTGGAGTCCTGGTGGGCAATAAGTTAGACATGGGACAGCAACATGCCCCTGTGGCCAAGGAGGCCAATGGTGTCCTGGGGCGTATTAAGAAGAGTGTGGGCAGCAGGTCAAGGGAGGTTCTTCTTCCAGCCCCTGGCATTCTGTGATTCTTTCCCTCTACTCAGCCCTGGTGAGACCACATCTGGAGTATTGTCTCTGGTTCTGGGCTGTCCAGTTTAAGAGGGACAGGGAGAGTGTCCAAGAGAGGCTAGGAGGGACTGGAACATCTGATGGGGAGAGGCTGAGAGTTGGTGGCTGCCAAGAGCAAAGGGCCAGGCTCTTTTCTGGGGTGTCCTGTAACAGGACAGAGGGCAACAAACACAAACTGGAACTCAGTAAGTTCCACCTCAACATGAGGGGAAAGTTCTTTGGTGTGAGTCCTGGAGCAGGCTGCCCAGAGAGGTTATGGAGTCTCCTCTGGACATGCTCTGGGTGATTCTGCTTTGGCAGGGAACTTGGACTTGGTGATCTCCAGAGGTCACTTTCAACCTCCACCCTTCTATGATTCCAACGCTACTGAGTGGTACAGGACAGAGACGAAGCTTGTGCTGGAGCAGCAAGGTGATATTTGCAGACAGAGCTTATGGCCTGCTGTAACCTCTGCTGAGAACTGGTGTTCTTGAGAGCTGGTGGAGTCTGAATGATGTAGTGCACCACAATTCCAGCACAGGAAAAGAAAAAGAAGTCAGGAGTGCTAGAAACATCCCAGCTTTGCTCTCAGGTTGTGCTGTGGAGTGTGAGTGCAGCAGCAGAATGGGCTGGCTGAAAGCACTGCTGCCTCTGACAGAAGGATGGAGCCCAAAGAGTCGTTTCCCCACCCCATTGTTCCTCAGTAAGGAACAATGAAAAAGAGACAGAAAATTTACTCCTCTTTCTTTAATCCCTGGAGTGGTTTCCAAACAAAATCCAGCCTCTGCCAAAATAAGCTCAGGCTCAGTTTTTCCATCTCTTAACTATTTTTTCCCTCTTCCCCTGTGTTTTGCAGACCGTGGTGAGGGGCAGCACAGTGGAAGTGGAAGGTTACATCTCTGGGATCCTCAACGACATCCAGAAGCTGTCTGCCATCAGTTCCAACACCCTGAGGGGAAGGAGCCCCACCAGCAGGAGAAGAGCACAGTCCCTCGGGCTCTTGGGTGAAGAGAGACCCCCAGATATGTATCTCCAGAGTCCCGAAGCAGACTGGGCGGACAAATACGGAAACTACCTCAACTGCAACGGTGGGACCAAGGTGACCCGGAGGCAGACGATGTGGCCAGACTACAAACCCCGCCTGGAAGGACAGGCTCACCCCAACGGCATGGTGATGAAAGCACAGTCCCTCGGCCCTTCCGAGTTCCAGGGTGCTGACGGCAGCTGCCTGCAGCGTGCCTCTGCTCTGCCGCACATGCCAGCGCTGCCCGGGGAGAGCGACACGATGGGGAAGAGAGACTCAGAGGAGTGCTGGCCCCAGCCCTGCCTCCTGCGCCAGGCAAACTGCAGGCCCTCGGGGGAGGGCAGCCCCAGCTCCAAGTCGAGGGAGAACAGCCTGAAGAGGAGGCTGCTGCGCAGTGTGTTCCCCTCATCCGGCAGCTCAAACAAGTTGGCTCCTTCCCTGCAGATGAAGGTAGAGTGACGCAGTGCTTGGAGCGGTGGGGATTGGAAGGGACCTCTGGAGATCGAGTCCAACCCCCTGCCAAAGCAAGGAGCACATCACAGTGTCACAGTATCACAAAGGTTGGAAGAGACCTCAAAGGTCATCAAGTCCAGTCCAGATGGGTCTTGAGAGTCTCCAGAGACAGAGACTCCACAACCTCTCTGGGCAGCCTGCTCCAGGGCTCCAGCACCCTCACAACAAAGAATTTTCTCCTCGTGTTGAGGTGGAGCTTCCTGAGCTCCAGTTTGTGTCCATTGCCCTTTGTCCTGTTATAGGACTATTGGTAAGAGTCTGGCCTCTTCTTCTTGATCAGGCACAACTGAGATGCTGTTATAGGAGCCTAAATGTGCTTCCTCAGCCTGGAGAAGAGGAGGCTTCTTCCAGGTTGCTCTCTGCAACTGCCTGAAAGGAGGTTAGAGGCAGGTTGGGACTGATCTCTTCTGACTAGTATTAGGTGATAGAATGAGAGGAAGTGGCCTGAAATTATGCCAGGGGAGGTTTAGGTTGGAGATTAAGAAATATTTGTTTCCTGCAAGAGTGGTCAGGCATTGGACCAGGCTGCCCAGGGAGGTGGTGGAGTCACCATCCCTGGAGATGTTCAAGTGGCCATGGCACATGGACATGGTTTAGTGGCCGTGGTGGTTTTAGGTTGACTCTTGGACTGGATGATCTTAGAGGTCTTTTCCAACCCAAACATTTCTATGATTCTGCACAAGGGCTGCCAGATTCCAGGAGATAATATTTACCTGTGGTTGGCCAAACATGTGTGAGCTTGCAGGTGTGTGATGTGTCCTTCTGCATGCTCTAGGTTATATAAAACCTTCCCCCTTCCGCCTTCCTCAGACCAAACAAGAGTTGGGAAAGAAATGCTTGGTTGCCATGAGCATGTCTCCACAGGACTGCAAGGGTGGAGCTGGTAAAGGAGGAGGAAGGAACTTCTGACAGGAACAACCCTGCAGCCCCGTGTCAGAAGCTGTCGCAGCGGCAGGGCAAAGATGAGCTGCGTGTCAGGCTTGGGCAGCTCTGAGTGCTGCCAGAAATCCTTGGTTGAAACACAAAGTGCATAGAGTTGAACTTTATTTGCTGATGTTCAGCACAAAAGGGGCCTACAGAAAGGCTGGGGAGGGACTGTTGACAGGGTCTTGTAATGACAGGACTAGGGGCAAGAGTTTTAAAGTGGCAGAGGGGAGATTTAGGTGTGTCTGGGCACCTTCCAGAACCTCAACATCTCTCTTGAATGGAGGGGCCCAGAACTGGACACAGCACTCAAGCGGTGGCCTGAGCAGTGCTGAGCACAGGGGCAGAAGAACCTCCCTGCTCCTGCTGGCCACACTGCTCCTGCTGCAGGCCAGGATGCCATTGGCTCTGCTGCCCACCTGGGCACACTGTTGGCTCCTGTTCAGCTCCTCTCTCCCAGCACCCCCAGGTCCCTCTGTGCCTGGCTGCTCTCAGCCACTCTGTCCCCAGCCTGTAGCACTGCTTGGGGTTGTTGTGGCCAAAGTGTAGAACCCTGCACTTAGCCTTGTTCAATCTCATCCCATTGGCCTCTGCCCACCCATCCAGCCTGTCCAGGTCCCTCTGCAGAGCCTCCTGCCCTCCAACAGCTCCAGACCTGCTCCTAACTTGGTGTCATCTGCAAACTCACTGATGCTGGGCTCAATCCTCTGGTCCAGATCATCAGTAAAGATCCTGAACAGGATCAGACCCAGCACTGATCCCTGGGGCACACCACTGATGCCAGCTGCCAGCTGGGTCTTCAAGGGCCCTTGCAACCCAATCTATTCTATGACACTCTGCTCTGTCTGAGACAGGGAAATGAATGCTCTTGCAAACACTTCTCTGGTGGCAGTTTGTGGTTCCCATCCCCTTGTTATTATGAACTTCATTAGTAACCAGTCAGAATTGTGAGAGGAAAAGCTGCTTTGAAGTGTTTTTCCTGCCCTGTAATAGCAGTGATTGGCTTGCTCCTTCTGAAGTTGTCTGCTTTGTCAGATCTACTCTTCCCTTACACAGAACCAAGGCTATAATGTAGTTTATACCCAACCTGCTTGGTGCTGTTGGCTTGGAATTAGTCAGCATGTCCAGGGTGAGTAAGAGCACCACAAGCTTCATCCTTCTGGGCAAGGAGATCTCTGTGCAGTGCTCACATGGGAATGTGTGTCCCACAGGCACGTTACCATAGGCTGTGATCTTATTACAGCTCATAAACAACACAGGGTTGGGCTTTCCCAGTGCTTGACTGGGAGGTCTCCAAAAAGGCTACAGCTCATGAACTAAACAGGTTTGGGTCCACTTAGTGCTTGAGTGCCTCCTAAAAAGGGAATGACTTCAAGCTGGAATAAGGTTGATATAAACTGGAGGTTAGGAGGAAATTCTTGACAGTGAGAGTGGTGAGAGACTGGCACAGGTTGAGGGTGGTGAGACACTGGCACAGGTTGAGGGTGGTGAGA
>VWZE01013621.1:66766-84654 GCA_013396675.1 Eubucco bourcierii
AGTGGTTGTGGAGTCTCCTTGTGTGGAGAGATTCCAAACTCAGTTGGGCATTGTGCTGCTGGGCAAGCTGCTGTGGGTGCCCCTGCTTTAGCAGGGAGGTTGGACTGGGTGATCTCCAGAGGTCACTTCCAACCCTACCATGCTGGGATTCTGCTGTTAGAGATTTTGGGGTGGTCAGTTGTTCACTGTGCTTTCACAGGTGGTGATAATGAGGGACTACCAACATGTGAATGTGGTGGAGATGTACAAGAGCTATCTAGTGGGAGAGGAGCTGTGGGTGCTGATGGAATTCCTGCAAGGAGGAGCCCTCACAGACATTGTGTCTCAGATCAGGTACGAAGCAAAAGCTGAAACCTCAACTTTGTGTTCTCTCCTGATGGGCAAGAGTACCAAAGAGACCTGTGGTAAGAAGAGTGTCCCTCAGAGATCTGGAGTGTGTAATGCCCTCAGAGGAACTGCCACTTGTTGTGTAACTGGCATCCATCTGAAGTATGCCATAATGCTTCTGATGTAGGAGGAACCTTGCTCACAGCACCGGTCCCTTTAGCTACCCACTCCTCATCTGTTTGATGACCTTCCCTGTAAATCACAGCACCCAACAAAAGCCTTGTTTGCTTTATCTGCTGAATTCTGGCCAAGAAGCTGATTAAATAAGGATTCAAGACCATGCAGAGATAGTTTTTGATGGTGCAACCTTAGTAAGGTTGAATTTGTGACTAACTCCTCTGGAGAAGTGCAGCAGAGCCTTCAGATCTGGACTCCTGCCCAAATGTCTTTGCCTAAAGATAGCAACTGCTGGACACTCTCCTAAATTTGCTTTCTTATCTACATCACTTTGTGTTCATTAATGCCCTGAGCCTTTCTGGAGGGCAAAGAAGTCGTTCTCAGGTGGCCTCTAGAGTCCCACTCACGAGGTGCTGTGGTGGTGCAGTTATGAGTGTGCCCTACCCCACGGCCCTGCAGCATTCTCCTCCTGCTTCCCAGCGGTCCTGTGAGGCTGCAAGCTGCCAATGAAAAGATTGCCCAAGGAGGTCTGGCATGAGCTTTCCTTTTTCTGAGGATTCAGAACCTCACTTGGGTGACAGTTGGGCAGCACTACTCACACTGAAGGTCCTTGCTTTGGCCTTCCAAAGACAAGGTTCTTGGTGCTCGTGCCCAGTGTGCCAACACAGAGAGTGGCAAAACTCAGGAGTGGCTTCCGCCTGTGCTGCCCTTAGGAGTGAGAGCATCCAAGCTGCCCCTCTGAGTGAAAGCTCTGAGGGATCCCTATCTCTGCTGTCACATGAGGTGTTCAGATGCTCTTTGGATGAAGTTGCAGTAGCTTTACTGTGTCACCTCCAGCAAAAGCTGCCTCAAGAGTTCCTGCAGCACCTGGGCACAGGGGGCCACAGTCCTGCCTGCCACGACTGCTGGAAGCAGCATCTCGCAGGGTGACTACGAGGCCTAAGATGCAGTTCCTCTGGGTTAGACTCTGGGAAACTTCCAACTGCAAAGCACTGAGACCAAAAAGTTGTCAGCAGTAAGTCAGACATGGCAAAATGGTGCCAGTGAGATGGTCGTGGCCAGGGGGAACCAAAACTCACGGTCCTGAGGAACCAAAGCATCCACTTGTGGTTCAACGTCAGGTTTGCTCTGGGCCTCCAGAGGACCCACGAGTGGGAGCTGTCCACATGGAACTGTCCACATGTTGTGTGTCTCTAATTTCAGGCTGAATGAAGAGCAAATTGCCACAGTGTGTGAGTCAGTGCTGCAGGCTCTGACCTATCTTCACTCTCAGGGGGTCATTCACCGAGACATTAAGAGCGACTCCATTCTTCTGACGCTGGATGGAAGGGTATGGTGATGTCCCTCTCACAAACTGCCTCCTGCTCCTGCAGCCTTCCTCTGCCTCCTCGTTTCCTGCCTGTTCAGAGTTCTGTTTGCACCTCACCCTCCTCCTCCCTTAGCCTTCTTTGGTGTCTCTTCCCATGTTTTAAGGTCAGTTGCTTTTCTCTTCGGACAGGTCAAGCTCTCAGATTTTGGCTTCTGTGCTCAGATCAGTAAAGATGTACCCAAAAGGAAGTCCTTAGTAGGAACTCCTTACTGGATGGCTCCAGAAGTTATTGCAAGGATACCCTACACTACTGAGGTAAGGGACCACCTCCCTGCTGTCAGAAGGGGGACTGATAATCATAGAGTCATTAAGGTTGGGAAAGGCCTCCAAGGTAATTGAGTCCAACCACGGACTCAGCACTGCCAGGTCACCGCTGAACCATGTCCCTCACAACCACATCTCCACATCCCCTCCTGGGATGGGAACTCCACCACTGCCTGGGCAGCCTGGGGAGGGCCTTGACAGCCATTCCATGACGAAATTGTTCCTCAAGTCCAACCTAAACTTCCCCTGGGGCAACCTGGGGCTATTTCTTCTGCTGCCGTTGCTTGTTCTTTGGGAGGAAGGACCAACCCCTACCTGTCTCCGACCTCCATTCAAGAAACTAAAGAGCCAGAAGGTCTCCCTCAGCCTCCCTTTCTCCAGGCTGAACAACCCCAGGTCCCTCAGCTGCTCCTCACCATTCCTATTCCCCAGACTCTTCTCCAGCTTCACTGCCCTTCTCTGGACCTGCTCCAGCCTCTCAATGTCCTTCTTGGAGTGCGGGGCCCAAAAGTGAGGCCAGGATTCAAGGTGTGGCCTCAGCAGTGTCCAGTCCCAGGGGGTGATAATTTCTGAAGCATCACAGGAAAATAACTCTTGGCTTTTCCAGGAAGAGCCTCTAGAGGCTGTTTAAGACATAAATGCAGCCTTGTGAGAATGTTTCCTGCAGGAGGGAAGCCAGGCTTTCCTGCTCCTGGGAACAAGATGTAAGCTTGCCCTTTCCTTACACCCAGAGCTTGGCTTGGGCTTGTTGCATCTGCCCCAGTGTGGACAGATGTTGGCAAGGAGTGGCCTGTGGCACGATATGGATCAGTAAATCCATCAGTGCCAGGAAGGGATGGCACATGAAATCCCAGGCAGGTGGCAGCAGTCTGGTGAGTTTTGTTTACCAGCAACCAGGTGTAGCACAAGCAGGTACTTGCAGACCGTTGGGTGCTGCAATACCAGTGAGGCTTAGGCCAAGGAGGAAACTCTGTTCAGCTGTGGTGAGGAGCCCAGCAGCATCTGAGGGGGTCAATGTTTTGCTCTCTCAGTACTGTTTGTCAGGGCTGGGGCTGTTGTGATCACAGATTCACAGGGCTTGGAAGGAGCCTCTGCAGATCGCTGAATCCATCTCCCCTGCCAGAGCAGGCTCACCTAGACCGTGATGGCATCCAGGTGGGCTTTGAGTAACTCCCAACATGGAGACAAACATGGAGTAACTCCAAACATGGAGCCTGTTCCACTGCTCCACCCTTACATGCTTGAAGCCTCTCCTCACCTTCAGGTGGAACCTCTTCTGTTCCAGTCTGTGCTCATTGCCTCTTGTCTTGATCTCTATGAAAGCTGCAAAGTGAAAACCTGTTGAGCTGAGCTGTATTGATGTGACCTTGTCTTCTGCAGGTGGATATCTGGTCTCTGGGGATCATGGTGATAGAGATGGTGGATGGAGAACCCCCATATTTCAGTGACTCACCAGTCCAGGCAATGAAGAGACTCCGTGACAGTCCTCCTCCCAAGCTGAAAAACTTCCACAGGGTGAGCACCCCTGGGAGGGTTTGTAGATGTGGTGGTGGTAGCACTGCAGCAGACCTGCCTCCAGAGGAGCCCACCACAGTGACCAGAGAGCTGCAGCACCTCGCTCATGAAGACAGGCTGAGAGAGTTGGGCTTGCTCAGCCTGGAGAAGAGAAGGCCCTGGGGAGACCTTAGAGCTGCCTTTCTGTATCTGAAGGGGGCTACAGGGAGGTTGGGGAGAGACTGTTCAGGAGGGCTGTGGTGACAGGATGGAGAGCAATGGTTTAGCAATGGCAGCAGGGTGGAGCTGGGGTGAACATTAGGAAGCTCTTCACAGTGAGCCTGGTGAGACACTGAGACAGGTTGCCCAGAGAAGTGGTGGAGGCCTCGTCCCTGGACATATTCAAGGTCAAGCTTGCTGGGACCCTTGCTGGAGCCCTGGGACCCTTGCTGAGACCTTGGGACCCTTGCTGGGACCTTGGGACCCTTACTGTAGCCCTGGGACCCTTGCTGTAGCCCTGGGACCCTTGCTGGAGCCCTGGGACCCTTGCTGAGACCTTGGGACTCTTGCTGTAGCCCTGGGACTCTTGCTGGAGCCCTGGGACCCTTGCTGGAGCCCTGGGACCCTCACTGGGACCCTTGCTGGAGCCCTGGAACCCTTGCTGGGACCCTGGGACCCTTGCTGGAGCCCTGGGACCCTTCCTGGGACCCTTGCTGGGATCCTTTGCCCTCTCCAGTTGGAAGTGTCCTCGCTGACTGCAGAGTGGTTGGACAAGATGACCTTGGAGGGCTGCTTCTAAGCCGATGCATTCTGTGAATCTGTTGCCATGGAGAAGCTATCAGCCCTATCAGCCCTTCCCAGTGCACGGCTGCAGGAGTGGTCTTGAGGGAGCACAGTTCTTGAGGAACCTCTTTAGCCCTGGTGCCTCAGTGGCTGCAAGCTGCTGCTGACAGCTAGTGGCTGCTTTGAGACATAACCCTAATGGAGGTCACACGGGCATCGACCGTGCATGTCAGAAAACCTGCTCCTGCAAATCAAAGCCTCCTCAGGTGGCCCCCAGAGTTAATGTTTTGCTGATGTCATAGAACCATAGAAATCTTGAGGTTGGAGATCAACTCCCCGAAGGGAGGTCGGAGCGAGCTGGGGGTCAGTCTCTTCTGATATGCAACAAGTCTCAGGGCAAGAGGAAAGGGCCTCAAGTTGTGCCAGAGGAGGCTCAGGTTGGATATTGGGAAAGATTTCTTCCCAGAAAGGGTTCTCAGGCACTGGAAGAGGCTGCCCAGGGAGCTGGTGGAGTCCCCATCCCTGGAAAGGTTTAAAAGCTGTGCTGGGGGAGGTGGTTTAGTGGTCGCGGCTTAGCAGCAGCGGTGAGACTGTGAGCTCCAGGTGGGTGGTCAGACCTGATGACCTCAAAAGTCTCTGCCAGTTCTATGATCATCAAGTCCAACATCATGCAGCCATCTGTTGTTGTTCTGATTAATGCTGGAATCAAAAGTATCCTGGGCAGGGGTCTCCTCCAGAGGAAGCCCCTCTGTTGCTGGCTGCTTTCTGGCACTGACCTGAGCGGTTCTTTTTCCACAGACCTCCCCAGTTCTGAGAGACTTTTTGGAAAGGATGTTGACCCGGGATCCACTGGAAAGAGCAACGGCACAAGAGCTCCTGGATCACCCCTTTCTGCTCCAGACAGGCCTCCCAGAGTGCCTGGTGCCCCTCATCCAGCAGTACAGGAAGAGAACCTCCACCTGCTGACTACAAGGGCAAATGCTGGAGCACTGAAATGTTTCTAGGAACCCCAAACCTATCAGGAGAGCAAGAGTCTGCTCCTGCAAATGGTGCTTGCAACTTGTCAGCAACCCTGTCAGAAGATGGCTGTGACTCTGTCCTGGCATTCTCAGCCTTTTGTGGCTTCTTTTGCTGAAGACAATCAACACATACCAGGTCCTGGTAGGACCAAGGATGTCTCAAGAGTGAAGCAGATGTCTCCTGGCTTGTGGATCACTTCTTCCAAGAAATGGAGCCTGAAGTTGTGTATCTGAATGTCTGCAAGTTTCTGCAAACCTTGGCTGCTGTCTACTGAACTGGAACAATATTTCCCAACCAGAAATGTGATCTTCATCTCTTTAGCTGTCCACTGGAGTCTTGAGCTGACCCAAATTGTATGTTTTGGGGCACAGATCCCTTTGAACTCTCAAGCAATGCACAAAGACTCAACAATTTTTTTTTTTCCCCTCCCCCTGAGACTTTCTCACAGATGATTTTAACTTCCTTTGGTGAAAGGTGAGCCTGGAAAGCTGCAGGTCCTTTCCCAGGGAGCAGATGTGATGTGTAGATACTTGTTCCTAAGTGGCTCTCTTGCATCAACGTGCTTCTCTTTTGCTGAGAACTAGCTATGCTCTAGTGGTCAATCTTGAATCCATTTCATCATCTTGAACTTTTGGAGGGGAGGGAAACCTTTGGCATCCAGATCTCAAAATGGACTCTGTCATGAAGGTTCTCCTGCCAGCAGGACCTTGTGGTTGAAAGTTCACCACCTGCAACACCTCCAGTGCTGGCTGGTCTGTGACAGCTGGTTCCTGAGCTTGGTTCCCAAACACCTTTCTCTCCAAGCCTTCTCCCAGGGGAGGCTGAGGAGGTGCTGCCCTGGGGAGTGCTTTGAGGATGCTGCAGGAGATTGAGCTAACAGGTTTCAGCTGTCCTGAAAGTCCCAGCAGGAATTTTTATGTTTGTGTGAGGGGTTTTGTCGAGCCTCTGTCACCTCCCCTGCTTCCTACAGGGGAGAAGGGAAACTTTGGATGTGTTTTGTTGTTGGTGTGCCCTTCCCTACCATCCCTTTGCTGCTAGGTTCAGAAGGTTGCTGCTGGTTGTCTCAAGAGCTCTTTCAGCTGTCTGCAAATAGATGTAGCTGTTGTTTGGTGCACCTTCTGAGCAGGAGACAGCTTAGGGGTCACTGGGTGTCAGGGGCTGAGCTCAGCCCACGGCACTAGGTCAGGATGTGCCACTGTACAGTAATGGTGTGTGTTGTGGTGAGGTCTCCAGATGTAATCTTACAGGTGGAACTGGGATCCTGTTTGGGAATTCCAGAGACAAATTCATTGGGATTGAAGTTGTTGTTGGGCCAGTCCCACTGTTTTGGAAACTAACCTCAGAACTGCATTTTCTTCAGGAGATGTCAATCAGCTCTGTCCTCTGCTGTTTACTCCAGTTACAGACCCTTGCTTCAAAATTGAAGCCACAGTTGATTACTTGAAGTAATTTGGGGTGGGATTCACCTGCACTGATGCCAGCCACCACATGGTGGGCACCCAGCCTGCAAAGGGTTCAGCTTGGCTTTGTAGACCCAGGTGAGAGCACCACCTCCAGAAGGGTGTTCACCTCCCTTCCCTCAGACAGCTGCTGAAGGGTGCCAGGGTTGTCCCTCCACAGCAGCCTGCCTGTGCCCAGGAGAGGGGTGGCAGATGGTGTGCCAAGGCTCAAAGTTTGGGGCTGATGAAGTTGATTGAATTGAATTTGTTTAGCTCCTCCTTAGCTGCACTGGGAAAAAAAAAGATTTTTTTTTTTTTTTTTGGATGTAAAATGTTTCTGTATTCCAGATATTCTGCTTTTTTTTTTAATGCAAAGGAGCAGGGCTTTGAGATTTCTAATTTGAGACAAACGATCCTGCTCATCTGTACTTGTGAATCCTTTGCACTTGTGTTTTAAATTAAAGTAGATCTTGATTTATTCATAAGCCTGGTGTGCTGCTGAGATGCTTGAAACACCAGCTCTAGCTCAGAGATGTAAGGGACATGTGGACCTTGAAGTCTGGTCTGACCTTTTCTGGGGCTGCATGGCTCTTAAAGCAAGAGCAGAGCAGAGGCTGGATGCTGGAACAAGCATTTCTTAGAGATCATAGAATGGGAAGGTTGGAAGGGACCTCAAAGATCAGCCAGTTCCAACCCCCTGCCATAGGCAGGGACACCTCCCACTAGTACAGGGCACTCAAGGCCTCATCCAGCCTGGCCTTGAACAACTCCAGGGAGGCTGTGGAGCACAGAAGACCTGCAGGGAGGTTGTGGAGCACAGAATCACCCAACGTGATCAAAGATCACGTTGGGTGATTCTGTGCTCCACAACCTCCCTGGGAAACCTGTGCCAGTGTCTCCCCACCCTCAACCTGTGCCAGTCTCTCACCACCCTCAACCTGTGCCAGTGTCTCACCACCCTCAACCTGTGCCAGTGTCTCACCACCCTCAGCCTGTGCCAGTCTCTCACCACCCTCAACCTGTGCCAGTCTCTCACCACCCTCAACCTGTGCCAGTGTCTCACCACCCTCAACCTGTGCCAGTCTCTCACCACCCTCACTCCAAACAACTTCCTCCTAACATCCACTTTCCATCTCCCCTCTGCCACTTCAAACCCATTCCCCTCATCCTGGCATTCCCAGACCTTCTCAACAGTCCCTCCCCAGCCTTCCTGCAGCCCCCTTCAGATCCTGGAAGGCTACTATCAGGTCTCCTGGAAGCCTTCTCTTCTGCAGGCTGCAGAGCCCCAACTCTCTCAGCCTGTCCTCACAGCAGAGCTGCTGCAGCCCTCTCAGCATCTTGGTGGCCTCCTCTGGACCTGCTCCAACACTTCCATGTCCTTCCTGTGCTGGGGGCTCCAGAACTGCACCCAGGACTGCAGAATGGTTTGGTTTGGAAGGGACCTTGAAGAGCATCTAGTTGCAAGAACTCTGCCATGGACAGGGACACCTTCCACTAGCCCAGATTGCTCAAGGCCTCATCCACCTTGGTCTTATAAACCTCTCCCTGGGCACCTTGTTCCAGTGTCTCACCACCCTTACTCTAATAAATCTCTTCCTAATCTCCAGTCTCAATCTCCCCTCCTCCAGCTCAGAGCTGTTGTCCCTCATCCCATCACTGCAAGCCCTTCTCAAAACTCCCTCCCCAGCTCTCCTGTAATCCACTTCAGGTACTGGAAAGCCTCTTAGGGTCTCCCTGGAGCCTCCTCTCTCCAGGTTGATCAGCCCCAACTCTCCCAGCCCAGGGGTGAGAGATTTAACACCATGGCCCAACCCTGACTACACAGAGTGAGGGAAGGACCTGGCATGGTTGCTGTGAGTCTAACATTTAAATATTTGATGATTATTAGCATAGCTGTGCAGAATGCAGAAGGGATCCAACTTTCTGTCCAGCATAGACAGGAAGGGGACCTGCAAGAGGCTGGGGAGGGACTGCTCCCAAGGGTGCATGGTGATAGGACAAGGGGCTTGAACCTAGAGCAAGGCAGAGTTAGGTTGGATATATTTGCAGGAAGTTCTTCACAGTGAGGGTGGTGAGACACTGGCACAGGTTGCCCAGAGGTGGCAGCCCCATCCCTGGAGACATTCAGGGTCAAACCTGGTGTGGCCCCAAGCGACCTGCTCTAGCTGGAGATGTCCCTGCTGACAAGATGACCCTTGAGGGTCCCTTCCAACCTGCTGTGCTGTGATTCTGTCTTGTTTTCTCTGAGCATCTCTCTGTACATGCTTTCAACAAGGTTCCACTCGTGTCTCAGGGTGTTCTGTTGGGTTGTGTCATGTTCCACCTGACTCTTTCCCTTTCATGTCTCCCTCCTGTCAGCTCCACAGCCTGTTCCAAGCTGGCACAGCCCTGGCAGTCAGCATGCAGCAGCCCTTTGAAGATGGCAGCTTGAATTTATCTGAACAATTTGCTGCATCAAACAGGCAGTCTGCAGCTGCTGTCAGCTCCCTGGTGCACTTGTTTGGATAGAACCACAGACTTGTTTGGGTTGGAAAAGACCTCCAAGATGGAGTTGAACCCTCAGCCTAAGACCACCGTGGCCATTAAACCATGCCATGGCCACAGGTTTCTTGAACACCTCCAAGGATGGTGACTCCACCACCTCCCTGGGCAGCCTGTTCAGGGCTTTGCTAATTTGGTTACCTACAATAAGAAATTGAATCATTGAATCCTGGAAGGGACCTTTAAAGCTCATCTAGTCTAAGCACCCTGCAGCCAACAGAGACATCTGCAACCTGATGAGAGCCCCAAACTACCTGGCCTGGAATGGATGCAGGGATAGGATCCTACCTCTCTGGGAAACTAGGGGCAGGGTCTCACCACCCTCATTATCAAAAATCTCTTCCTAGTATCTGCTCTTAACTGCTTGGGTTCATTCAGGGAAAAGCTCCTTTGTAGTGTGGTGAAGACAGAATGAGGCAGAGGAGGATTTGATGGATTTAGGGCCACCAAGATGCTGAGAGGGCTGCAGCAGCTCTGCTGTGAGGACAGGATGAGAGAGTTGGGGCTCTGCAGCCTGGAGAAGAGAAGGCTTCCAGGAGACCTTAGAGTAGCCTTCCAGGATCTGAAGGGGGCTGCAGGAAGGCTGGGGAGGGACTATTGACAAGGTGTGGGAATGGCAGGACAAGGGGAATGGGTTTGAAGTGGCAGAGGGGAGATTGAAAGAGGATGTTAGGAGGAAGTTGTTTGCAGTGAGGGTGGTGAGAGACTGGCACAGGCTGAGGGTGGTGAGAGACTGGCACAGGCTGAGGGTGGTGAGACACTGGCACAGGCTGAGGGTGGTGAGACACTGGCACAGGTTGAGGGTGGTGAGAGACTGGCACAGGTTTCCCAGGGAGGTTGTGGAGCACAGAATCACCCAACGTGATCTTTGATCACGTTGGGTGATTCTGTGCTCCACAACCTCCCTGCAGGTCTTTTGTGCTCCACAACCTCCCTGGAGGTGTTCAAGGCCAGGCTGGATGAGCCCTTGAGTGACCTGTACTAGTGGGAGGTGTCCCTGCCTATCCCCTCAGTGCAGGTTTAATGGCTGAAGAAGTTGCACCTGAGACCTGTGAGCACAGAGCACTGGGGGCAGCTGATGTCTGTCTGCACCCAGCAAGGTTTGGGCCTCGTTCCCACTCCCCCAGGCTCAGCCCATGCTTTAAGAAAGGTGATCTTTTATTTCTGTAGACAATAAATAACTCAGAAATGTACAGTTCCAGTATGAAGTCACCACCACAGGGTGGCATGGGGCTGCTCTTGATGCCAGAGCAGGCTGGGAAGATCCTGTCCCAGCCCCAGGTGAGCTGAAAGCAGCACTTCAGGACATGTTTATCATGCAGTGCCCAGGTGGAAGTGTTCTCAGGCTGCAGGTCTGTTGTGACTGAGCTCCCTGCTTCAGAAAAGACAAACCTGTGGAACAAGCTGGGGGGCAAAGAGGGGGCTTTAGGACAGAGATTATGCTGCAGTGTGGCACTGAACGTGGTGGGGAGTGAAGAGAGACCAGCCAGGAGCACACCTCCCTGCTGCTCTCTCAAATTAAGGCAAAGGTTTTAATAATGAGAAGGATGGAAGAAGCTCCTGCTCAGACCATGGCCTCACCTCTTTTCTCCTCTAGAGCTGGTTCAAAGCTGCCCCCCACCCTCTGCAGCTCTGTAAGGCAGCAGTGAAAGGATCAGTCACAGCAACACACCAAAGCTTTCAGCAGCACAATGTTCTCCAGGTGCCAAGACTTGATGCAGTCCCAGATCTGCTCAGCTGCAGGGTGAGGTTTGGGGGTTCCATCTCCCCTTCTTCCTTCAGCAGTGTTTAGATGGTGTTTTGGTGGTTTGGCTTTTGTTGTTTCCTTGAACAACTGGCAGATGTCACCTACAGTGTTTTACTCCCAGGACAAATAGCTCCCATTTCCTTTGGGTCCCCTCAGTGTACCTCCTTTCTCCTCTGTTACTGGTGTTTGCTGGTTCCAGATGGGTGACTGAAGAGGAATGACTCTTTTTAAGGTCCCTGTGGCCTGGTGCACACAGATGTTTGGGTTTTTTTTGGTGGGGGGGGAGGCCAAACCTTGATTCCTGTGCCAAGGTTATTTCAGGACATGGTGAGAGGAGGGCTGGGCTGTGACTGAGATGAATTACTGCTATTTCCTGCTTTTTCTAGCATCCACAAGCAACATCTGTCCTGCATGGTGCTAGGGAAAGAGCTGGACCATGTGGTTCTAGTTCATCCTGCTGGAAGAGCTGAGAACTTGCTGTGTCAAAGCTGCTGAGCCACAAGGTCACCAAACAGGTGAGGGAAAGTAGGTGCAAGCTCTGTGTTCACAATATAAGGTTTGTGGAGGTGGGAATGTGGTTAGGAGGAACCTGGCCCTTTGCTGCTGCAAGACAGCACCAGGATTTTAGGGATCTGGGCCTGGAGCTGTGTTCTGCTGGAAGGTTTTCTGCTAGTGAAGACAGCAGTGAGTACCTGCCAGGGCTGCAAGAGGCTGAAGGCCACTTGGCCTTTGAAACCATCCAGCTGGGCAGCTTTTCCAAATCTAACCTTGGAACAAGATTTCTCAGCTCTGTCCCCAAAGGGGAGCTGCTGTTAGCTGCAGGTGCCCAGGCTGCAGGGAGAAAGGGGAAGCAAGCCAAGAACAGAACGTTGAGGAGTTTGGATTTCCCAGCAGCAGGGAACAAGTCCCACAGGTCACTGCTCAGCCTCTTCTTGTCACCATCTGGGATGGCAGCATGGAAAGGCAGCTCCTGAGAACCTTCTGCACTTGACTGGTTTATAAAATCACAGAATCATCCTGGAAAAGACCTCTAAGATCATTGAGTCCAACCTGAGACCACCATGACTGAGCAGTCCGTGTGCAGGAACCTTAGGGGTGCTGTAACTGGCTGGCAACAAAATCATTTGCAAGTAATTTAGGTTGCTAACTGTAGTTATCCTAAGCCCATAATATGGAACTAATTTAGCTACATAAGGAAAAAAAAAAAAATTCAGAGAAGCCCTAAAAATATCCAATTTCTGCAGAGGAGAACTCTGCAAGTGGTTTTGTGGGGGCTGGAACAAATGCTGAGGCTCTTTGGCTCTTCACAACATGCCTTAGAATTGCCCAAGGAGCCTGCTCAAGGTCAGCAGGAGATATGGATTCAGAACCTGCCCTAAGGCTTGTGTGAGGGTGAGAAGCACAGGACAGGGCACAGAAGAAGAGGGCAGAGCAGGCCAGGCACTGAAGGCAGCCCCAGTGGGGGCAATGCCCATCTCCACAGGAGGAAATGCTGGGGCATGGTGTGCAGAGAGCTGTCCTCATCTGAGTGGGAGCAGCTAAAAAAGGCAGCCCTGGCTGTGCCTGGAAGCTGCCTGCTGCCACCAGCTGCTCCAAGGTTCTGTCCAGCTGAGCTGTCCTCTCACCTGAGGCTGCCCCTACACCAGCAGGTAGTGCTGCCAGAGGGAAGGGTGCTTCACAGGACAGTCTGGCTGCCCACACTTGGATGCATCTCAGGAGGCTTTATTCTGGGCCAGCCCTCAGCTGGCAGGAGCACAGGAGGTGGTTACTGGAGAGCAGCTCCCAGTCAAATTTCCTCCACAGGGATCCATGCTGGAGTGAAGAGCTGCATGTGGTAGATGCTGAGGGAACTTACTCTAAAAGCTGGAGTCTGAAGCCAGACTGCATTTTGAATACAGATGCTGCTGTGGATGCCCAGACCTCCTTTCTCCCTGGCCACAGGTCCCTTTGTGCTGCTTGAACCCCCCAGTGCTACATCTGAGGAAGATAACATGAGGGAAGGGCAGATCTCTAGGTGCCAATACCTAGGATAACAGAGTAGTAAATTCCTGAAGGACTTCAGGAGGTCCCTGGAATGGAAAGGGACAGCAGAGGTGTGTCAGGCTGGTCTGCACAGCTCCACAAACCTTCCTGAAGTGAGGGAAGTGCTCTCACAAAATGGTTGCTTCATTCTCTACATCTGGTTCAGCTCCTGGGGGCTCAGCCATGGCTCCTTTAAGCCTGGACACCTCTGCTGCTGAGGTCTTGTCTTCCTGTTGTTCTGCAGAGCCTTGTTCTCCCTCAGGAAGGCTCTGAACTGCTTCCTGCTGAGGGAATCCTGCTTTTGCATGGTTCTTCACCATCTCCTGCACCTCCATATTCAGGCTTTTCAGTTTCTCCTCATACTCTGCCAGTGCCTCCTGCTGGAGCTGCAAAAAGAGACCTCAAATCATTCTCCAGACACTGCAACCAAACAGGTGTCAGGCTGAGGATGGTCAAAAAGCCTGCTCTGAGAGAGACCACCACGGTGAGGTGTTAGCTCTTGGTGAGTTTGCTCTCAGCTTCACATTGAATGGTCTCCATCCCTCAGGCAGCCTTCAGAAGGATGCTTGGCTTAGCCCAGGCTGATGGGCTGTTGCCTGCACAGCAACCCTGAGAGAGCAGGAATGCCTTCTGGGCTAAGATTCCTCTCCTCCAATGACCCATTTCCATCACACTTTACACTTAGGGGGTTTGCATGGTGAGCTGAATGCTGGTGCTGGCTCAGTGTAGGAGTGCAGCCCCTCTCTGAGCTGTGTAGGCTCCTCCAGAGCCACCTCCTAAGTCATTCATCTCCCCAGCACACCGAGGAGTGGGTGGCTGAAGTGTGGGTGGAGGCTGAGTGTGGCATTCATCAAAGAATGCCCAGGGAAGGCTGAGGCTCTGCTGATAACAACTTTGATCCTGAGCTTCAGCTGTGCCCTTACCTGACTTTCCTTCTCCTTGATTGCTCTCAGATTATCTGCCTGCTTCTCCTCCAGTTTCTGCTGGTACCTGGCTGTCTTCTCCATCAACTTTAAAAAGAACAAAGCAAAACAAGAAATGCAAATGCTTTAGCTTGTACCAGCAGCACACAGCACTGTGTCCCCTCACTCCCACTTCTGACCAGTGCCTGCTGGCTCTGAGTTATCTGTGTGGAACTCCAGTGCAGCAGGAGCATGTGGGGGGCACACACACACACACACACACACACACACACCAGTGCTGCTCTGTAAGGGAACAGGGTCTCTGCAGGATAAAAATGAGGTCCTCAGGATCTCCTCTCTTTCTGCACCATTGTTTGGGTTGGAAAAGACCTCTAAGCTCATTGAGTTCACCATGGTCATTAAACTATGTCCCCAAGGGCCATGTCCACAGGTTTCTTGAACACCTCCAGCAGATGGTGACTCTGCCACCAACCTGGGCAGCCTGTGCCAATGCCTGACTGCTCTTGCAGGAAAGAAATTGTTCTTAATCTCCATCCTAAATCTCCCCTGGCACAATTTCAGGCCATTGCCTCTCATTGTATCATCTGATACCTGATCCCAACCTCCTTTCAGGGAGTTGTAGGGAGTGATGAGCTCTGCCCTCAGCCTCCTGCTCTCCAGACTGAAAGAGTTTTGCACATTACTAAGCAGATGTGAGGTGATGCTGCTCATTAGTTGTGCTCCAAAAAAACTCTGGAGTTAGAAATGTAAAATCACAGTCTCACAGTATCACCAGGGCTGGAAGAGACCTCAAAGCTCATCAAGCCCAACCCATTCCCACAGCCCTCAAGACCAGACCATGGCACCAAGTGCCACATCCAAACCTGCCTTGAACACCTCCAGGGACGGTGACTCCACCACCTCCCTGGGCAGCCCATTCCAGCAGTCAGTGACTCTCTCAGGCAACAACTTTCTCCTCACCTCCAGCCTAAACCTCCCCTGGCACAGCTTGAGACTGTGTCCTCTTGTTCTGGTGCTGCTTGCCTGAGAGAAGAAAGCAACCTCCCCCTGGCTACAACCACCCTTCAGGTAGCTGTAGACAGCAAGAAGGTCTCCCCTGAGCCTCCTCTTCTCCAGGCTAACCAATCCCAGCTCCCTCAGCCTCTCTCCATAGGGCTGTGCTCCAGGCCTCTCCCCAGCCTCATTGCCCTTCTCTGGACACACTCCAAAAATAATCACAGCCAGCTCTGTCTGTGCTGCCTCTGACCAGGGAGGCCTCTCCCAACCTCTGGGGACCTGCAGGGCTTCAGAAGGGGGAGTAGCTGCCTGCATGCCACACTCAGGAGTCCCGGGTGGGATTTAAATGCCTGAGAGCACTCACCCTGCCTGTGAGCTCTGCTCACACCTCACAGAAGATGGAGGTTCTGTGGCAGCCTGGGAGAGAGAAGAACTTACCAGCTTGACTGTTTGCACCACTTCCTGGATGTGAGAGTTATTAATTTCTTTCTTCAGCCTTTAAAGAAAGGAAATGTATAAAAAGCTTCTCATCCATCTGCTGCCTTTACATAACCCCTCCCTGCCTCAGTGCTGTGCAGGAAGGCAGGGCTCTCCTGCCCACACAGACAGGTGTGGTGTCTTCTCAGTGTCCTCCCACTCTGGGAGGCTGCTGTCATTTTAAGAAAGGCAAATAAAACACCATTCATTTGTGACTGAGGCAGCAGCCACAGCACTGGGTCCAAAATTCTGGGGTTTATCCAGCTTAACAGCAAAAGGACCTTGCTGTGAGCCAGCAGCAGAGCAGGGAGTGTCCCCTGCCCTGTGTCCTCGACCCTGAGTGTTCAAACTGAGCCATGGGTTGGGTTTGGTGACTGAGAACAGAGTTGACCCTGAGCTTCAGGGTGCTTGGAGACCCAGGCTCAGGCACAGTGTCACCTTTGTAACAAGGAGGGAGAAGGAAGGCTGCAGCCTTCAGCTGCCTGAGAGCTGCTGAAACTCACAGATCCTGGAGGGGCTGGGAACAACTGACCTTTGACTCCAGCAGGGACTAAATACCTGCCAAGGCATGGGGTAGGCAGGAGGTACAGGGAAGAGCTCTCAGGGTTCACCTCAAGTGAATGGAAGGTGAACCCTAAGGTACCCTTGAGGGTACAATTTCTGCCCTCCCACAGGAGCTCTTCCTCCTGTGGCAGGGCAGGGACCATGTCCAAGGCACTGCTCCTCTCTGGCTGCTCAGAAGTCCAGCCAGTGAAACCAGTCTCACTGACTGGCTCCCACACAAAGGATGAAGCCTCTGGGAAGGCTCCAGAAGGCAGTCCCAGCAGCCTGCAGGGTCTGGCAGAGGCCTGGCCTCTGTGCCTCAGCACTGGAGAAAAGCCGCCAAGCTGGGAGGGAGGGCAGGCCAGGCCAGCACACCTCCTGTCAGCCCCACACTGCCTGTCTGGCTGCTCTGGGAAGCCTGTGCTGGTGCCAGCCCTGCCTGGAGCAGGCCAGCAGGTGTTCTGCCTGTGCAGAGCCCTGTGACATCTCCCCCAGTACCTCTCCTGAGCAGCTTTGTCACTCGTGCTCCTCATCATGGCCTGGATTCGCTCCACTCTCTTTGCCTCCAGCTTCTTCTTAATGTCTTTAATGTTGCTGTGAAGAGAGAAGGTTGTTGTGAGGGCCAGGGCTGCTCCCAAGGCCCACAGAGCAACACAGCTCCCTGCATGGAGAGCAAAGCAAAGGCTGAGTGAGTGGCCAGCAGAAAGCTCCACTGGGCACTTTGCAGCCACTCTGCTCCCAGCCTGGAGCCATCATGGGGGTGTTGAGACCCAAGGGCAGGGCCCAGCACTTGGCTTTGTTCAACCTCATTCTATTGGCCTCAGCCATCAATCCAGCCTGGCTGGATCCCTCTGCAGAGCCTTCCTGCCCTCCAGCAAGATCCATACATCTTTCTGGCTGCTGCAGCTGGGCCATTGTGTTGTTAGCAAACCAGTCCCCACCTGCTCCACCTCTTGCCTGTATAAGCTGAGCCTGCTGAAACAAAGGATCTCTCCTGCTGGACCAAGTTTTGCCTGACTTAACACCTAAAGCCTGAGAGAGAATTTAATGGGAGGAAGGAATGAGGGAGGGATTTAGCTGCAGGACAATGCTATGTTTGCAAGAGCAAATGGAGGAAATGCCTGTCTGGGAATCAGGGAATTGATTCTGCCAGTTGATTTAAGTACTGGAGCCAAGAGGGTCAATTCATTCAGAAGAGTGAGCTGAGCTGTCCCTGGAAGGGAGTAGGTGTGATGGACTGACTAGAACAGATACAGATGGCAGCCAGGGGCCACCAATCTTATCTCCTATCCAAGTGAATTAGTCAAGGCTACTTCCTGTAGCCCAAATGTTAACCCTCTCTGGGGGGCAGGAACACTGCCCTGGGCAGCACTAGAGCTGTGCTGCCACCACTGGCACTGTGTATGACTGTGCCATAGAATCATAGAATGGGAAGGTTGGAAGGGACCTCAAGGATCAGCCAGTTCCAAACCCCTGCCATAGGCAGGGACACCTCCCACTAGTACAGGGCACTCAAGGCCTCATCCAGCCTGGCCTTGAACACCTGCAGGGAGGTTGTGGAGCACAGAAGACCTGCAGGGAGGTTGTGGAGCACAGAAGCACCCAACGTGATCTTTGATCACGTTGGGTGATTCTGTGCTCCACAACCTCCCTGGGAAACCTGTGCCAGTGTCTCACCACCCTCACCCTGTGCCAGTCTCTCACCACCCTCAACCTGTGCCAGTCTCTCACCACCCTCACCCTGTGCCAGTCTCTCACCACCCTCA
>VWZE01013622.1:285-18011 GCA_013396675.1 Eubucco bourcierii
GGGGGTCCCTGCCCATGCCAGGGCCTGGAGCTGGCTGCTCCCTGCCAGCCCAATCTGTGAGGGGGTCCCTGCCCATGCCAGGGCCTGGAGCTGGCTGCTCCCTGCCAGCCCAATCTGTGAGGGGGTCCCTGCCCATGCCAGGGCCTGGAGCTGGCTGCTCCCTGCCAGCCCAATCTGTGAGGGGGTCCCTGCCCATGCCAGGGCCTGGAGCTGGCTGCTCCCTGCCAGCCCAATCTGTGAGGGGGTCCCTGCCCATGCCAGGGCCTGGAGCTGGCTGCTCCCTGCCAGCCCAATCTGTGAGGGGGTCCCTGCCCATGCCAGGGCCTGGAGCTGGCTGCTCCCTGCCAGCCCAATCTGTGAGGGGGTCCCTGCCCATGCCAGGGCCTGGAGCTGGCTGCTCCCTGCCAGCCCAATCTGTGAGGGGGTCCCTGCCCATGCCAGGGGCTGGAACCAGCTGCTCCCTGCCAGCCCAATCTGTGAGGGGGTCTCTGCCCATGCCAGGGCCTGGAGCTGGCTGCTCCCTGCCAGCCCAATCTGTGAGGGGGTCCCTGCCCATGCCAGGGCCTGGAGCTGGCTGCTCCCTGCCAGCCCAATCTGTGAGGGGGTCCCTGCCCATGCCAGGGCCTGGAGCTGGCTGCTCCCTGCCAGCCCAATCTGTGACTTTCTTAAGGTCCCTTCCAACTCAAGGCCAATTCCATGAGTCTGGGAGGCAGAGGAAATAGCTCAGAATGGGCTGAGTTGGAAGGGACCCCCAAAGGTCCCCTAGGCCAAGCCCCCCTGCAGTCACAGCAGGGACACCCTCAGCTAGATCAGGCTGCCCAAATGCCCGGTGCCAGGCTGGCACTAAGGCAGCGCAGCCCCAAACGCCTCTGGAGGCACAGGAGGGGGTGGGTTGGAACAGCCTCAAAGCCCACCCAAGCTGGCAGCCCTGTGGCAGGCTGGGCAGCAGCAGCAGCTCAGCTTGGCTTACCGGTGGTGCTGTGCCAGGCTGGGCCTTGGCACGGGCTGGGCATCGGCGAGCACGGGCGGGGAGGGCGAGGCCTGGCCGGGGGCACCGGGGCGGGCAGCAGTGCTCTTCTTGGCCACCTGCTTCCTGGCCTGGGCCAGCTGACTCTCAGAGCACCTGTGGGAGCAAGAGGGAGCCAAAAGCTGGCATTTAGACATGGGCAGGCAGAGGGCAGAGCTCCTCCTCCCCAGAAATCAGCACCAGGCTCTCCTCACCCCCAGCTGGGTGGCACCGAGCAGAGCTTTAGGGTTGGCATTTCCCCACCCTGACCCCTGCCAAGGGTGGAACTCAGCTCCTGCCACCTCCTGTGCAGCCCCAGCCAGAGCCTGGGGACATGGAGAAATGAGGCCTGAGGTGGTGCTGGGGAGAGGGAGGGCAGGAGGTGAGGAGGAGCAGAGAGCATGGCCAAAGGCCTCTGCTGCAAGGAGCTGGGCAAAGCAGGGCAGGAAGAAAGCCCTGCAGGAGCAGGAGCAGAGGTGCCAAGGCTCAGGCAGGGCAGCAGCACCCAAGTGCAGCAGACCTGTCCCTGCCCACTGCCAAGGTGAGCCTGTGCCAGGCTGTGGAGCAGCATCGCTGCGTGGGAAGGCTCCCAAGGGGCTCCCAAACCCCTCAGCAAGGTGGGAGGCACCCAGGAGACCCCTCCCCAGGTTCTCTGGGGGCTCTGTGCCCTTTACACCAATCCAGCAGCAGTGGAACAGCAGTGAGGAAGAAGAGAATGCAGGCAGCAGGGCAGGAGGAAGGAGCTGCTGGGGGCAGGAGGCTTGGACCACTCCTGGGTCACTTTCAGCTTTCCACATTCCAGAGAGAGGGGAAAAAAAAAACCCACAAAACCCTAAAAGGTGCCAAGGAGAAGCTTGAAGGAGTCAGGAATGGCTGAGGGCAGCTCCCTGGCACCTAGGGAGAGGCTGAAGAGGGAAGGGAGCCAAGGCCTGCTCAGAGCAAACACAACACCAGAGAGCAGGAACCATTCTGCCAGGTTTAATCATCCACACCCAGGGGAGGGCTGAGCCCAGCAGGATGCCCCTTGGCAGGGTGGGCACAGAGCAGGGGTGGTGGTGTGAGGCCTTCAGGCAGTGCTCAAATCCCAAGGTGCTGAGGGCTCAGCAGGCAGCTGCCTGCAGCTTCTGCTCCCTGCTGGCTCTGCCAAACCAGAGCCTGAGGCAAAGCCTCAGTGGGGAGAGGAGGAAAAAGGCTCCTGGGAGGGCTGTGAGGGGCAGGGCAGAGATTGGCAGCGAGTGCCAACGTCTGGCTGTGTCTCCAGGCTCTGGCACTGCCTGACCTCTCTGCCCTGGACACAGCTCAGGGTGCCCTGGTGGGTGGCAGGGCTCAGGGTGCCCTCATGGCAGAGTCCAGGGTGCCCTGGTGGGTGGCAAGGCTCAGGGTGCCCTCATGGCAGAGTCCAGGGTGCCCTCATGGGTGGCAGGGCTCAGGGTGCCCTCATGGCAGAGTCCAGGGTGCCCTTGTGGGTGGCAAGGCTCAGGGTGCCTTCAAGGCAGGGTCCAGGGTACCCTCATGGCAGAGTCCAGGGTGCCCTGGTGGGTGACAGGGCTCAGGGTGACCTCATGACAGAGTCCAGGGTGCCCTTGTGGGTGGCAGGGCTCAGGGTGCCCTCAGGGCAGAGTCCAGGGTGCCCTTGTGGGTGGCATGGCTCAGGATGCCCTCAGGGGAGGGTCAGGGTGCCCTCAGGGGAGGGTCCAGGGTGCACTGGTAGCAAGGCTTAAGGTGTCCTCATGTGTGGCAGAGCTCAGGGTGCCCTGTGGCAGGGCTCAGCTCTAGCTCCTGGCATCGGTGCTGGAGCCTCTGTGGTGTTCCTCAGCCTGGAGCAGATCTCCCTTGGCCTTTGGCTCTCTCCTGGGCTGTGTAGGTGAGGAGCAGACCTCTGCTGGCTTTGGCTCTGCTCTCCTGAGCTGTGTAGGTGAGGAGCAGACCTCTGCTGGCTTTGGCTCTGCTCTCCTGAGCTGTGTAGGTGAGGAGCAGACCTCTGCTGGCTTTGGCTCTGCTCTCCTGAGCTGTGTAGGTGAGGAGCAGACCTCTGCTGGCTTTGGCTCTGCTCTCCTGAGCTGTGTAGGTGAGGAGCAGACCTCTGCTGGCTTTGGCTCTGCTCTCCTGAGCTGTGTAGGTGAGGAGCAGACCTCTGCTGGCTTTGGCTCTGCTCTCCTGAGCTGTGTAGGTGAGGAGCAGACCTCTGCTGGCTTTGGCTCTGCTCTCCTGAGCTGTGTAGGTGAGGAGCAGACCTCTGCTGGCTTTGGCTCTGCTCTCCTGAGCTGTGTAGGTGAGGAGCAGACCTCTGCTGGCTTTGGCTCTGCTCTCCTGAGCTGTGTAGGTGAGGAGCAGACCTCTGCTGGCTTTGGCTCTGCTCTCCTGAGCTGTGTAGGTGAGGAGCAGACCTCTGCTGGCTTTGGCTCTGCTCTCCTGAGCTGTGTAGGTGAGGAGCAGACCTCTGCTGGCTTTGGCTCTGCTCTCCTGAGCTGTGTAGGTGAGGAGCAGACCTCTGCTGGCTTTGGCTCTGCTCTCCTGAGCTGTGTAGGTGAGGAGCAGACCTCTGCTGGCTTTGGCTCTGCTCTCCTGAGCTGTGTAGGTGAGGAGCAGACCTCTGCTGGCTTTGGCTCTGCTCTCCTGAGCTGTGTAGGTGAGGAGCAGACCTCTGCTGGCTTTGGCTCTGCTCTCCTGAGCTGTGTAGGTGAGGAGCAGACCTCTGCTGGCTTTGGCTCTGCTCTCCTGAGCTGTGTAGGTGAGGAGCAGACCTCTGCTGGCTTTGGCTCTGCTCTCCTGAGCTGTGTAGGTGAGGAGCAGACCTCTGCTGGCTTTGACTCTGCTCTCCTGGGCTGTGTAGGTGAGGAGCAGACCTCTGCTGGCTTTGGCTCTGCTCTCCTGGGCTGTGTAGGTGAGGAGCAGACCTCTGCTGGCTTTGGCTCTCCTATCCTGGGCTGTGTAGGTGAGGAGCAGACCTCTGCTGGCTTTGGCTCTCCCCTCCTGGGCAGAGTGACCCAGGGGGACCCTTCTGAGGCAGCTGCAGCTGCCAGGGGCAGGTTGGGGCACACTGCAGAGGGACCCCCGGGCCCAAGGGAGGTTTCTTTCAGCTGCTGTTAGAGCTTGAGAGCATCCAGGGCATAGAGGCTGACTTGCTGCACGGGCTGCAGGCAGCTGGGACACCTCCTGTGCCCACTCTGGCCGTGCAGCAGGGCACAGTCCTGGCAGAAGCCATGCTGGCAGGGTGCCAGGCGTCCATACACCCGGATGGGGAATCCACAGTGGTGGCAGAAGTGGACTGGGCCAGCAGCAGCTCCCTCCCTGGGGGAGTCCTGGGGGTGGCAGAGCTCAGGCACCCTGGTGTGGTCCAGCAGGCTGCCTCCATGCCAAGGTTGGGCTCCTCCTCCAGCACAGGCCTGCAGCTCCAGGGTGGTCCTGAGCCTGCCCCTGGCAGTGGGAGGCAGGTTTGGGCCAAGGCCTGGTGCTGGGCTCCCAGCAGTGCCCAGGGAGCCATGGAGGTCTGCGAGGTCAGTCCCAGTGGAGGGGCACAAAGGGGCCCAGAGCCTGGATCGTGACACGAGGGAGCAATTCAGAGTGGGGCAGGGGCAGGCAGCAAAAGCTTCTACTGGGAGTGCATCAAGGGCCAAAGCTTTGGACCTCAGCCAGCCCTGGGCTCCAGGGGGTGGGGGCAGAGGGTGCAGGCTCTCAGCTCTCCCCTCCCCCACACACTGCCTCACCCAGCAGCTCTCCTAGCTCCAAGTCTGCCCCAGCAGCACAGCCAGGCCCGGGTGGTGCAAGCAGCAAACATGCACCTGAGGCTTCCTCAGCCTCAGGAAGTGCCTGGAAAGTGGAAGGCAGAGGAGGAGGAGGAGGCAGCAGTGCAGGCAGAGCAGCAGCTCAGGGGTACTTACTCCATCTCAGCAGGCTGGGCAGAGGTGTCCTGGGCAGCCTGGGGGATCTGCAGCTGCTCTAAGGGCTTGTACTGGGTGGCAGTGCCAGTCAGGTCCTGAGTGTACTGCACCACAGGCCCCTTGCTCCTGACAGCACCTGGGAGGGGGGAGGAAGGGCAAAAGGCAAAGCATCAGCAGGAGAAGTCTCTGTGGTGGAACTGGGGAGAGGCCAAGCAGCAATCCTGAGCAGGTGGAGCTCTGGGGCAGGGCAGCCAGAGCAGGGTGAGAGCAGTTTCCCTGTGCCCCCAGGAGAGCTCTGCCAGGGTAGGTTGGGCTGGAAGGGATCTCAGAGCTCCTCCAGCTCCAGCCCTGCTGTGCCCAGGGACACCTTCCCCAGCCCAGGCTGCTCCAGGCCTCACCCAGCCTGGCCTTGGACCAGCCACAACCTCCCTGGGCAGCCTGTGCCAGGCTCTCCCCAGCCTCACTCTCAACAATCTCTTCCTCCTCTCCCCTCTCCCAGCTCAGAGCCTTTGTCCCTCCTCCTGCCACCCCCAGCCCTTGTCCTGAGTCCCTCCCCAGCTCCCCTGCAGCCCCTCTGGGCACTGCCAGGCTGCTCTGAGCTCTCCATGGAGCATTCTCCAGCCTGAGCAACCCCAACTCCCTCAGCCACAGTCCACAGCCTCCCTGGGCAGCCTCTGCAGTGCCAGCAGACCAAGCTTGGTGCAGCAGCCACCAAACATGCTTGAGGCTCCCCCCCAAAGCAGCTGGAGCAGCAGCAGGCCCTGGGCTGAGCTGTGGCTCACAACCAATCACCCAACAGCTCCTGGGCACTTCCAGCTCCATAACCTGGCTGTGAGCCTCTGTATGGCAGGGGAGAGGAGGATCTGGCAGGCAGACAGCACAGGCACAGGCACAGGCACAGGCACAGGCACAGGCACAGGCACAGGCACAGGCACAGGCNCAAACCACAACCCCAGCAAGCCCAAACCACAGCCAAGCCTCAACCCCAGCAAGCCCAAATCACAACCAAACCTCAACCCCAGCACAGCCCTAGACACAGCCACACCAAAAAGCAAACCTCAACCAGAATCAAACCACAACCAAACCACAACCCCAGCAAGCCCAAACCACAGCCAAGCCTCAACCCCAGCAAGCCCAAATCACAACCAAACCTCAACCCCAGCACAGCCCTAGACACAGCCACACCAAAAAGCAAACCTCAACCAGAATCAAACCACAACCAAACCACAACCCCAGCAAGCCCAAACCACAGCCAAGCCTCAACCCCAGCAAGCCCAAATCACAACCAAACCTCAACCCCAGCACAGCCCTAGACACAGCCACACCAAAAAGCAAACCTCAACCAGAATCAAACCACAACCAAACCACAACCCCAGCAAGACCAAACCAGAAGCAAAGCAGAATCCCAACAAGACGAAAGCAGAACCAAGACCAAACCAGAACCAGAACACAACCCCACACCAGAACACAACTCCAGCAAGGCCACACCAGAACCAAGGCCACACTCCAAACCTGAACCAGAACCAAAACCCAACTCTACCAAGAAGAAAGCAGAACCAAACCCAAAGCAGAACCAAGACACAACTCAAGACCAAACCAGAACCAAAACACAACTCCAAGACCACACCAGAACCAAAACCCAACCCTACCAAGAAGAGAACAGAACCAAACCCAAACCAGCACCAAAACACAACTCCAAGACCACACTAGAACCAAGACCTCACTCCAAACCAGAACCAAAACCCAACCCTACCAAGAAGAGAGCAGAACCAAACCCAAACCAGCACCAAAACACAACTCCAAGACCACACCAGAACCAAGACCTCACCAGAACCAGAACCAAAACCCAACCCTACCAAGAAGAGAGCAGAACCAAACCCAAAGCAGAACCAAAACACAACTCCACCAAGACCACACCAGAACCAAGACCACACCAGAACCAAGACCACACCAGAACCAAGACCACACCAGAACCAAGACCACACTCCAAACCAGAACCAGAACCAAGAGCCAACCCTACCAAGAAGAAAACAGAACCAAACCACAACCCAAGACCAAACCAGAACCGAGCCCAAGCCCCAACCCAACCTGACCCAGACCCAAACCCAAACCACAACCAAACCACAACCCCCACCAAAAAAACAAAGCCCAACCCCTGCAGGACAGAGGTTAAGGAGGAGGCCACAGACCCACGTTGGGACGAGTCCTTGCTTGTCCACTCTGCTTCTTCTCCTGCGTGGAGGCTGTGGAGGTCTTCATGCTGAACATGGGCTCCAGGCGCGTGGAGCCGCGGTAGATCCACTCGCAGCGTTTGTCGTCCTGCAGTGGGGGGAAGGCACTCACAGAACCCCAGCAGCAGGGGGAGGCACTCACAGAACCCCAGCAGCAGGGGAAGGCACTCACAGAACCCCAGCAGCAGGGGGAAGGCACTCACAGAACCCCAGCAGCAGGGGAAGGCACTCACAGAACCCCAGCAGCAGGGGAAGGCACTCACAGAACCCCAGCAGCAGGGGAAGGCACTCACAGAACCCCAGCAGCAGGGGAAAGGCACTCACAGAACCCCAGCAGCAGGGGAAGGCACTCACAGAACCCCAGCAGCAGGGGGAAGGCACTCACAGAACCCCAGCAGCAGGGGAAGGCACTCACAGAACCCCAGCAGCAGGGGAAGGCACTCACAGAACCCCAGCAGCAGGGGGGAGGCACTCACAGAACCCCAGCAGCAGGGGGGAGGCACTCACAGAACCCCAGCAGCAGGGGGGATGCACTCACAGAAGCCCAGCAGCAGCTGCAAGCCACTCACAGAAGCCCAGCAGCAGCTGCAAGGCACTCACAGAACCCCAGCAGCAGCTGCAAGCCACTCACAGAAGCCCAGCAGCAGCTGCAAGGCACTCACAGAACCCCAGCAGCAGCTGCAAGGCACTCACAGAACCCCAGCAGCAGCTGCAAGGCACTCACAGAACCCCAGCAGCAGCTGCAGAGCTGCAGCAGTGAGCAGGAGCAAGTGGAAGGAGGCAAAGGGTCCTGGGCTGCAGCCAGAGGAGTGTGGGCAGCAGGGCAGGAGAGGGGAGAGAGGATCCTGCCCCTTGGCTCTGCTCCCAGCTCACCTCCAGTCCTCTGCCCAGCAGCAGGAGGGCACAGAGCTGCTGGAGAGAGGCCACAGAGATGATGCCAGGGCTGGAGCAGTTCTGCTGTGGGCACAGCCTGAGGGAGCTGGGGGTGAGGAGAAGGCTCCAGGGGCACCTCAGAGCTGCTGCCAGGGCCTGAAGGGAGCCTGCAGGAAGGCTGCAGAGAGACTTCTGCTGAGCCAGCCCCAGGGGAATGGTTTGGAGCTGAGGCAGAGCAGGGTTAGAGTGGAGCTGAGGAAGGAGCTGTGCAGTGCCAGGGTGGGGAGAGCCTGGCACAGGCTGCCCAGGGAGGCTGTGGCTGGTCCAAGGCCAGGCTGGATGAGGCCTTGAGCAGCTGAGTCTGGCTCAGAGGTGACTCTGCCATGGCAGAAGCTTGGAGCAGAGGAGCTCTGAGCTCCCTTCCACCCTGAGCCCTGCTGTAATCCCATGGGAACACTGAGCTGGAGGCTCCTGGGTGAGCACACAGCCAGGGGAGGCCAACCCAAGGCAGCAATGTGTGGCACTGGGCAGCACTGACCTCACCAGATCTGCAGAGAGCCTCATGCCAGGACCCTGAGCCTCCAATTCAGCTCAATCCTCAGCCCAGCAACTAAGGCAGTGCTGGTGGAGGAGGCCAAGAGAGCCCTCAGCACAGAGCCAAGCTGCTGGGGGCCAGGAGAGGACTCTGAGGAGGGCAGGAAGGGACCTGAACAGGCCCAGGCAGCACCTCCAGCCCTGCCTGCAGCTCTGCAGAAGGTTGAGCAAGAACCTGCCAGGTTCTGTTGGGCTTTTCCCTGCTCTCCAAGCAGCCCTGCAGGAAGGTAGCAGCACAGCTGCAGCTCAGCATCTTCCCTCCCTCAGCCACCACCTCAAAGCCTCTGGAAGCTTCTGGCATGCAGTCTGAGAACCACACAAAGCAGCAGCTGGGCTGGGGTGGGGAGAGGCTGCCACACAAAGCTCTTTCTTGCTCCAGCAGCAACCAAAGTGGATCCCAGCAGCTCCCCAAGCCTCAAGTTTCTTCCTTTTTTGAACAGGAAGGAAAATTTCCTACCAGGAACAGGATTTTGACCAGGCTGCCATCCACTTCCTCCACTCTGGACTTCCACCAAGTGCCTTCCCACTCGGTTTTGATCAGCTGCCCAGCTTTGAGCAGCACCATGGGCCTGTTGGGGTAGGCTGTGATGTACTCCTCGATGAAATCTCGGCAGGAGACGTCCTCGATGTCCTCCCAGGCCTTCTGCACTGCTTAGGGGGAGGGAGGGATGAGGATTGGCAAGAGCAGGAGAGGCCCTGACAAAGAGGACCTCCTGCAGTGCTGACAAGAACCCAAAGCTCAGCCTCTGAGGTCTGCTGCTGCAGCCTGCTGAGTTCTGTGATTCCTTTCTGCACCGTGGGGGTCCCCAGAGGCCTGGCACAGGCTGCCCACGGAGGCTGTGGAGTCTCCTCCCCTGCAGGCTTTCAGCCCTCTCTGGATGTGTTCCTGTGGCCCCTGCACTGCATTCTCTGCTCCTGCTCTGGCAAGGGTTGGACCTGATCCATGGAGGTCCCTTCCAACCCCTGACATGCTGTGAGGAGCCAAGCAGCAGTCCTGAGCAGGTGGAGCTCTGGGGCAGGGCAGCCAGAGCAGGGTGAGAGCAGTTTCCCTGTGCCCCCAGGAGAGCTCTGCCAGGGTAGGTTGGGCTGGAAGGGATCTCAGAGCCCCTCCAGCTCCAGCCCTGCTGTGCCCAGGGACACCTTCCCCAGCCCAGGCTGCTCCAGGCCTCACCCAGCCTGGCCTTGGACCAGCCACAGCCTCCCTGGGCAGCCTGTGCCAGGCTCTCCCCAGCCTCACTCTCAACAACCTCTTCCTCCTCTCCCCTCTCCCAGCTCAGAGCCTTTGTCCCTCCTCCTGCCACCCCCAACCCTTGTCCCAAGTCCCTCCCCAGCTCCCCTGCAGCCCCTCTGGGCACTGCCAGGCTGCTCTGAGCTCTCCCTGCAGCCTTCTCTGCATCCTGAGCAGCCCCAACCCTGCCAGGCTGTGCCCACAGGGGAGGTCCTGCAGCCTCTGCTCCCCTTGGTGGCCTCCTCTGGGCCCTCTCCAACCATTCTGTGTCGCTCTCAGGCTGCAGCTGCAGGGCTGCAGGTGGGGGTTGGGCAGAGCCCAGGGGCAGAGTCCCCTCCCTTGGGGGCACTGAGGGGCACAGCCCCAGCAGGGCAGGGGGCAGAGGGCACTCACATGGCCTGCAGACTGGGTACAGCTCCCACTCCTTCACGTAGGAGGCGTAGCCATCGTCGAAGAAGATCAGGAACCTGCAGAGAGCAGAGGGAGAGCTGCAGCTGCAGGCAATGCACCTGCAGGGAATGCTGCAGCACAGCTCCTGCTGCACCTGCAGGCAATGCACCTGCAGGGAACGCTGCAGCACAGCTCCTGCTGCACCTGCAGGCAATGCACCTGCAGGCAATGCTGCAACACAGCTCCTGCTGTACCTGCGGGCAATGCTGCAGCACAGCTCCCGCTGCACCTGCAGGCAATGCACCTGCAGGGAATGCTGCAGCACAGCTCCCACTGCACCTGCAGGCAATGCAGCTGCAGGGAATGCTGCAGCACAGCTCCCACAGCTCCTACAGGCAATGCAGCTGCAGGCAATGCTGCAACACAGCTCCCGCTGCAGCTGCAGGCAATGTACCTGCAGGGAATGCTGCAGCACAGCTCCTACAGGCAATGCACCTGCAGAGAATGCTGCAGCACAGCTCCTGCTGCATCTACAGGGAATGCTGCAGCACAGCTCCCGCTGCACCTGCAGGCAATGCACCTGCAGGCAATGCACCTGCAGGCAATGCACCTGCAGGCAATGCACCTGCAGGCAATACTGCAGCACAGCTCCTACAGGCAATGCAGCTGCAGGGAATGCTGCAGCACAGCTCCTACAGGCAATGCAGCTGCAGGCAATGCTGCAACACAGCTCCCGCTGCAGCTGCAGGCAATGTACCTGCAGGGAATGCTGCAGCACAGCTCCTACAGGCAATGCACCTGCAGAGAATGCTGCAGCACAGCTCCTGCTGCATCTACAGGGAATGCTGCAGCACAGCTCCCGCTGCACCTGCAGGCAATGCACCTGCAGGCCATGCTGCAGCACAACTCCTGCTGCACCTGCAGCCCAACTCCCACCCGGCCCAGTGCCACCTGCAGACCAAACTGAGCCTTTCCCTTCCCAAAAACCCAAATCAACCCAAAGTAGAGGGAGAGGCTGAGGAGCAGGGTGGGGGAGGGGCTTGGGTACCTGTCCTTGTTCTTGACGTTGGGGGTCTCAGCCACGATGCCAGCATAGAGCCAGACCTGGTTCCTGTCCTTGTACTTTGCCACCACCCTGCTGCCCACCTGGTGCCTCTCAGGCAGGGGGTGGTAGTCATAGGCAATGTGGTTGCCAGAGAGCAAACTCTTCCCTTTGTTGTCAAACTTCACTTTGTACTTCTTGCCAGCACCTGCAAGGCAGAGCAAGAGGTGACCCAGAGAGCTTGGGTGGGAAGTGACCCCCTGGAGGTCACCTCCTGCACCCCCAGCCCCAGCAGGCACCCACTGGAGGTCACCTCCTGCACCCCCAGCCCCAGCAGGCACCCACTGGAGGTCACCTCCTGCACCCCCAGCCCCAGCAGGTACCCACTGGAGGTCACCTCCTGCACCCCCAGCCCCAGCAGGTACCCACTGGAGGTCACCTCCTGCACCCCCAGCCCCAGCAGGTACCCACTGGAGGTCACCTCCTGCACCCCCAGCCCCAGCAGGTACCCACTGGAGGTCACCTCCTGCACCCCCAGCCCCAGCAGGTACCCACTGGAGGTCACCTCCTGCACCCCCAGCCCCAGCAGGTACCCACTGGAGGTCACCTCCTGCACCCCCAGCCCCAGCAGGTACCCACTGGAGGTCACCTCCTGCACCCCCAGCCCCAGCAGGTACCCACTGGAGGTCACCTCCTGCACCCCCAGCCCCAGCAGGTACCCACTGGAGGTCACCTCCTGCACCCCNCCTCTCTGGGCAGCCTGCTCCAGCACCCTCCCAACAAACAACTTTCTCCTCCTGCCTGCCACTTGCTGCCCCTTGGCACCACTCAGCAGATGCCAGCCCCAGCCTCTTGCCCCCCACAGCCCCTTCAGCTCAGACCCTGCCTGGGGCTGCTCTCCTGCAGGCTCTCAGCCCCAGGGCTCAGCCTTTGCTCCTCACAGAGCTGCTCCAGGCCCCTCAGCACCTTCCCAGCCTCCCCTGGACTCTGCCCAGCAGCTCCCAGTCCCTCTGCACTGGGGGAGCCCAGACCTGGCCCCAGCAGGGCACAGCAGAGGGGCACCACAACCTCCCTTGCCCTGCTGCCCACACTCTGCTGCCTGCCCCCAGCAGACCCTCGAGGCCTTCTTGGCCCTGGGGGGCACCCTGCTGGCTCCTGGGGGCACCTTGCTGGCTCCTGGGCACTCTTTTTGCCCTCAGCCTTCCCAGGTGATCTCTTCACTCTCAGCTCTGCCACCCAGGCCCTGCTGGGCCTCTCCCAGGGTCAGTTTCTCAGGGGCACCTTCCAAACACCTGAGCTGGAGCCTCCTGGGTTCCACTTTGTGCCCCTTGGGTACCACTCAGAAGAGTCTGGCCCCTTCCTCTCACCCCCTGCCCTTTAGCTGTTGCCCTTCCAGCCCAGCCTGATGCCCTGCACCATCCTGATCCAAGCTGAGAGCTCAGGGAAGGGAACTCAGTAACCCTGCTGGAGATGCCCCCTCCAGGGGCACCTGATGGGCACACCACCCACCCAAAGGCCCTGGCAGGGAGTGGTGGCACTCAGCATGGTACCCACCCACGGTCTGGATGGCAATCAGGGTCCCTTTGTGCCATGTTTTAGTTCTCTTCTTGCCCAAGATCCTCATGCCAAGGTTGAGGTCTCCATCATTGCTGAGGTCACTCCCAAGTGGAGCAGTGCCCAGAGGCTGCCCAGGGCCAGCAGCTTCTTGTGGGGTTTGTGCAGCTGCCAAGGGAGAAGAAAAAGGAGTCAGAAGCTGCCCACAGGCTCCTGTCCTGCTGCAGCCAACTGCAGGCTCATTGCAGGCTCCCAGAGGAGGGCTCCTGCCTGACCTTCAGCACACTCAGCCTCAGCACTTCACTTTCACTGCAGGGAACAAGCTCCAGGGAGGAGAAAACCTCACACCAAAAAGAATAAAATGCTTTGGTTCTGGGCTGGAAGCTGCAGCAAATGGGAGCTGCTCCTGGGAGGGGTCTTGAGAGAAAGGAGAAACTGCAGCTGGGTGTGGAGAAAGGCTGCAGAGAGCCTGGGGAGGAGGGTTTGGGGGTGTTGGTTGGTGCCAAACTCACCATGAGGCAGCAGCCCAGAGCCAGCCTGAGCTGGGCTGCAGCCAGAGCAGGGAGGGTAGGGAGGGGATTCTGCTCCTCTGCTCTGCTCAGCCCCCACCTGCAGCACTGCAGCCACTGCAGGGCCCCCAGCACTGCAGAGCACCTGGAGAGGGCCCAGAGGAGGCCACCAAGGGGAGTAGAGGCTGCAGGACCTCCCCTGTGGGCACAGCCTGGCAGAGTTGGGGCTGCTCAGGATGCAGAGAGGGCTCAGAGCAGCCTGGCAGTGCCCAAAGGGGCTGCAGGGCAGCTGAGGAGGGACTTGGGACAAGGGTTGGGGGTAGCAGGAGAAGGGAAAATGGTTCTGAGCTAGGAGAGGGGAGAGAAGGAAGAGATTGTTGAGAGTGAGGCTGGGGAGAGCCTGGCACAGGCTGCCCAGGGAGGCTGTGGCTGGTCCAAGGCCAGACTGGAGCTGGAGGAGCTCTGAGGTCCCTTCCAGCCCAACCATGGCTCCATGGAACAGATTTGCTGCTTCAGGCAGAGGCAGACAGGAGCAAGGCTGAGGCCTGGAGGCTCTGGAGTCTCCTCTGGGGACTTTCAAGCCCCCTCTGGATGTGGCTCTGTGTGCCCTGCCCTGGGTGCCCCTGCCCTGGCAGCAGGGTTGGGCTGGATGAGCTCCAGAGGTCCCTTCCCAGCCCTGCACCATGCTGTGCCTGGGGGCAGATGAGTCCTGCCACTGCCAAGCCCTGGAAAGCTGCTCACAACCCTCCCCCACTCCCACCCGAGGCAAACGAACCAGCCCCAGGTGCTCGATGGCTTCAGAGGCAGGAGAAGCACAGAGCAGTGGCTAAAGGTGGAGCCTCTGAAGAGCAGGAGTGAGTGAGGTGAGAGCTTCCCAGCATCTCTCCATCTCTGGTGGCTGGTGGAGGTGTCCCTGGGCATGGCAGGGCTGGAGCTGGATGCTCCTTGAGGTCCCTTCCAACCAAGGTGGGCAGGAGGCTGGGTTGGGCTTTTGCTGCCAGCAGCTCCCCCTGGGACTGGTTTTGAGCAGGTCCCATTGGGGAAGGGGCTNGGGAGGGCAAGGGGGAGGGAGGGCTCTCACCTCTGAGTGCCTCTTGTCCATTCACCTTCCTGCTGACAGCATCCATGAACTTCTGCACATCCTGAGCAGACTTCCTCATGGCAGCCATAGCCTCTCGCAGCTGGAGGAGGAAGAGGAGGAGGAGATGAAGAACTTTGCTGTCTCTTTTTGCTTGCCCTGAGCCTTCCAGCCCTGCTCTAACAGCAGGCTGCAACCAGGAGCTCCCCAACTCACCAGGTTGTGATCTTTGGCCATTTTGGGGTTGCTGGGAGCTGTGGTTAAAGAAGGATACAAAAAAAAAGGAGGTTTAAAAACTTCCTCCTGGTCAGAGCTAAGGGAGAAAGGAGCAGATAAAAAAACTCCACTTGGAGGTCTTCTCTGTGCCTGCCCAAGAAACTCATTCCAGAGTGGGCACTACTGAAGCCCCCAGCCCCAGACAGAATCAATCAAAGAATGGGGAAGTTTGGAAGGGATCTCAAGGATCAGCCAATTCCAACCTCCTGCCATAGGCAGGGACAGCTCAGACTGGTGCAGGGCACTCAGGGCCTCATCCAGCCTGGTCCTGAACACCTCCAGGGAGGGTGTGGAGCCCGGAGGGGAGCTCCAGGGAGGGTGTGGAGCCCGGAGGGGAGCTCCAGGGAGGGTGTGGAGCCCAGAATCAGGTCTCCATGCCCCCCACCCCCCCTTCCCAGTGCTGTGCTGCCAGGAGATACTCAGCTCTGCTTCCAGCCAGGGCCCATGCTCAGGACATCATCATCATCCTCATCCATGATCTCGATCACCTCCATGGCCTTGGCTGCTGAGTCCTCATCCTCTGAGCTGCTCTCCCTGTACTGCAGGCCCAGCTTGGAGTAAAGATCCTTCACCAGCAGCTCACACTTGTCAATGGCTCTGGGGACAGAGAGAGGACACTGCAGGGCAGCCCAGCTGAGGGGGGCAGGAGAGACCAAGTGGGTGGACAAGGACACACCAGCTCAGTCCAGCCCAGTTCAGCCCAGCTGCCTGGCCCAGTTTGGCCCAGTTCAGCCCAGCCCAGCCCAGTTCGGTCCAGTTCAGCCCAGCTCAGCTGCCTGGCCCAGTTTGGCCCAGTTTGGCCCAGTCCAGCCCAGTTCTGTCCAGTTCGGCCCAGCCCAGCTCAGTTCGGCCCAGCCCAGCTCAGTTCGGCCCAGCCCAGCTCAGTTCGGCCCAGCCCAGCCCAGCTGCCTGGCCCAGTTCAGCCCGGCCCAGTTTGGCCCAGTTCAGCTGCCTGGCCCAGTTCAGCTCAGCTCAACCCAGTCCAGTTCAGCCCAGCCCAGCTTGGCCCAGCTCAGCTCAGCTCAGCCCAGCCCAGCCCAGTTTGGCCCAGTTTGGCCCAGCTCAGCCCAGCCCAGTTTGGCCCAGTTCAGCTGCCTGGCCCAGTTCAGCCCGGCCCAGTTTGGCCCAGCCCAGCCCAGCTGCCTGGCCCAGTTCAGCCCGGCCCAGTTTGGCCCAGCTCAGCCCAGTTCGGTCCAGTTCACCTCAGCTCAGCTCAGCCCAGCCCAGCTTGGCCCAGTTCGGCACAGCCCAGCCCAACCCCGTTTGGTCCAGCTCAGTTTGGCCCAGTTCGGCACNGGCCCAGTTCGGCACAGCCCAGCCCAGTATGGCCCAGCTCAGCCCAGCCCAGCCCAGTTTGGCCTAGTTCGGTTCAGCCCAGCCCAGTTTGGCGCAGTTCGGTCCAGCCCGGCCCAGCTCGGCCCAGTTTGGCACAGCTCGGCCCAGCCCGGCCCAGGAGCCCACAGGAGCTGTGGCCAAGCACAGCCCCGAGGAGCAGAGGGAAGAGCACTGAGCTGAAGAGCCTCAGGGCAGCACCATTCTGACTCATCCTCACACAGCGCCCCCCGCAGGAGCTGCTGCAGACCCTCAGGGCTCTTGCCTGGAGCCAAGGGGAAGGGGCAGCACCCCCCAGAGCACCTCCCCAGGCCCTGCAGTTCCAGGAGGCTCCCACCTGGAAGCGTCGTCGAAGAGGCAATCGACTCGAGCCACCTCCTCCTCCTTCTGCTGCAGGCACTGCTCCAGCTGCTCCAGCTGCTGCCTCCTCTGCCTCACTCCCTCAAACTTCTCCAGCTCCTTGTCAATGATCTCCTGCAGCTCCTCCATGGAGATTCCCAACTCCTCCATCACTTCTTGCTGCAGCTCTTTCACCTCCTGAGAATCCATTGCTGCTGCCAGAGGGGAGGGGAAGGGCTCGCTGGGAGCCTCCCCTGCTGCAGCTGCAAGCTCAGGCAAGGAGCAGAACCTCTGTGGGGTGTGAAGGAGCCAAAGGGAACTCAGCTGGGAGCAAACCCTAGAGGCAGGAGGATCCTTGAAGCCTCCTCTCACCTCTACATAAACACCCTGAAGCTTTGTGCTTCACCTCCTCACTCCCTCCTGCTCTGCCAGACCTGCAGAGAATTCCCAACTCTGTGCCTCAAGCCAGGAGGGAATCCACACAGAGACCTTCCCAAGGGTACCAAAGCAACCCCCAGAGGAGTTCTCCTCCTCCTCCTGCTTCCTTGTGGTGCCCAAGATAGATCCAGCCCCAAGGGTGGTCCTGGTGGATTCCCCCACCCAGGTCTGCAGCCCCCACAGTCCTCCTGGGGCTGAGCCTGCTGCTGACCCCTCCAAGCCTCCACAGCTTTCAAGCCTTCCCCTGCCAGGCCTCTCCCAATTCCCCTGCCCCAGCCCCCTCCTCACCTCGATGTTCCTCTTTGAGGCCTCCCTCAGCTCCCTGCCTGATTCCCCAGCCCCCTCCTCACCTCAGTGTCCCACTCCAAGCCCTCTCTCACCTCCCCGTCTGGTTCCCCCAGCCCACTCCTCACCTCAGTGTTCCTCTTTGAGCCCTCCCTCAGCTCCCTGCCTGATTCCCCAGCCCCCTCCTCACCTCAGTGTCCCACTCCAAGCCCTCTCTCACCTCCCCGTCTGGTTCCCCCAGCCCACTCCTCACCTCAGTGTTCCTCTTTGAGCCCTCCCTCAGCTCCCTGCCTGATTCCCCAGCCCCCTCCTCACCTCAGTGTCCCACTCCAAGCCCTCCCTCACCTCCCTGCCTGATTCCCCTGCCCCCCAGCACTTCCCTGCCCCCCACGCTCCGTTCTGCCCCCCAGCGGCCCCCTCCTCGCGGCCCCGGACCCGCTCTGCCCCCCTACCGCTGTGCCCCCCACGGCCCCGGTGCCTCCCCACGGCCCTACCGCTCTCACCAGGCCCTGCCGCGCCCCAGGCTCTTGGGGAGCAGGAGGAGAAAGGGGGCGGTAGGTGTGGAGGACAAACCGGAAGTTGCTCGATGTCACTTCCGCTAACGGCACTGCCACCTCCACCTGGCGGCCGGCAGGGGGCGGAACTGCGCATGGGTAATGGGCGGGGCCTC
>VWZE01013623.1:17153-58139 GCA_013396675.1 Eubucco bourcierii
GAAGGTGTTCAAGGTCAGGTTGGAGGAGGCCTTGAGTGAGCTGTACTAGTGGGAGGTGTCCCTGTCTATGGCAGGGGGTTGGAAGTAGATGATCCTTGAGGTCCCTTCCAACCTTACCATTCTATGATTCTATGATAATGCTTAAAAGAAGTTAATAAAACTCTTTCCATGAACATGCTGTCCTGCCACCAGCACCACCAGAGATTCACATGCCCATTTCGACTTTCCTACCTGGACACAAGATCCTTGGCATGGTGGCAGATCTGGCTCTCCAGAGACGCATGCTGCTGCACCTCTCCTGAGGGGACCCTTAGCTGCTGAGTTTAGTGGCATTTTCAGCTTGTACTTAACAACTAGCATCTAACTTGGAAATCGCTGCTCAGAGGCATTTCTCAAAGTGGCAAAGAAATGCCTTTTGAAGGTTGATGGCCATGTGTTTTCCCCCTGCCCTGGCACATCTCCCTCCAGCAAAACATCAGCCCTCGGCGCTGGCCCATCCTTGTGTGGGAGCTCCTGTTCAAGCATGGCTAAGAAGCCCTGGTTTGAGGTGCACCAGTTTCTGCTTCACATATCAAAATAGGGAATAGGAACTGAGGTGAATGGGTGGTGGGAAGCAGAGAGGGAGCACTGGAGAAAGGTTTGGCTGGAGCATGAGTCAGGGCACTAGGAGATGTATAGGGATTATCATAGTTCACATAGTGTCCTCAGAACCTGCCAACCACGTCAAGGCTCCACCACAGTGCTGGCTGTGGAGAGGTTGTGAGTAGCAAAACAGTAATAGTGTCACAGTAGCACAGTGTCCTCAGTCAGAGGTACAAGGCTGGGAGGGATCATGCAACCCTGCATCAAAGAGCCTTCCGTGCACTCTGGAGGACATCCTCGTGTGGAGTTGTCACATGTAGCACTGAGAAAAGATACTCTCTCTCTCATCAAAACCATGCTCACAGTTTAATGCCCTCAACCAAAGACTTTTGCTGAAAGAAACTTACACCTAAGACTGCACCTAGAGATGTCTGACACTTGAAAAGTTGGATCTTTCCCATCAGTTCCATATTGCAAATATTTGGCCCAGATAGTGCTTATTTAGTCCACAACTGCCCAAAAAAATTGTTTCCCTGCTGCCTGTAGGTGGAAATAGTGAGAATGGTGCTGATTGAAAGCCTGACACAGTCACAGGAAGGATTCCCACTGACTTCAGTGTCTTTTGCATCAATTTAACTCTCCAGGAGTCGGCTGATGCCAAACTTCAGCCTTTGGTAGCAGAGCAGTTCAGAAGAGAAATTGCTGAATTCTGGATGTTAGCATCTTTTTTATGTTATTGTTATCATTATTATTATCATTACCACCTTTTAATTTAATTTAGCAGCAGCAGCAGCATGCTGCAGACAGAGCCTGCTCTACTCTCTGAGCAAATCTGTCTCACTCTGTCCGTGACCACCACCACGTCAGCCCTGTCACTGTCTCTCCTCACACAGTCAGCGGAGAGAGGTCATGTAAAGAGAATAGGAAGAATGCTGTGAAGTTTTTCAGCTCTTCCTTCCTCTCTGCAGCCTTTATGCCATGTAAAGATCACCTAGACATTTTGCTTTTCTTACCAAAAGAAGCTATTATTGTTTAGGAGGGGACAAAAAAAAAGAAAAACAAAGAGGGGAGAAAAATAAAAAGGGAGCAAAGTAGATGAGATACCTTAAAATATTTCCCCTGAGCAGACCGATCAGATACTTCTAGAGCAGTCAGCACATTTGATTCCTTTTTCTATCTCTCTCCCATGTTTATTATTAAAACACGTCATCACCATGTAATCACCACTGGAATTGAAAGTAACTCTGCACTGGAGCATTCTAAAATTAGAGAATGTCAATTAAAATTAATGCAAACCCAAAGTGCTGCGCTGCAAAAGAGCCACAGCCAACAGATGAGCAAACACAACCCACATCTGCTAATTTCAGAGTGCCGATACTCGATATTTAGTAGGTTTTTCTGTGCATGTTTCCCTCCTGTAAAAGCAGTGCCACAGAACATCAGCCCAGGGCTCTGCTGAGACCTCCTTACCCCATCCAGAGAGCAGGAGTCGTCCCATCCAGAAGGCTCCCAGCTTTCTGTTCTGGAGGTCTCACAATATGTTTCTCCCCACAGCAGCGTCCCTGGGCACCCACCACTGCACATCCCACAAGCAGTTGGGGCCAGCCTGTGGGGGGGGGCGTGGCCCTTGCCCATATAATGTGAATGCCAGTGCCAGTGGTGGCATTGGCCCGGGCAAGGTTCCAGGGTGGCAGCCATCCCACACCTGTTGCAGGGCACCAGGCAGGACAATCAGCAGCACAGCTATTATTAACCACCCACACAGAGGGAGCATGGCAGGGCTGGCAGCATGACCCATGCACACAGCAGCTAGTAGGGAAAGAGCCACCCAACTCTATTTCATACAGCTAGATCACAGAACAGAACCCTAGGGCTTGGAAAGAACCTCCAGAGATCATTGACTCCAACCTCCCTGCCAAGGCAGGGTCCTCCAGGGTACTCAACAGGAACATACCCAAGCAGGTTTTGAAAGAAAAGGAGATTCATAGAATCAACCTGGTTGGAAGAGACCTCCAAGCTCATCCAGCCCAACCTATCCCCCAGCCCTAGCCAATCAACCAGACCATGGCACTTAGTGCCCCATCCAGGCTTTTCTTCAACACCTCCAGAGATGGCAACTCCACCACCACCCTGGGCAGCCCATTCCAATGCCAATCACTCTCCCAAGAACTTCCTCCTAATATCAAGCCTCTACCTTCCCCAGCACAACTTGAGACTGCGTCCCTTCATTCTGTTGCTGGTTGTTTGGGAGAAGAGACTGACCCCCACGCCCTCTCTGGGCAGCCTATTCCAGTGCTCCACCACCCCCAATACAAAGAAGTTTCTCCTTATGTTGAGGTGAACCACTTCCTCTTCCAGCCTTCAGCCATTGCTCCTTGCCTTATTGATGCTGACTACAAAAACGATTGGCCCCATCAGACCGGCCCCATCAACCTGTTTAAACTCAATCTGTCATTGAAGAGAAAACAAAAAAAATCCCCAAGCCTGCATATCTCACCAGATGGCCAACCTGCACCCAAGTCCCAGAGCCTTGTGCAGTCCTTTGCCATGCATCAAGAATTCTTTACAGTGAGGGTGGCGAGACACTGGCACAGGTTGCCCAGGAAGGTTGTGGCTGCTCCCTCCCTGGAGGGGTTCAAGACCAGGTTGGAGGAAGCCTTGAGTGACCTGTGCTAGTGGGAGGTGTCCCTGCCTATGGCAGGGGGTTGGAACTAGATGATCTTTGAGGTCCCTTCAACCTTACCATTCTATGATTCCATGATCACAGTAGCCTGCTCTTCAGCAGCAGGTTTGGTCCTTCCAAAATTGCTGGCCACAAAGAGGAAAGGATATATTTGTATTTGCTGTTTCTGCTATCTGTGTACCAAGCACCTGAGCCAGAAGAGAGGTGAGTCGAGCTTGAGTCGTGCTGAAGGTGACAGCCTCACGACTGCACTGCTTAGTGGCACACTTAGATTCGTGGCTGCTGGGGAAGCAGCACAACAGACAGTGCTGTTGCAAGCAGTAAGGAAGCACATCAAGCTAGTGCTGCAACTAACTCATTAAAAACCACTATCAAGCAAAACTCCCTGACCAGCATAACCTGTAATGATAATACAGCCTGTTAACTCTCTACTTAAAAAGCCTACAGAACTTGCCCACCTTGCTTTGGGTTTGTTGTGTTTTCATTTGGTTGTGGTTTTTGGAAGGATTTTTTTTTTTTTTAAAAAACAGGTTTTCTTTCCTCTCCTCCCTGGATATTGCACCCAGGGACACTCTGAAGGCATGCACTGCAGCAGCAATAAGCACCAGAGGGCAGCTTGAATACAAATGTCAGCTCCTACTCCAAATTCTCCAACCAAGCAGTTTACAGCTAGGGCTGTGGAAGACCTGCTGTAAGCTTCTTTGATGCATCCATTTTGTTTCCATAAAATGACTGTGTTCAAGATGAAAGGGATGGAAAATCATGAGCTGCAAGGCCCTGCTTTTTGTGGGAACTATCTGGAGGGAAGAGGATGTGATGGTGGCAGTGTTTGTGGAGAAATGCAGGTGAGGAAACTCTCACACTGGGTTGTGAAAAGTGTAAAGTCTTGCTGCTGCCTTTGTGCTGGCTGGATTGTTATTTTAAACCATGTCAGGGAGCAGATGGTGCCACTTTAAAAAAAAAAAAATTAAATGTGGTTATAAGCTAAAATTTAAAAATACACCAGAAGCATTTGTGAAAGTGTAGGAGAATTAAAGGGACAAACACCAGACGTGAACACAGAGAGACCCTGGCTTCTGAAGGAGAAAGATGCAGCAGCCTGAGAAAGATGAACCAAAACTGAATGTTTCTGCTTGTGCAAAACATGGGAGGTTCCCTGGACAGCTGAATTAGGGAGGAAATGTGTCACAGCTGAATCCCTACATTCCGTTTGTATCCTCCTAGTAACCTGTTTGCTCCCTGAGGAAAAGAAAATTGATTCATTTCCACAGCCAAGTCTCTCTTTTGATAGTAATATACAGACCAGGCCAATGTCTGGGCAGGTTCTCTCCCTCCTTGCCAGCTGTGTTGTCTGTTTACCTGACCAAACCAAGGTGGGCTCACCAGAATGTGGTGACCAAATATTTTCTACTCCTTCTCTGAATAACCATTTGAGTAATTTAGCTTAAAATAATAAAAATTAAAACTGTTTCACTCCAGCCAAAACATCTATCTTTAGCATAAACATTTAAAGCAAATATTTAACACCTGAATGTTTCAAATAGCATTGCAGGGAGATTTGGAATATTCTCTTTGTGGTTTAGAGCCTTGCAGAGAGAAGTTGTGAGGTGGTAAAAGCTACATAACCCAGCCCAGTAGAGAAAGAAACATTGCTCTTAAGGAATATGGATTTAGATCCAGTTCTTCGAACTTTATGACATGTACCAAATTGCAGCCTGGAAACTCTGTCTCGTCCTGATGTGACACCATCTGTTAATCACAGTCTCACTAAGGTTGGAAGAGACCTCAAAGCTCATCAAGTCCAACCCATAACCACAGCCCTCAAGACCAGACCATGGCACCAAGTGCCACATCCAAACTCGCCTTGAACACCTCCAGGGACAGTGACTCCACCACCTCCCTGGGCAGCCCATTCCAGCAGTCAATGACTCTCTCAGCCAAGAACTTTCTCCTCACCTCCAGCCCAAACTTCCCCTGGCACAGTTTGAGACTGTGTCCTCTTGTTCTGGCGCTGCTTGCCTGAGAGAAGAAAGCAACCTAAAGTGGCAACCTAAACCTGTTAAATGACAACGTACAGCCACCTATACATACCAGTAACATTAATTGTTCTTTCTTTGGTTTGGTTTCTGTCAAAGGGATTAAGCTTCCTGAGGAAGAAAACCAGTTTTCCTTAAAACAGGAAAGCACCAGCCATCAGTTTGGTAAAGGGTGTTTGGGGCTGAGGCATGGCTTGCAATATCTGTTTCAGGAAATGTTGGTCCTTAGGCTTCTCATCAGAAATAACTCAGTATCAAGTGCACAGCAAATCTGCAAAGCTTGAGGGCAGGTAAGGGGCTGTCTCACAAAGCTCTGAGCATGCTGGGATTCATAGAATGGTAAGGTTGGAAGGGACCTCAAGGATCATCTAGTTCCAACCCCCTGCCATAGGCAGGGACACCTCCCACTAGTACAGGTCACTCAAGGCCTCCTCCAACCTGGCCTTGAATGCCTCCAGGGAGGGAGCAGCCACAACCTCCCCGGGCTACCTGTGCCAGTGTTTCACCATCCTCACAACCTGGCTGCTTTCAGCTTCTGTTTCACGTGGGCCAAAATGCCAGCATGTGACAATTGGAGAGAAGCACACCAGAACAGACATGCTAAGCCACAATCTCCAAGGCAGGCATACAAACACAGACTCAGGAAACCACTTACTTTCTTTCTCACTGTCAGCCTCCAGCCCTGTGCTCTTTGGTCTAGTAGCAAACCAACCATCCCTGCGGGCACAGTGTGTTCCCTTTTGGCCACCACTGAGCTGTAATTCAAGAGCCTGAGCACAGCTGGCATCATCACTCAATATTGCACAAGCATGACCATGAAACAAGCTGCTGAGACACTGGTGTGAGGCAGGTGCTGGACCTGGACGTGCCTGCATGGTATCCCCACAAAAGATTTTACCCTACTATTGAGTTCTCTCACACACATGTTGATTTTTCTTTTGTATCACATCTTTTCTAGTGAGTGCATAGTCTCCACGAGCTTGCTATGGACAAGAAGTAATATCACAATAATGGGAGGAAAAGCAGTTTTCAGTCCAACCTCTCCAAACCCTGTACTTTGAACATATACCCAATGGAAATGAGAGGAGAAACACAGACACAAGTAGATCCACAAGAGCTGGATGCTCAAAAGCCACAGGTCTTGTGCCTTGTTATGGAAGTACCTCCAGCATTCACTACAGCTGTTCCAAATAGCTCTGCTTGGGTGTGCTTGGCTCTGCTTCATCACAGCTGGGACTGTTCTCCTCTACTCTGCCCTGATGAGACCATACCTGGAATACTGTATTCAGGTTTAGGCTCCCCACTTTGAGACAGACAGGGATTTGCTGGAAAGAGTCCAACAGAGACCTGTGAGGATGATTCAAGGACTTGAACATTTCCCCTATGAAGAAAGGCTGAGAGCCCTGGGGCTGTTTAGTCAGAAGAGAAAGTTGAGAGGGGATCTGATCACTGTCTATAAATAACTGAGGGGTGGGTGTCAAGATGAAGGTGCCAGGCTCTTTGTGGTGGTGCCCGGTGATAGGACAAAGAACAACAGGTACAAGCCAGAACACAGCAGGTTCCACTTCAACATAAGGAGACATTTCTGTATGGTGAGGGTGATGGAGCACTGGAGCAGGCTGCCCAGAGAGGTTGTGAAGTTTTCTTCTCTAGAGACTTTCAAAACCCACCTGGACACATCCCTGTGTGGCCTGACTTAGTGTGAGAGTCTGACCAGACCTTGACACTTAGTGACCCTGCTTTGGCAGGCAGGTTGGACTCAATCTCTGGAGGTTCTCTCCAACCCCTAACATTCTGTGTTGCTGTGATTCCTTGTCTAGAGGGAACTGAACCCAACAAAAGGCCCTACCAAATACACTAGAGCTAGAAAGCACCCCGTGGGAGATGTCTGCGATTTCAAACTTGCTATTTGAGTAGAATAGGTAGGATCCATACTAATAAGACCAAAGCAATATGCATGCTTCCAGCTAGTCTGGACATACAAGGGAACATCCACAACAGGACTTTTAACTTGGCAGAATTCTTGAATCACTGGGCTAGAAGTTTATTTTTGAACACTGTGTCGGCCACCCTTTAATTATCCAAACAAAAATGCAAAGGTTTTGAAGCACACAGATCTGTTCTCATCTTTGGTTATTAATAATCATCCAGCTTTTGTTCTGACTCAGTGTATCAGTTCATCTGGAAAACAGCAACACATGCAGCTCTCCATTGGTTGTGCCTGTGATCATAAAATGGTAAGGTTGGAAGGGACCTCAAGGATCATCTAGTTCCAACCCACTGCCATAGGCAGGGACAGCTCCAACTAGCACAGCTCACTCAAGGCCTCCTCCAACCTGACCTTGAACACCTCCAGGGAGGGAGCAGCCACAACCTCCCTGGACAACCTGTGCCAGTGTCTCACCACCCTCACTGCAAACAACTTCCTCCTAACATCCAGTCTAAATCTCCCCTCTGCCAGTTCAAACCCATTCCCCTTGTCCTGGCATTGCAAGACCTTGTCAATAGTCCCTCCCCAGCCTTCCTGGAGCCCCCTTCAGATCCTGGAAGGCTACTATAAGGTCTCCTGGAAGCCTTCTCTTCTGCAGGCTGCAGAGCCCCAACTCTCTCAGCCTGTCCTCACAGCAGAGCTGCTCCAGCCCTCTCAGCATCTTCATGACCTCCTCTAGACCCGCTCCAGCACTTCCCTGTCCTTCCTGTGCTGAGGGCTCCAGAACTGCACACAGTACTCCAGGTGGGGTCTGACAAGAGCAGAGTAAAAAAGCAGGGTTGTGTTGTAGGAGACAAGGCTGAGCAGCAGTTCCTCTGAACTGCTCAAATCCTGAAGTCAGATTTCCAGAATGTCCTAGCTCCATTCCCATAGAAGTCTGTAATTATGCTGCCTCTGTCACTCTGGGGAGGGTTGGATTGATCATCTGGTTAGCACAAAATGAATTCCAGGCCAAGCCTCCTGTGATAAATTGTCTTAACGGTTTCTAGAATAACTCCTTGGGACTTTGCTGCACCTACTGCCAGGGAAGCAGCTCCTCACTGTATCAGAGCACAGCTCTGCAAAGGGGGTAGTAGTTGTGAAAACACACACATACACACAGAGGGATCTGTCTGTATCCTGATTCTGTCCTCTACTCTGGTGAGACTCCACCTGCAACACTGTGTCCTGCTCTGCAGTCTTCAGCACAGGAAAGATGTGGACCTGTTAGAGAGGGTCCAAAGAAGGCCACAAAAATCATCAGAGGGCTATAACACCTCTGCTATGAGGACAGGCTGAGAGAGCTGGGATTGTTCAGTCTGGAGGAAAGAAGGTTCAAACCTTATTGCATCTTTCAGTACTTAAAGGGGACCTTTAAAAAAGATGGGCACAGTCGTCTTAGCACGGTCTGTTGTGAAAGGACAAAGGAAGATGGTTTTAAACTAAAAGAGGGAAGATTTGGACTAGATAGAAGCTGAGGCTGGTGAAACACTGAGCCAGGCTTTCCAAACAGATGGTAGAAACCCCATCCCTGGAAATACTACATGTCAGGAGGGACACGGCACTGAGCAAGCTGATCTAGTTGAAGATGTCCCTGCTCACTGAAAGGGGGATGGGGGTCGTACTAGATTGCCTTTAAAGGTCCCTCCCAAAGCAAACCATTCTATGATTTATTAGGACTCAACTTCTATAACAGTAGAGGTCAGGGCAAGAACCTAATCATACAGTGACATGGGCCTGTTACTGACATACCTTAAATAAATTTATATAGCATGAACTGAAGCAACAGACAGAATCATGCAAGGGAAAGAAGCATTATTCAAAACTACTCCATATATTTTATCTGCAGATGAAAGCACATCTCCCAAAGAGCACAGAGGTGAAAAGCTCCAATAGCTTTTACTTGGAAGCCCAAAGAGAAAAGGCATCACCAAAATCACAGAGGAACAAACATCAGAAAAGGACTTTAGGAAAGTATAAGGCATCTCATCAGGGGAAATTTGTACCATGCAATAGACTATATCCAGATGCTAAACCAGAAATGCAATACAGACTCACAGAATCAGGAGGAATGGAAGGAACCTCTGGAGTTCATCTAGTCCAAACTCTCTGCTAAAGCAAGGCTCACCTACAGCATATTAGACAGAATCACATCCAGGTGGATTCTGAATCTCTCCAGAGATGGAAACTCCACTACCTCTCTGGGTAGCCTGTTCCAGTGCTCTGCCATCCTCATAGTAATTTTTCCTTATGTTTAGGTGGATTTTTCTGTGTTCTAGGTTGTGTCCACTGTCCCTTGTCCTTTCACTAGGCTCCACTGAAAAAAGAGTCTGGCTCCATCATCTTGACACCCTTTAAGTATTTATAAGCATATAGTTTGTGTCCACTGTCCCTTGTCCTTTCACTGGGCACCACTGAAAAAAGAGTCTGGCTCCATCATCTTGACACCCTTTAAGTATTCGTAAGCATACAAAAGATCCCCTCTCAGTCTTCTCTCTCCCAACCTAATCAGCCCTAGGTCTCTCAACCTTTCCTCTAAAAGAGATGCCCCAGTCCCCAGCACTTTTCCTTGGTACATAGTTTTTGGCACATCAGTAATTCTACCTCAGTGGCAATGGCAACTCCCTGTTCAGCCCTGTTTTGGACATAGCTTTGCAGCAGTAACTTCCCTGATACATGTCACACCTTTGGGTTTCCCCTGGGTGCTTGACAAGGACTTCCCAGGCAGCAGTTTGTGCTGACCACAATAAGGTCTCTAAAATTTCCTAGCAAGTGATGTCAGAGAACCACAAGTAACAGTGCTGCTGCTGCGTGAAGGCAGGGAAATGAAGATAGAGGAGCAGAAAATAGGTCCCGAGCCTGACATAAAATATGGGGCACAAAGGACAGGAAAGAGAATGAATGGTGAGGAGGCAACACCAGATCGTGACTCAATCTGTAAACTGTGATGCAGTACAAGAGGAGAAATGATGCTGTGGCCTCACATCTTTGCTTTTCCAGACCAGCACAGCTTGCTGACTGCAGCCCTGCCGCCAGGGACTCGTGCAGCTTCTGAGGCGAACCTAGCTCTGCCGATGAGCTGACAAATCCTAAATGCCTCCTGCCCGCAGCCCCTGCTGTGTGCCAAATTGCTCTGTGCGTGCTTGTGCACAGCTTAGCATCCCTGCTCGCTATTTGCCAACGCTGTCCCCCTCCCAGCCTCTCCGGCAGCAAGCAGCAAGCGAGTGAGAGGAAAGTGGGGGGAAAGCAGAGACAAGGAAAGAGAGGAAGTGTTCTGTGCACTTAGAAAGTTCACTTTTATTTTTAGAGATGTGTTTGAGCACAGCTGATTTTCACCTCAAACAGGAAAAATTGCTACCAAACAGAAAAAAAAACAAACCCCAAAGAAATAAAAAAAAAACCAACCAAACCAATAAACCAGATATCCTTCTAAAGCTGAATTTATAGAACCATAGAATGGTAAGGTTGGAAGGGACCTCAAGGATCATCTAGTTCTAAGCCCCTGCCATAGGCAGGGGCACCTCCCACTAGTACAGCTCACTCAAGGCCTCATCCAATCTGGCCTTGAACAACTCCAGGGAGGGAGCAGCCACAACCTCCCTGGGCAACCTGTGCCAGTGCCTCACCACCCTCACTGCAAACAACTTCCTCCTAACATCCAGTTTCAATCTTCCCTCTGCCAGTTCAAACCCATTGCCCCTTGTCCTGACATTGCAAGACCTTGTCAATAGTCCCTCCCCAGCCTTCCTGTAGCCCCCTTCAGACACTGGAAGGCTACTCTAAGGTCTCCTGGAAGCCTTCTCTTCTGCAGGCTGCAGAGCCCCAACTCTCTCAGCCTGTCCCCACAGCGGAGTTACTGCAGTCCTCTGATCATCTTCGTGTCCTCCTCTGGACCCACTCCAACACTTCCATGTCCTTCNGGTTCTTGTTGAGCTTTTCATCACCCCAGACTCCAAGATCCTTTTCCTCAGGGTTGCTCTCAGCCATTCCCCACCCAGCCTGGAGTTGTGCTTGGGATTGTGCCTACCCAGCTGCAGGACCTTACACTTGGTCTTGCTGAATGTCATGAGGCTGGCCTGGGCACAGCTCTGCAGCCTGTCCAGGTCCCTCTGGATGGATCCCTGCCCTCTAGCAAGTCAACTGTGCCACACAGCTTGGTGCCATCTGCACACTTGCTGAGGGTGCACTCCATTCCTCTGTCCATGGCACTGACAAAGATGTCAAACAGCACTGGTGCCAGCACTGACCCCTGAGGGACACCACTTGTCACTGGTCTCCAGTTGGACATTGTGCCCTTGATCACCACTCTCTGGGTTCGACCATCCAGCCAATTCCTTTTAAGTTCTACCTAAAACTGCCCTTGAATGATTCAAGAGCCTAGTTGAAGGAAGAGGGAGAATTAAGAAGTCCTAATGAACAGAGACTGTGACACATGTCCTTCCTGCAGGTGCAGAAGTGGCCCAGGTCTAGAAGCCCTCCAGCCAGTCATTGGCCTCCTTGTCCCCTTACAAAGCAGCTCATGCAGAAACCAGGTAGCCAGGCTGCTGTGGCAGAGGTTTTGGGGAGGACCACTTGGTTTAACTCACTACAGGCTCTGTAATCCTATCCCAGATGGTTGTTTAGAGTAGGAGGAAGTGTGCTGAACTGCACCAGCTGAAGAGAAGGGGAGGCAGCAGAGATGAGCAGAGGGAGTAGGAAGCACAAGTGTGACACACAAGCTCAGTGAGCTGTGGGCCTCAACGCTTGACCAATACAAGCTGCCAGCAAAAACCAAAGGAGTAGACATTGACAAGAAAAAGTACATCCAAATCATGCCTGGTAGAAAACAGGACTGTATCACTGTCACACAAGTATGTTTATCTGTGTTCTGCTTGCTTTTCATACAACTCTTTTCATTGTTCTAAGCTTACCAAGTCCAACCATGAACCTAACACCACCATGGCCATTAAACCATGTCCAGAAGTGCTGTGTCCATGCATTTCTTGAACACCTCCAGGGATGGCAATTCCACCATCTCTTTGAGCAACCTATTGCAACGCCTGACCACTCTTTCAGTAAAAAAATATTTGCCTAATATCCAATCTAAACCTTCCCAGATAGAATTTCAGGCTATTTCCTCTCCACTAGATAGCAGAGAGAAAAGCCTGACCCCCACCTCTCTCTACAACCTTAAAAAAAGGTAGTGGTGGAGAGCAATGAAGTCTCTCCTCAACTTCTTCTCCAGACTAAAAATCCCAGATGCCTCAGCTATTCCTCATCAGATTTGTTCTCCAGACCCTTTGCCAGCTTTGCTGCCCTTCTCTGGACATGCTCCAGCACCTCATTGTCTTCCTCATAGTGAGGGGCCCACAGCTGAGCACAGTATTCAAGGTGCAACCTGGACAGTGCTGAGTACAGGGACATGATTGCTCCTCTACTGCTGCTGGTCACACTGCTCCTGATATAGGCCAGGATGCTGTCAGCCTTCTTGGCCACCTGAGCCCACTGCTGCCTCGTGTTTGGATGGCTGGCAACTGACATCCCCAGGTCCTGTTCACAGGATGACAGGGTGTCAGGAGTTGGAAGGGACCCAAAAAGATTGAGTCCAACCCTCTCTGCCAGAGCAGGACCAGACAATCTAGCTCAGGGCACACAGGAACACATCCAGACAGGCCTTGAAAGGCTCCACAGAAGGAGACTCCACAACCTCTCTGGGCAGCCTGTGTCAGTGCTCTGGGACCCTTACAGTAAAGTAGTTCCCCCTTGTGTTGAACTGGAACCTCCTGTGCTGCAGTTTCCATCCATTGTTCCTTGTTCTATCCCAGAGAACAAGTGAGTAGAGACTGTGTGTCCTGTCCCCCCCCACCCCTCAGATATTTATAAACATTGATTAAGTTCCCTCTCAGTCTTCTCTTTTCCAGACTAAGCAGCCCCAGGTTCCTCAGCCTCTCCTTTCTGGCCACTCTGCCCCAAGCCTGCAGCACAGCATGCATATGTTGCTCTGCTCAGTGCAAGGGAACACATGCAAAAAGAAGCTATTCTTGACTCAGTTACAAAACACTTCAAACCAAGTTCAACCCTAGCTGTCAGTTTCTCAGGGAAAAAAAAAAAAGAAAAAAGAAATGTTTCAAGAATGATTTGAGGGAAGCTTGAGACTTTTCTGCCTCTTTTTGGAAGGAGGTGAAACTGGAAACGACACTAAAATCGGGAACACATTTCTCTGGTTGCTCCTCAGACATCCATATACTGCAATCATTTCCTTTTAGTAACACAGAATGAGTTCCCACAAGTCATAAGGGGAGAGGTGAAGCTGAAGATGAGCAGAGTAGCAAGAAGGCAGCTCCTCTGCAGAGGTGAACCCTGCACAGCACAGTCATCTGACAGAAGAGGCAGGAGACATGGCAGTCATCACAGGTCCAGCCTGCAAGGGTGACTTTTATTTCCAGTGCCTGTGTTGGACTGCTGCCTGGCACACATGAAACAGAGCACCAGGAGCTTGCTGAGGATGCCTGCTGAGCTGCACGGCTATGGTTGCTACAGTGATTTATAAGGAAGGAATATTTTCCTGAAATAGAATCGCTTCCAGGTTTTTGGTTTTGGGTTTTTTTAGCTCCTCATCCCTGACCAGCAGAAAAGGAAGGCCTGCAATTAAATAAACAAGTCCATTTTTGTATGGCAAGGCAGGCTGAGCTAGACTTTCTCACTGCCTGGAACCTTGAGAGCACCCTGGCTTCATGTTTGGAGTAATCCTTTGGAATTTTTAACCTCTCGTTTGTGAAATGATACTACCTACAAGTTTATCACTGTCAGAATCTATTAGCCAGTACAAACATCTACCAGATGAAGAGCCCTTACATTTTCTCTTTAAAAACACCAGAGGTTTTGTGTCTTTAGTGTTCACACTCATGTCTTGGTTAGCAACAGCATTTCCAGCTGCACTGAAAATGTCTTCACGATACAGAGCGGAGAGCAACTTCGAGGCAGCCTTACCAACCAGGCAAGTCATAATTATATTTCACTCACAGCTCCCACCCCCAAATTATGTGAGGCACGTCCCATGCTGCTACCAGATCCACCCTTAGCACTGCTTCACAGGGCCAACACACATTTTACCTCTCAATTCCCCTCTTAGAAAGCTTCCTACTTGTGAGCAAGAAACAGAACAAACATTATTACTAACTCCAATCTCTGTCTCTGATGCATCACAGTCATCTCCCACTCATTAGCACGATTGCCTCCAGTTTTGGATAGAATAAGGCACCTTTGTCTAGCTAAAAAAAAAGAAAAAAAATCCTTTTCCCCAACTCATGATGCTTATTCTGTCACATGTTTATTTATAGCTCTGCTATAGCAGATAGCAAATGGATGCTTCCACCCCTAGACATAGATCCATCACGAGTCAGCTTAATTAGCAAGGCTAACACCCAACTGGACAAACATCTCTTCATCTCCTGATTAGTCTCCAGCCTAATGGAATCATTGCTGTCATTCTGGTATCCATGTCTCAGGGTCAGGGATTCCTTACACAGAATCAGAACATCTATATCAACAGTCCAGTTTCCTCGTGAAAGCTGGCAACATAAAACAAGAGTTTCTGGCCATCCTCCTGCTGAAGCTGGGTTTGTTAGGGACTATTTCTGCCAAAGGAACTTCTGAAGGTTGTGATTTAACCACTGAAATCATAGGAAAAGGAGAAACAAGAAGAGGTGTCTTGCTGCACTCTCTCAGATGTGCTCAGCTTGCAGAGCAGCAGTACTGCATTACAGCCTTCATTCTTAACAGCTCTGCAGGACTTCAGTTTGCAGATGGCACCAAGCTGTGTGGCACAGTCGACTTGCTAGAGGGCAGGGATGCCATCCAGAGGGACCTGGACAGGCTGCAGAGGTGTGCCCAGGCCAACCTCATGACATTCAACAAGGTCAGGTGTAAGATCCTGCACCTGGGTAGGCACAATCCCAAGCACAAATACAGGCTGGGTGGTGAATGGCTGGAGAGCAGCCCTGAGGAAAGGGACCTTGGAGTCTGGGTTGATGAAAAGCTCAACATGAACCTGCAGTGTGCACATGCAGCTCAGACAGCAACCGAGTCCTGGGCTGCATCAAGAGCAGTGTGGGCAGCAGGGCAAGGGAGGGGATTCTGCCCCTTTACTCTGCTCTTGTCAGACCCCACCTGGAGTACTGTGTGCAGTTCTGGAGCCCCCAGCACAGGAAGGACATGGAAGTGTTGGAGTGGGTCCAGAGGAGGCCACAAGGATGTTCAGAGGACTGCAGCAGCTCTGCTATGAGGACAGGCTACAAGAGTTGGGGCTCTGCAGCCTGGAGAAGAGAAGGCTTCCAGGAGACCTTAGAGTAGCCTTCCAGGATCTGAAGGGGGCTACAGGAAGGCTGGGGAGGGACTATTGACAAGGTCTTGCAATGCCAGGACAAGGGGAATGGGTTTGAACTGGCAGAGGGGAGATTTAGACTGGATGTCAGGAGGAAGTTGTTTGCAGTGAGGGTGGTGAGGCACTGGCACAGGTTGCCCAGGGAGGTTGTAGCTGCTCCCTCCCTGGAGGTGTTCAAGGCCAGGTTGGAGGAGGCCTTGAGTGAACTGTGCTAGTGGGAGGTGTCCCTGCCTCTGGCAGGGGGTTGGAACTAGATGATCCTTGAGGTCCCTTTCAACCTTACCATTCTATGATTCTAAGATTTCTCTGAGATTAGATACTGTCAAAGCCTGGCTCAAGTATGTAGAAGCAGGTTTGTGGGTTTCATTCTCAAGTTTGCACAACAAAATATTGATGCAAAAATGCTCATTTTCAAAACCACACTTCTCAAGATTTCTCAGGAAAGTGGAAAGGGGAGGGAAGCTCACCCACGCTGGACTACTTTTCAGTGACAGCACTTTCAGCCTCCATCTCTAGAGTCCCAAAAATCAGATGCAAGTGTTGCATTGTCTGCTCTCAAGAGTAGAAACCCATCTGGCAAGCCAGCCTGATTTCTTAAAACAAGCTCACAGACCATATTGTGTCACTGCTTTTTATACAAACCAACCCCCTCTAAATTTCAGTGGGAGGAGAGTTCAGCTCTGATAGCAGGATATGGATACAGTCCATGGGGTTCTGCTTGATGCCCAAAGGTTATCCCAAATGGGAAACACTCAGGCAAATCTACAAAGGAACTGGCACCACAGATGCAGTTTTCTTTCCTAATGCATGATTTGGACATTCAAAGCCACTGGTGATTAAAGAACAGAAAAAACCAGAACAACCTCAAAAATCCCCACTCACCTGTCCCCCTTAAGTCCCCTTCCTCAACAAGCTATGCATTTGCTGTGGAAGGAAAAGAGCAAACAGTAGTCAGTCAACAGCAAGTTCTGGCCACCTTTTTGTCTTGCACTTATTGAGATGTGAATGAAAGGTGCCCATTGTAGTCTGGACAGTAGAAAAGTGGGAAGTTTTCTGACAGGGTTAGATGTTGTTCTGTCTCTCTTTCAAGAAGTCAGTGAGCTGCACTGAAGCACACTCTTACATTTTCCAATAAAAGAAGATGAAACTCAGGGTTGGCATGAAGAGTTGGAATTGTCCTTTTAATGGGCATTGCTCCATTTACATGCATATCCTTCACAGGCATATAGCAGCCCAAAGCAGTGTGAGGAGCAGTGCCCATGGGAGGGCACACATCTCACAGCCCCAGTGTAGGGAACAAGATCCAGGGATGGTTGTGAGAACATTGCTGCAATGCAGACCAAATCCAGGTATGTTACCTGGCAGTGAAGCCCTGTTTAAGAAAGGAAGTGCAACACAAAAGAGTTAAGACTTTTTAGAGCACCTCTGGAAAGAGAGCAAAGCACCAGCCAAGGGGCAGCAGAATGGAACAAGACAGTGTGAAATGCAATGATACAAATCAGAGAGGGAGTATGAATCCCAAACCAGCACTGCACTGGCCAAGGATGTGTCCCTGTCAGCTGCCTCCAGTGTCTGGCAGACCCTACGCCCTGTGTTTCTGGTTGAGCATTTAGGAAAGCAAAAGGTCATGTCTCATTACAATTCCTGCCTGCAGATGTTTAGTGGAACCACCATGAAGACCCAAGATGGATGATGTAGTGGTGCTTTAGAAGTAAACAGCAAGAAGTGCATGAGGAAAACAGAGGGTTTATAGCTCATGGGCCACTACAGCATGTAAAACCAGCACTCCTTTTTTTTAGATGGGAGACTATGAGTGATAATCACTCTTCCCCATATTATACTTCACATCCCTAGGTCTTTAAAGCACACTAATAAAGCACCACTGCCCAGGTAGCAGCAGGGTTTTTGGTAGGTGAACATTATCAAGGTATTGGTATCTGTATGCTTTAATACTGTTTTAAACACTACAGCATCAATTTATTTGACATCCTCTCATGGCAGACCCACTAATGGATGGACTTTTAGTTTAAAATGGATGATAGCATGGAAAAAGAACAGAATGCAGAACATGAGGCAGTTGTGTAGCCTGACAATTTATAACACTACCTGCCTTCTGTTGCCTGGTTATTTATGGCTGGGTGGGGAGATAAAGGAAAGAGGGATCGTTGCAGGGAGGACAGCTTCATTTAAAACACTGTCACTTGCTCCTGTGGTTATCAGGAGTCAGGCTCTCAGTAGATGTAACAGGTGTGCTGCTTCTGAGCAGATCCACTAATAACAAAATCAATTTAAAATAAAGTGTTGTTCAAAGAAAGATGAATGAAGAGAGAACAAAAACATCAGACTGTGGACTGTGAGATCTGAGCCGAGTACTGCTCACCACCAAGGCAGAAATTAAAAGCCTTCCCTCCCAGCTTCCAGCTACATGACAGAGCAGGGGTTATGGACTGCTCTCTCCTACATGTCCTCTCACAGTAAACACAGCTTCTGCCTTCCTATATTAAAACTCTGTGTCCAGCATTATGACTTCATATTCTAGACTTAGACTCAGATAAAGGCTTCATCCTACTGAATCTTCCTCAAAAGCTGTCCAGCAACACAATCATGAGCGGCTGAAGGCAGCAGGATACTTGCAGCATCACCCAGAAGACAGGCAACACGGTTAGTTACAGACTGGCTGTCCACTAGCTGTGTTATAGACCAAGCCAAAATGCCTCCAATGCCAGAAAGCAGCTACACCTTAAACCCAGGGGTCAGTGAGAATAAAGGCACATCACTGTTTGGATCCAGTTCTGTGAAATACAGATCACCCTGGTTTGGTTTTCTACCATTTTCTGTCCTTGCCCTCTCCACACCCACTCAACAATTCACACACTCACTAGGTAGGTGTAGTTATGTCCTCAACTACAATAGTTTGCAAAGTGTTTTAATGCCTTAAGTATGAATACTTCAGTATTTTCCACCACCACCACCCCAGATATGCACAGGCAGATCAAAACTGGCATTTGTTACCATTTTCATTTCAAGAGGAAAACAAATCACTAAATAAACATATAAATAAATAGATAACTAAATAACTAAATAAATAAAAGCAGTGTCTTCTCCAGCTATATACTCCCTTTATAGATGGTAAGAGGGGAGGGGACAAACTCTTCTCAGTTGTGCCCTGTGACAGAACAAGGGACAATGAATCTAAACCTCAGCTCAGGAAGTTGCACCTCAACATGAGGAAGAACTGCTGTACTGTGAGGGTCCCAGAGCACTGGGGACATTGTGGAGAGGCTGCTGCTTGGCTCTTCTCACAGGTAACTGGAGACAGAACAAGGGCAATGGCCCCAAGCTGAGACTGGGTAGGATTAGATTGGACATTAGGAAAAAGTTTTCCCACAAAGAGAGTGGTCAGGGAATGGAATGAGCTGCCCAGAGAGGTGGTGGAGTCACCCAGCCTAAATGTCTTTAAGGGTGGTTTGAATGTGGTCCTTAGGGCTGTGGTTTAAGGTGAATCTTGTAGAGTAGGGTTACAGGTTGGACTTGGTGATCCTGAGGGGCTTTGCCAACCTGGGTGTTTCTGTGATTTCTGTAACAGGTTACCCAGAGACGTTGTGGAAACTCTAGAGACTTTCAAACCTTGTCTGGATGTGTTCCTGTGTCACCTGCACTAGATTCTATGATGCTGCTCTGGCTGGGGGTTGGACTCAAAGATCTCCAGAGGTCCCTTCCAAACCCTAACATCCTGTGAATTCATAAAACCTGCTTAGATTAACATTTAAAAAGATGAGGATGTGAAATAAATATATAAAACACCCACTGAGTGCAGGTAGACTTTGCTAGCTCTTTATTTGCATTAATATCTGTCAAGTCCATCTGGGCTGAAGTCAGCTGAGTTACACTAATGTAGAAAGAAAAGTAGTCCCATCACTTTTAAACTCGGGCCCTGGCTGCACAGCCATAAATCTATTGGAAAGAAAAGGGAACGGGAAAGAAAAGGGAACGGGAAAGAAAAGGGAATGGGAAAGAAAAGGGAATGGGAAAGAAAAGGGAATGGGAAAGAAAAGGGAATGGGAAAGAAAAGGGAATGGGAAAGAAAAGGGAATGGGCACTCAGTCATGCTCCACACTGTTATAAAGGTAATAGAAGTGCTGCAAGCTCCAAACGAAATTCAGAAATCCACCCTGCGTGTACATTTGAAACTTCTGGTTTCACACCAGATCTCAGCAAGAAGGGAAAAGGTCAGAGCATCAGTACTGTTTCCTTTCACAAAGCAGAAAGTTTGCAAACTAAAAAGAAAAAAAAAATAGTGTTCCTACCAAGCACATTGCCATGAACAATCAGCAGTGACAAGACAGTAAGAATCATAGAATGGTAAGGTTGGAAGGGACCTCAAGGATCATCTAGTTCCAACCCCCTGTCGTAGGCAGGGACACCTCCCACTAGCACAGCTCACTCAAGGCCCCCCCCAACCTGGCCTTGACCACCCCCAGGGAGGGAGCAGCCACAACCTCCCTGGACAACCTGTGCCAGTGTCTCACCACCCTCACTGCAAACAACTTCCTCCTAACATCCAGTCTAAATCTCCCCTCTGCCAGTTCAAACCCACTGTCCCTTGTCCTGGCATTGCAAGACCTTGTCAATAGTCCTTCCCCAGCCTTCCTGTAGCCCCCTTCAGATATTGGAAGGTTACTCTAAGGTCTCCTGGAAGCCTTCTCTTCTGTAGGCTGCAGAGCCCCAACTCTTGTAGCCTGTCCTCATAGCAGAGCTGCTGCAGCCCTCTGATCATCCTCGTGGCCCTTCTCTGGAACCTCTCCAACACTTCCATGTCCTTCCTGTGCTGAGGGCTCCAGAACTGCACACAGGACTCCAGGTGGGGTCTGACAAGAGCAGAGTAAAAGGGCAGAATCCCCTCCCTTGCCCTGCTGGTCACACTGCTCTTGCTGCAGCCCAGGATCCACTGTCCCCAAGTGTTCTCAAAATAAGGCACAACAGATCATCAAGTCAAGGACTGCCACAAGATCAGGCAGTATCCCTGTGTGGTTCTGTCTGGACGACAAGGACCATAACCAGAACAGAAAATGATGTGGAGCATTCCTACACAAACAACATCAACAGCTGAAGAAACAATTGTGTCTGCAACTGGTGAGAGCCAACAAAGCTAATTTACTACTGCAGAGCCATAATGGGATTATAGCCTTGTCTTATGCTTCCCTCTTTTAAATATAAACACCTTTAATGACACCTGGACAGGGCAAGGTGACTTTTGGTCCCGCCCAGGCAACACCTGGACAAGGCAAGGCAACTTTCGGTCCTGCCCAAGCAACATCTGGACAGGGCAAGGCAACGTTCAACATGGCGATGTTGGGGTATGGTTTTGTTTGTCTGAATAATCACCACACTAAACAAAACAACAAACAAAAAATAGAAGAGAAAACAAATATAATTGAGATAATTTCTCTTTTATCCTCTATTTTTGGACTTTGTTTCCACTGCTTATTTAAACACTTCCTGCCTAACTCTTCCTCTTGAATTTTATTAGGGTTATTCTCCAAAGATCTCACAAAGGAATACTTACTCTTCTAGCTGTGACTACAGCTACTAAGATCCAGCCCTCTGGCAGTAACTCAGCCAAAGGAGCACCAATTCATCTCAGTATTGGTTCCCACCCCTACCTTACTATGCACTTACAGCCAAAGCAGGTTGTAGGCAAGCTATATCTGATGCAGGCCCTGAACCTCTTCCTGTATTGATTCTGATTTTGCATGGCAGAACTGGTCCTTTTCTCTAAAACCAAGCCTTCTTTTACTTCTGCCATCCTCTCCTCCCTACCTCCTCCCCCAACTCCTCTGTTGTTTTTTTTTTTTTGAGTCATATTTCTCACTAAATGCCTCCTCCACTACTCCATTTGACAATGTCACTCACTACCTTTCCAGGATCTCACTCCAGTTTTACAACAGGACCCTTGACAGGATAGTTCCAAACTCTAGTGGTCAACTCATCCACCAGCAAAACAGGGACCCAGGATCCAAAATGTCATTGATAACACTTAAGCATGGAAATTGCTATAGATAGAGCAGAACAGCCTATGAGGTGGGAGCCTGAAGGGTTAAAAAAAGAAAATCTCAAGTGCTTAAATATATCATTCTGTAAACTCCATGTACACCTCTTTTTTTTTTTTTTTTTTTTTTTTAACTTTTTTTTTTNTTTTTTTTTTTTGACACTTTTGTTTTTAAAAATATATTACTGTTTTGACGTCTCAGTTCTGGACACATTTCACTCCTGCCAACACACTGTTTGTTATTTGAATAACTCAGAACAGATGAAGCACTGGTCCAGAGACAAGAAATCCTCCAAACATCTGCCAACCACTTCAGCCCCGAGAGCTGAAAGCAAACTCTGCCAGCAGCTCTGCCCACCCTGCTGCAGTGAGGCTGCAGGAGTTGTTTGTGTGCCTTTGTAGCTGGCCAGGCAGCTGAGGATGAGGGAAACATCACTGCTTGAATCCGCTGCGGTCTGAGGCTCCCTGTGAGGTCTGGAGTGGGGCAAGGAGAAAGTTATAGATAATAAAAAAATCCTGATAGTCCTACAGCGGTGGTGAAAAGCAGAAGGGTTGAGTATGCTGTGGCACAGGTGGGGTCAGAAAGGGAGAAAAGAAATAAAATCATAGAATCATAGAATGGTAAGGTTGGAAGGGACCTCAAGGATCATCTAGTTCCAACCCCCTGCCATAGGCAGGGACTCCTCCCACTAGTAGGACACCCATCCTCGTGCAGAAAGTAGATTCATGATTTACCTCAGATTTTGAAGAGACTAAATGCATATCTGCACAGATCCTGTACCATGGCACTTGGAAGGTCTCACTCGCTCCTAAACAACTCTTAAGCTCTCACAGGATGAGAAAGGGCTAGGCAGAAACACTGGAGAGCTACTGAGGAAAGGTTGGACAATGAATGGAGAGGACCCTGGTGTGTCCTGTGATGGTCTCCAGGGAGCTGGTGGATGATGCCCAATGATGCTGTGCCTGGGGCAAGGAGGAAGCAAAGCAGGGTTCATGATGCTGGGGGTCTCCTTCTCAGGGTGCTGTAGACAGACGTCACATGCAGGACCAGGCGGACCTAAAGGTCCTGCGGCCTGGTGAACCCATGGGTAAGTTCTTTCACAGACAATGAGCTCCTGAGCTGGGGACTCATGTTTAAAGAACTGAATGTGGCACTAAGACCTACTGTATGATCTCTGTTTAAGGAACTGTTGTACCCATCTCTGTACTGTAAGGTTCTCTACTGTCTTTGAGGTTACACTCTGGAGACAAAACCTTGCTCCAGGGCTGACAGAGCAGATGGCCAGTCCTGGTGCTTTCCTCTTCCTAGAGGTGCAAAATCACAAGTGACATATGGAGCATATCACTTCACAAAGCATGTTGCTCATGGATGCAAAGAAACAGTGCTCAGGGTCAGCCCTTAGCTACACAGGTCTAAAACTTTGCCATGCTCTCTTGAATCAGCAATGTCCTGTGCAGTGACAACCTCTTTAGCATTTAAAACTCTGTTTAAGAATCACAGCTAAACTTTTTTTCTTTTCTGGATGACCCAGTGGGTCTTACCACTGTTCACTTCAAAAAAATCACCCTTAAGTATTAATGAAACCTGTTTGTATAGAATCACAAAATGCTAGAGGGTAGAAGGGACCTCAAGAGATCATCAGGTCCAACACCCCCTGCCAAAGCAGGATCATCTAGGGCAGACCACACAGGAACATGTACAGGTTGGCTTTGAAAGTCTCCAGAGAAGGAGACTTCATAACCTCTCTGGTCAGCCCGTTCCAGTGTTCTATCAGCCTCATAGTAAAAAAACTTTCTCCTCGCTCTGAGGTGGAACTTGCTGTGTTCTATCTCACATCCATTGTTCCTTGTCATATTACCAGGTGCCACTGAAAAGAGCCAGGCACCTTCCTCTTGACACCCACCCCTCTGATATTTACAGACAGCAATCAGAGCCCTTCCCAGCATTCTCTTCTCTAGACTAAGCAGCTCCAGTTCTTTCAGACTTTCTTCATAGGAGAGATGTTCAAGTCACTTGTCTGTTTGAGTCTCATGTCTATCCATAGAAGCATAGAATGGTAAGGTTGGAAGAGACCTCAAGGATCATCTAGTTCCAACCCCCTACCATAGTCAGGGACACCTCCCACTAGTACAGGTCACCCAAGGCCTTGTCCAGCCTGGCCTTGCACACCTCCAGGGAGGGAGCAGCCACAACCTCCCTGGGCAACCTGTGCCAGTGTCTCACCAGTGCTGAAAAACTGCATATAAATACCAGAGGTACCCACCAAGAGGTGCAGAGACATTTATGAAGGCACAGGTTTCTGAAGAGGATAAACTCACTGCCATATGACTCCCATGCCCATAGCAGCAGGCAGGAATATTGACACGAGCTCACCAAAAGTCACTTCTAACTGAAAGAGGGGGGAAAGCAATCCTCTCTTACAACAAAAGGGGCTTTGTTTCCTTTCCCAACCATTATATTTTTGCATCAATTCTCCACCAGATATGAAGCCTGCGGAAACTTTCCAGGAGGTGCTAAATCCTTTAGCATCATTTGTGAATGCAACAGATACAGTCAATGCAATCACAAAGTCATCTTAAAGGAAAAAGAACCCTGAAAGGCCATTTAGATTTACAGCCTTGAAAAGAAATACTGTGAGCAGGATAGAGAATATTTTCCTGAGTGGCAAAGTCATTCTCAAGTCCTTTAGGAAGTGAAACACATCATGTCCCTGGAGTTGAAGATTCCTGTTGCTGTCTCTAGAAGTGGGACAGCAGAGAGCAGCAGGAGACACAAGTAAAATGATGATGCTCAGTGTTTAAATTCACCAGCAATGTGAAATTAATGAGTAGTGCTGCAGCCATGTTGGACTTGGAAAAGAGAAACAGGTTTCAACTTTTATCATCTGTAACTAACACTGTGTTATATAAGTCACTTCTGCATCTTAGTTATAAAAAATATATTTTTCTATGTGGTTATGTGATTTTTTTAAAGTCTGCACAGAAATGAGATAATGAAGTAGTATTTCTCTGTGCAAAACAGTTCAATTATTTAGGGCAATTAAAAGGATATATTAAAATGACTTGAAAAAGAAGCATTGTTGGCTTCACAGTCTCACAGTATAACCGAGGTTGGAAGAGACCTCAAAGCTCATCAAGTTCAACCCATCACCACAGCCCTCAAGACCAGACCATGGCACCAAGTGCCACGTCCAAACCTGCCTTGAACACCTCCAGGGACGCTGACTCCACCACCTCCCTGGGCAGCCCATTCCAGCAGGCAATGACTCTCATAGGCAAGAACTTGCTCCTCACCTCCAGCCTAAACTTCCCCTGGCACAGCTTGAGACTGTGTCCTCTTGTTCTGCTGCTGCTTGCCTGAGAGAAGAAAGCAACCTCCTCCTGGCTACAACCACCCTTCAGGTAGCTGTAGACAGCAAGAAGGTCTCCCCTGAGCCTCCTCTTCTCCAGGCTAACCAATCCCAGCTCCCTCAGCCTCTCTTCACAGGGCTGTGCTCGAGGCCTCTCCCCAGCCTCATTGCCCTTCTCTGGACACATTCAAGTACCTCAATGTCCTTCTTAAATTGAGGGGCCCAGAACTGGACACAGGACTCAAAGAAAAATCCTAAATGTGGCTAGAAGTAAATAAAATCTTGTGCAGCGAATTCAGACTGAGAAAAACATACACAACTGAAAACTAAAGAGGTCCTGGGAATTAATGTCTATTTTAAAATGTAATAATATATAGAAGGTTGCTTTGCTTGGTTTCTTAAATTAAATATGCACTTCTTAATTTTTGTGAAAGGAAAAACCAAATTAAAAGGCAGCTGTATCACAGCTAAAGTGATTCAACAGTTAACCACTACCAGAAGGCCAGGGTGTCAGAGTGACTCTGAAACAACTGTGTTTGGGGAAGAAGTAATAATCCAGAGTGTAAAACACCATGGGAAAGAAAGAATCATGTCAGAGTCGAAGGGCAGAAACCAGACTCCTGGTGTGGCCTTAAATAATCTGTGTTCTTTGTGCCTCAGTTTCCCCAGCTGTACAGTAGGAAAGATAAAAGCTTGATTCCATAAAGCACTCAGGTTTGTGAATTTTAATGTTAAGCTCAACACTTCTTGAACCCAAATGGTTTCTGCTTTCCACAGTTGAAGCTGTTAGTGTGTGAGGAGCACAGCACTGGGCTCTGAAGGGCTATTATAAGCCTCTGCTCAGGTAACCATGCTGCAAGCTACCTCTGTAGTTTGTAACAGAGCTCACTCAGGCTTTTCAATAAATTGCTATTTTCCCCTGAAAGCGCCAGTAACTTTCCCTTAAGGGAGCCAGCTCTTTGGTCCTCTCCTGCTTTGGAGATTCAGCTTGCCATGTGTGGTGTGAATTAGATGCAGTTGTCTCCTCTTAACCACAGCTTTGAGATGGGAGGTTTGAGTGCTGCAGCTCTGTGTAGAGTTGAAATGCAGATGAGCTCAGCCACGTGGCTTATCACAACTTGTAGTGCTATCTTGTCAACGTGCTATAACCAGCTCTAACACCTACTGCTCACATCTGCCAAGGCTTTCATGCCTGTGTGAATATATATGTATGCATACACAGACATATACATGTGGATGGAGATCCAGCACCATTTGTACTGTCAAAACCAGAATTCTTCATAGTGGTATTCAGCAAAGGGTGAATGGGTCACAAAGGTGCTTCAGGCACATTGCTCAGCAGGACCTGTGGTGAGTCTCTCCATCCATGACTGTCTCAAAAAGCCAGACCCACTGGGCTGCCAGGTTCTCACAGAAGCAGCCATCCATCCCAGGGCAGTAACTAAAGGCATGGTGGGCATGTAGCCCTCAGAGCAGCTACTCTCTGACACAACACATCTCTTCTCAGAGCAGCTACTCTCTGACAAAACAAACCTGTTCTGTCCTAAATGCTGAGGGGGAAAGCCACAGCCTGGACAAGAAACCTACATATCTTTTCCATTAAATATCCCCAGTATTTAAAGAGAAAACAAAAGGGTGTATGGAGTTGTTTTAGGGGCAGGTTGAGGATATAGTAGAGTAACTCCAGCCTCTTTGCAGATATCATTAGATGTAGGGTGCTAAGCAGACATATAAATGAGAGGAATTCTAGTCATCTATCTAAAACATGGGAGATCTCTTCAAATGTTCCTAAATTCAGTGCCTCTCAAAGGTATGGTTCTCAATTATGACTATGGTGGTCACAAAGCCTACCTGCAGAGCATTCTCTCTCTTTACCCTGAGAAGGAACTTACACTGAACTGCTGGCGAGCTTCTTAAGTGACTGTGCTTAGGTCCTCACAAGAGAAAAGCAGCCCTGGCATGAAATCTTTAAGCCAGCAAGACTCATTGACTTGTGGATGGGAAGCCATAAGATTCCTGGACCCCTGTTGCAAAATAGAATGCCTGACCAGCCTCAGCACTCCAGAAATTCACTTTTTCATCCCTTTGCATCTGGCTGCTCCCTACCAATGCTGCACTGCAACTCGTAAATACAGGATATTTATTATCCAGGTTATTTTATTGCCACTGATTTACTTTGTCCAGTTACTACTTTGCTTTCACTGGCTGAGATATTTCATACCTTACAGAGGCTCCCTGCACCATCCATCTGGCAGCTCTCTAGCCCATCTCTATTTTATTTTTTTTTGGACATATACTGAAAGGCTTTGTGCAAGCACCTGGATAAATGTATTTCTTTCCTCATCTCTGGGACAGTGGGAGTCTTCCTTGGGCCATCTGTGGGAAATTAAAGGTACATAGAATTTCAAGCAGAAGAGAAGTCAGGCTGAGAGAGTTGGGGCTCTGCAGCCTGCAGAAGAGAAGGCTTCCAGGAGACCTCAGAAAAGCCTTCAGGATCTGAAGGGGGCTACAGGAAGGCTGGGGAGGGACTACTGACAAGGTCTTGCAATGCCAGGACAAGGGGCAATGGGTTTGAACTGGCAGAGGGGAGATTTAGACTGGATGTTAGGAGGAAGTTGTTTGCAGTGAGGGTGGTGAGACACTGGCACAGGTTGCCCAGGGAGGTTGTGGATGCTCCCTCCCTGGAGGTATTCAAGGCCAGGTTGGAGGAGGCCTTGAGTGAGCTGTGCTAGTGGGAGGTGTCCCTGCCTATGGCAGGGGGTTGGAACTAGATGATCCTTGAGGTCCCTTCCAACCTTACCATTCTATGATTCTATGAAAGTCTATGTGTAAAGAAGAGCACTCTGGGGAAAGAGAATGCTGGAAACTACTCCAGTGGCACTGAGAAGTGTACAGGTTTATGCACACAATCAGTCTGCAGGACCCTATAATCGTTCTCTAGGTTACCGCTCGCGTGAAACTTTTCTGTGGCAGATTATGCTCTGTAGCTGACGATAGGCTGAGAATTACTTTAGGCAGACATTCAGCAGCAGCAGCAGCAGCAGCAAACACACCATTGTTTCAGATCTTGATTATGCAGATTGGCTTCACTTGTAAGGAAATTAACTCCGTGCCACAGCTGTGGGGACTCAAATGACAGAAGAATCGATATTTTGGCAACTTTGAAAATCTGCCAAAAGGAGACAATTGTGTGATTGAATAACAGCTTTTATAGAATCAAAAAGGAAAATATTTCACTAATGAATTTGTTTAGTGCTTTGTTTAAAGATTTAATTGGCCAGTTTATTTTGATGTACCAAACAATTTTTTTCCAACCACACAGACTTTGCAAATTCCTGTTAAATAAGGAACAAATGAGAAAGGGTCATTGCTTGTTTTCTAGGCCTGATACACAAAGCAACCTTTCATTGAACGTCTCAAAATGTGTGTAGGGGGGTTAAAAACTAATTTTTTTCTGATCATCTGAGTTCTGAAATGCAACTGTTCTGGGGGGAAAAAAAAAAACCAAAACAACAACAAAACACAAGACTCATACAGCTCAGACACAAGGAGGAAATGTGATTAGACTGGATGTTAGGAGGAAGTTGTTTACAGTGAGGGTGGTGAGACACTGGCACAGGTTGCCCAGGGAGGTTGTGGTTGCTCCCTCCCTGGAGGTGTTGAAGGCCAGGTTGGAGGAGGCCTTGAGTGACCTGTACTAGTGGGAGGTGTCCCTGCCTCTGGTAGGGGGTTGGAACTGGATGAACCTTGAGGTCCCTTCCAACCTTACCATTCTATGATCCTATGATTTTAAATGGACAAAGCCTTAGGAAAAACAAGAATCAAAAGTGTAAAAACTATTTTGAATACTTTTGAAGGATTTCAGAGCCTTACAGATTGTCTGTTCTGAAATAACTGTTACCAAGAGCCCCAGGACTGTGTATTGGTAGAGTAAGAAATTCTGATGCTTGAACACCCTGAAAAGGATGGCAGCAAGACAGGACCATGGAATGTGAACAGTTAGAGAAGAGCAACCAACCTATGGCAGGCGGGTTTAACTAGATGTTCTTTGAGGTCCCTTCCAACCTTCCCATTCCATGATTCTATGAAAAGTGCTCCGCATTGTCACAAACCCTGGGGACTGTGCAAGCACCAACAACCCAGAAGACACAGAGACACAACTCAATAAGAGCTTCACTAAACTGGCTTCCAGATATCAACATCATAGAATCATAGAATGGTAAGGTTGGAAGGGACCTCAAGGATCATCCAGTTCCAACCCCCTGCCATAGGCAGGGACACCTCCCACTAGCACAGGTCACTCAAGGCCTCATCCAATCTGGCCTTGAACACCTCCAGGGAAGGAGCATCCACAACCTCCCTGGGCAACCTGTGCCAGTGTCTCACTGCTAATGTGGATACGATTCACATTCATTATACTTGAATTATTCAGAACCCCTCTGAACTTCCATCCCATGTGTCACTTCTGGCACCTCAGTTGCTCAGTTTTAGCATCACTCCTTCACTTCTTGAAACAGACCAGCACAATGAAATAGATGTGCTGCAACCAGTGTATTCAGGTTGCAAAAGCAGCTAATGCCAGCAAGGCTGGTCATGTAAACTCACTGTGAGATTGCTTTGGAAGAGACCTGCACTAAAGGACTCAATAGGTAGGTAACTACCTCATGCCAACAAAGAGAAAAAAAGGAAACTTTTCTTTTTCCCCTCCCATCACCACTTCTCTCTTACTTGTGGAAGACAGGAAGTTCTAGCTGTTTATAGGAATGTAAAAATGAAGAAAAAAACCCACTCCAAAATAGTGTTATATTCTGTAAAATGGAACAGTTGTCAAGCTGCATCACCCAGTTATTGCAGCTCCCACACCCAAAAGCCGGCACTTCACAATCTGGGACAGCCACGCTGTCTTTCCTGCTCAACACCACAAGCAGTGCCTCACACCACAAACCTACCATTCATTACAGGGAACAGCTGACAGTTCTTCCCCTAAGGAAGGCAGGATTATTTAAGTCTGAAATTCCACACCTTGTCAACAGAGGTGTACAGGAAAGGTGCTCATTTAGCGGTAGGGTTGGCAAGACATAAAATCAGCCACTGTCCAAGGTAGAGAGTGAAAATAACCCAAGCAATCAAAAAGGTTTGATGCTTGGTTGAGAAGTTATTAATTCTCTGGGGTTTTTTCCCCCCCTTCATTAGAATCATAGAACAATTTGTGGTGGAAGGGACCTTTAAAGTTAAACAAGCCCAACTCCTTCTCAGTCAACAGGGACATCTTCAGCTAGGTCAGGTTGCTCAGAGCCCCATCCAACCTGAGCTGGGAAATTTACACAGTTGGGGCTTCTACCACTTCTCTGGGCAACTTGGACTAGTGTTTCATCACCCTTCATACGAATAAAAAAAAATGTTTCCTTTTATCTAGTCTAAATTTCTCTTCTTTTAGTTTAAGACCTATACATCTTGTTCTTCTGCAACACGCTTAAAACATTGTCCCTGTCTTTCTTGTAGGTCCCTTTTAAGTACTGAAAGCCCACAAGAAGTCAGAATCACAGAATCATAGAATGGTAAGGTTGGAAGGGACCTCAAGGACCATCTAGTTCCAATCCCCTGCCATAGGCAGGGACATCTCCCACTAGTACAGCTCACTCAAGGTCTCATCCAGCCTGGCCTTGAACGCCTCCAGGGAGGGAGCAGCCACAACCTCCTCCGGCAACCTGTGCCAGTGTCTAAACACCCTTAACGCAAACAACTTCCTCCTAACATCCAGTTTCAATCTCCCCTCTGCCAGTTTAAACCCATTGTCCCTTGTCCTGTCGTTGCAAGACCTTGTCACTAGTCCCTCCCCAGCCTTCCTGTAGCCCCCTTCAGATCCTGGAAGGTTTCTCTAAGGTCTCCTGGAAGTCTTCTCTTCTGCAGGCTGCAGAGCCCAAACTCTTTCAGCCTGTCCTCACAGCAGAGCTGCTGCAGCCCTCNATTTTTGTGGCCTCCTTTGGACCTACTCCAACAGGTCTGTGTCTTTCTCATGCAATGAATAAAATGCTACAAAAGAACTACTGAACAAAAACTCAGGACCACCTATGCAAATAAATAATCTACTGGCTTGAGTTCATCTTACTGGCAAAGAACAGCTTATCTCACTTGCAGTTCTCCAGAAATATGTAAGTGAAGGAAATGTATCCAAGTAGCAGATCCCAAAGAGCCTGCTTGGCATCCCAAGGTTGTTCTGTTTCCACTATGAAATGTTAAACCAAAACCAAAACCAAAAAAAAAAAAAAAAAAAAANTCTCCTCCCTGGGATTAGACATGAATTCTTCATTAGAAGCTGCATTATTTGCAGCACTTTCTGCAGTGCTAGGAAAATCTGATTTCTTTTTTTTCTTTTTTTCTTTTTTTATTTGGTCCTAGCACTGAGCTTCCAGGCACAGATCTGATATTAAAGAACCGCAGTCAGCACAAAGTAGTATTTCTCACTAAAGTAAAAAAACTGTTGGAGGGGGGAAAAAAAACAAAAAAAAAAAAAAAAAGAGAGAGAGAAAAATGTAACTCTGGCCCTTAATTTATTCCTCCCCACTTTTCTCTTTTCTAGCATCAGGAATTAGCTAAAATTTGATTCCCTCTACTAGAGGAGGTTTTCCTCTCATTTTACCTACTTCAAAATATCATTCCATCATGGAGTGGCATAAAAACTGCCTGAAGCTCTGACTTGCCTGGCTCAGAAGGTCTGTGGGGCTGCACTGACTCCAACTGGTGCAAACTGCACCATCACACTTGACTGTGACTCTGCCATGTGACAAAAGGAAATGTCAGTGGCAAGACCCTAAGGACACTAAGAGTTTTGGATCTTGCAATACTCTGCTGTATGTTTAATTTCAGTTGTGGTTTTTGTGTGTGTGTGTGTGGTTTTTTTTTCTCCCTAGTGATTTGAATTAATTTGAATCAAATCATTAGGCCCCAGACTGGTACTGAGCATAATGACTCATCCCCAAATTAGTATTGTCTATCCTGAAACGTTCCTGTTTAAATCACTGAAAGATTCATGCTCCTCAAAAAGTCAGCCACATTCAAATGAGTTCTACAACAGTTCATTAGGTAGTGATGTAATTTATACATCTGGGGCAGCAAGTGTTCTGCTCTGACTTAGAATGCACAAGGTGTGGGTCACTAAATGGGTATTTTGCAAGCTTTTAGCATTTCCTTCAGGAGGGAAAAAAAGAAGAAAAGAAAAAAATGGGAGTCAGAAGAAAACATAGAGTACAGTACTGCAGGAATTTCCAGGTGCAGTTTCACTTTTTCCTTGTTCAGTGTGGCATGGCCTCTGCTTCAGCAAATTCTGTCTTATAAATGATGTGTTGGACACCAGCAGTTGAAAGGGGCTGTTCTGAAGGGATCTGCTAGCATGAAGAATAAATGCACCTAATTAGCCTGAGTTCAGTGGTCTAGGTGAAAGCTCTGTGTAACTGAAGTCAGTCATTCCAGATGTGTGCTGCACGCTGAATCTTTTGCATCTCTACACTGCTGTGCAAGGAGCTGCATTTCACTGAGTGCTGCACAAGAGAAGAAACTGGCAACAACACAGAATCCTACAAATGATTTTCTGTGGCTATAAAGCCTACATGCCAAATGGTCTGCAAGCTAGGCATGAGGCAAATATCTTCCGAAGGTCTTACATAGTACAGCCCCAATGCTGGATGAAAAACTGGATGTGAGATGGCAATATCTGCTTGCAGCTCAGAAAGCCACAGTATCATCAAGGCTGGAAGAGACCTCAAAGCTCATCAAGTCCAACCCATAACCACAGCCCTCAAGACCAGACCATGGCACCAAGTGCCACGTCCAAACTCGCCTTGAACACCTCCAGGGACGCTGACTCCACCACCTCCCTGGGCAGCCCATTCCAGCAGCCAATGACTCTCTCAGGCAACAACTTTCTCCTCACCTCCAGCCTAAACTTCCCCTGGCACAGCTTGAGACTGTGTCCTCTTGTTCTGGTGCTGGTTGCCTGAGAGAAGAAAGCAACCTCCTCCTGGCTACAACCACCCTTCAGGTAGCTGTAGACAGCAAGAAGGTCTCCCCTGAGCCTCCTCTTCTCCAGGCTAACCAATCCCAGCTCCCTCAGCCTCTCTTCATAGGGCTGTGCTCCAGGCCTCTCACCAGCCTCGTTGCCCTTCTCTGGACACACTCAAGCACCTCAATGTCCTTCTTCAATTGAGGGGCCCAGAACTGGACACAGGACTCAAGGTGTGGCCTAAGCAGTGCAGAGTCCAGGGGGAGAATGAGCTCCCTGCTCCTGCTGGCCACACTCTTGCTGATGCAGGCCAGGATGCCATTGGCCTTCTTGGCCACCTGGGCACACTGCTGGCTCATGTTCAGGCGGGTGTCAATCAGCACCCCCAGATCCCTTTCTGTTTGGCTGCTCTCCAGCCACTCCCACCCCAGCCTGTAGCTCTGCATGGGGTTGTTGTGGCCAAAGTGCAGCACCTGGCACTTGGATTTGTTGAGCTCCATCCCCTTGGACTCTGCCCATCTGTGCAGGCGGTCGAGGTCCTGCTGCAGAGCCCTTCTGCCCTCCAACCCAGCAACATCAGCCCCCAGCTTGGTGTCAGCTGCAAATTTGCTGGTGACTGACTCGATGCCCTCGTCCAGATCATCACTGAAGATGTTACAGAGGATGGGACCCAGCACTGATCACTGGGGGACACTGCTAGTGCCTGGCCTCCAGCTGGGCTCCAGCCAACCTCAACCTGGGCTTCATCAAGAGCAGCATAGCCAGCAGGTCAAAGGAGGTGATTTTGCCCTGCTACTCTACCTCTACTGAGACCTCACATGCAGCACTGAGTCCTGATCTGGAGGCCTCAGCACAAAGATGAGATGAACCAGAGGAGTCCACAAGAATTCTCAGAGGGATGGGTGCAACACATCTCCTATAAGGAAAGGCTGCCAGTTCAGCCTGGAGAAGAGAAGGTAGCAGCAAGACCTTCTCGAGCTTGTGATAATGTATTGACATCCAGCAAATCACAGAAGGAATCAAAGCAGGACTTTGTGTTCACACAGGATTTGGGGTAACCTCATGAAGGAACTCCCATGAGCCATGTCGTGCACTGCTCACCTGCACTACACATTCAGTAGCAGGACCTTTTTTCTTGTTCCATGTAGCACACATCTGGTTGTCACTATGATACCTCTCACAGATGAGTTGTTTGTAAGAAAGGCAAACAAGAAATAAGGGGGAAAAAACCCACAGAGTTCTTGAAGATACAGCTGAGAGACCTTCACAAATCTGCCTTCACCAGAAGTTGACTCATGGATGCTATGATCTTAAGCTGTTGGAAGGATACTTGATTCTCCTCTCCTTTGGGGTATCTCAAGGGAAGATTATTTCTGTTTGCCTTTTAAAAGGTCACTGTTAATGACTTGGATGAAGGTGCAACAGGAAAATTCTTTATGTTTCTGCTTTTGGAAACTATGAAGAAACCTTTTAATTAGGAGCTTGCCTGCTTACATTTAAAGTACAGAATTAAACAGCCACCAGCCCAGTAACCTGGTGCCATCACACACTGAGCCACCTGGCCTGCCACACTCCTTAATTCCAGTGACTGAACACCTGATGATACCAGAGATACAGTCTTTTTCTCCAGGCCACAGCAGCTTGGACTCAAATCCCCAAATGGAACCACAGAATTCCAGAATCACAGAATGTCAGGGGCTGGAAGGGGCCTCAGAAGCTCATCCAGTCCAACCCTACTGCCAGAGCAGCATCACCTGGAGCAGATCACACAGGAACACATCCAGGCAGGTCTTGAGTATCTCCAGAAAGGGAGACTCTACAACCCCCCTGGGCAGCCTGTTCCAGTGTTCTGTCACCCTCACAGTGAAAAAAATCTTCCTTACGTTTAAATGAAAATTCCTATGCCTTAGCTTCCACCCATTGCCCCTTGTCCTGCCATTGGGCATCACCCAGCAGAGCCTGGTTCCAGCCTCCTGGCACTAACAAGACAATTACAAGATTAGGGGACAACCTGATCTGTGGAAAACAACACAGGGTTATGATAAGCTGGTTTGGGTTTGTTGCTGCTTCTGTCAAAAGGCTGAAAATTACTTGAACTCAGTCACTTGCCTGCATCACAGTTTCCCTCTCTGTAGCTTGAAGCTCATGATATGAAACTCTTTTGCAAACTTCTGACAGGAATTGCCACATAAAATCTTTTCTGACTATGTGTAAATAAGAGAGAAAATTTAAGTTCTGACTTGTGACCAATGGTAGTGTTTTAACAAAAGCTTCCAAAGGTGAACATCCACCAAAGAAATTAATTGCAGCATCATTCTCAAAGATTCACAGAATGGTTTATGTTGGAAGGGACCTTAAAGCTCATCTAGTTCCAACCCCCTGCCATAGGCAGGGACACCTCCCACTAGCACAGCTCACTCAAGGTCTCCTCCAACCTGGCCTTGAACACCTCCAGGGAGGGAGCAGCCACAACCTCCCTGGGCAATCTGTGCCAATGCCTCACCACCCTCACTGGAAAGAACTTCTTCCTAACATCCAGTTTAAATCTCCCCTCTACCAGTTTAAACCCATTACTCCTCAACCCATCATTACAAAACCTTGTAAATAGACCTTCCTGTAGGCCTCCTTCAGATACTGGAAAGCTACTCTAAGGTCTCCTGGAAACCTTCTCTTCTCTAGGCTGAGTATAAGCCTGGGAAGCTGAGCCTGGGAAGCTGAGCCTGGGATGCAGTCAGTGCAGTGGAAGCAAGCACTGGTTCCTTCACTTGGGAAATATTTTTAGCACTAGCTCCACTCCTTTGCTGAAACCTGGTCAGTGCACCCAACCTTAACTTGAGCAACCTACCAACCGTTTGCCTGCTTCACCCCGCTCACTGAGGCTTCACAGCTCTGATTGCAGCTCTCTCACCCCATTTCCCAGCAAAAGATGAATGGCCTAAGCCTCAAACTCAGGGTCTGACCACCTCCACACAACCGTTGTCGATGGCTGCATGATCCATGGCGGTCAGCCCAAGAGATTTCATAACCATGAGACTTCTGTTTTCAGCAGTCCAGATCCAATTCATTAGGAGAAGCTGGCAAATGTCAACCTTCCAAAGGAGACCAGAAAGAATGATTCAGTCTCCTCTATATAATCTGTCTAATAAATTCAATAGGTGTCACTTTTGTGGAAGGCTCTATATACCTCAGCAGTAATTTGTCACCAAGAAACAGTTTCGGGGCGTTTCACAGTTGCGTGTCAGTTTTTATTTCAGGCCTTATCTTCAATGAACATTTCTTGCTAAGAGAAATTAATTCCTTGCATCTGTCACTATAGGAACAAAGCAAGTGCACTTGTAGAAGGCCTATTATTCAGTACATTAGGCACTGATTTGACAGTTCTCATCCCACAGTTGTACACAACAATAAGTAACCTCGCTCACCACTAAGAGTTGCAAAATTCAGATTCAGTATTAGAGGGGGTAGGTCTATTTCTTTCTTTCTTTTCTTTATTTTTTTTTTTTCCTTTGGGGGTAGTCCTTTCATATATTTTAACTCTGCTCAAATAAAAGAAAAGAAAAAAACCAACAATCAAAAACAAAACAAAACAAAACCCCAACCAACTCCCACCCCTCCAATAAACGCTGCATCACTGCTTCCATTCCATGTGACACATTTAGGCAATTGGGAGAGCAACTGGAAGAACAAGACCAGAAATAGCAGAAGGTTTAATAAAGGAACAAGACTTCTAAATCACACTGATGAATAGTGGAAATTATTTAAAATGAGGAGCTCTGTCTGCAACATGGCTTTTGCTCAACTGACCTTTCAGTTGCAGCCTGCTCTCAAATATAATGGCTTTGGCAAATTCCAAATCAACGTGTGTTGTTGGGGACAATTTTCTAAAGGAAATAGTTAGATATTAAAAATTGAGGGAGGTTCTCCTCTCCCTCTGCTCTGAGCAAATCTCACCTGGAATATTGTGCTCAGTTTGGGGCTCCCCAATTCAGGAGGGACAGGGATCTACTCAAAAATGCCCAAGGGAGGTCTATGATGATTAAGGGTCTGGAGCACTGCCCTGTGAGGAGAGACTGAAGGACCTGGAGTTATTTGCTCTGGTGAAGAGAAGACTTAGAGGGGATCCAATCGATGTCTATAAATATCTGAGGGCTGGGGGTCAGGAGGGAGGGAACAAACTCTTCTTAGTTGTGCCCTGTGATAGAACAAGGAGCAATAGATGTAAACTGCAGCATAAGAAGTTCCTCAACATGAGGGTGAACTTCTTTAGTGTAAGGGCACAGGCTGCTCAGAGAGGTTGTGGAGTCTCTTTCTCTGGAGCCTTTCCAGCCCTGTCTGGATGTGTTCCTGTGTGACCTAGAATCATAGAATGGTAAGGTTGGAAGGGATCTCAAGGATCATCCAGTTCCAACTCCCTGCCAGAGGCAGGGACACCTCCCACTAGTACAGGTTACTCAAGACCTCGTCCAACCTGGCCTTGAACACCTCCAGGGAGGGAACATCCATGACCTCCCTGGGCAACCTGTTCCAGTGTCTCACCACCCTCACTGTAAAGAACTTCCTCCTAACATCCAGTCTAAATCTGCCCTCTGCCAGTTTAAGCCAGTTGCCCCTTGTCCTGTCGTTGCAAGACCTTGTCAATAGTCCCTCCTCAGCCTTCCTGTAGCCCCCTTCAGATCCTGGAAGGTTACTCTAAGGTCTCCTGGAAGCCTTCTCTTCTCCAGGCTGCAGAGCCCCAACTCTCTCAGCCTGTCATCACAGCAGAGCTGCTGCAGCCCTCCAAGCATCTTTGTGGCCTCCTCTGGACCCGCTCCAACACTTCCATGTCCTTCCTGTGCTGGGGGCTCCAGAACTGCACACAGGACTCCAGATGGGGTCTCTCTGGTCCTGCTCTGGCAGGGGATTGGGCTTGATGATCCATGGGGGTCCTTTCCAACCCCTCACATCCTGTGATTTATAACTCACCTCAGGGTACAATTCAAAACAGGGGATAGAAAGGAAAGGCTAGAAATGCCAGGAAAGAACAGCAGGCAATGCCTTGCTCATCTGCTGCTTGCTGAAACGAGGAATAACCAAGGAGATGCATATGCAGAAGCTTTCCAGTCAGCTGGAGGAAAATGAAAGATGGAGGAGGAAGAAAAAATTAATTATTTCTATTCTTCATGATTCAAGCTACTGTTTCCCTGAAACATGGCCATCCTGTACACACTGCTAGGTGATGAAATTAAACAAGCACAATAGCTATGTTATGCACTCTGAATATCTGGGGGGGAAATATGTGCATACACAATAGTCACAGAAATGAGGCAGCTTGTTCTAGCTACATGTTGTTGCATTTGTTTTCATCAGTGATGCCAGAAACACATGAATTTTGAAAACCTGCTTGCTAATCATTTTAAGCAAACCCTGGAGAAAACTCAGTTGGGAGGCATTTAAGCAGGTGCCAAAGGAAGTTCATTCTGGGACAAGCTCACAGTCAAAGAGGTATTTTCAGCTGATTTAAGACACAAAATCCATCACATGAGGCACACGTCCAGTCAGAAGCAACCAACATAATACAAGCTGAGTGAATACAAAGTGTGAAAGATCTCCTTTTTAATAAAGATACCAGCTTCTAATGCTAGATATGTGATGTGGAGTAAGATATTCTTCATGCCTCAGTTGATGGTGCCCATTTACTGCAGCCAGTTCTGGAGACCCTATTACAAGAAAGATACAGACATGCTAGAACAAGTTCAGAGAAGGGCCAGAGGATGATCAAAGGGCTGGAGCTGCTCTGCTATGGGGACAGACTGAGTTGGGACTGTTCAGTCTGGAAAGGAGAAGGCTACAAGGAGACCTTACAGTGGCCTTCCAGTATCTGAAGGGGGCCTACAAGAAAGCTTGGGAGGGACCTTTCTTAGAGTGTCAGGTAGTGACAGGAATGAAGCAAAACTAGAAGTGGCTAGATTCAGATTGGATGTTAGGATGTGATGAGACCACGGCACAAGTTACCCAGGGAGGTGGCAGAAGCCCCATCCCTGAAGGTCTTTAAGGCCAGGTTGAATGTGGCTCTAGACAACCTGATCTAGTGTGAGATGTCCCTGCCCATGGCAGGGGGGTTGGAACTGTATGATCCTTGTGGTCCCTTCCCTGACAATTCTGTGATTTTATGCTTCACTTTCTGAAGGCTTTCTGCCAGACATTCATGTGCAGTGCTGTTCTGCTTCACTGTTGTAACTTGTCTTCACTGCCTCATGTTCCTGGGCTATGCCATCATTCCTCCTTCCCCTGCTCCATGTCCTAGCCTCTCTGTTTTTCCTGTATTCATCAGCTGTAGACTATGCTTCAATATATCACATGCTGAACAGATTTGGACTTCTTGTGAGTGGAGGGCATAATAGTTTAGCATTTCCTCCCCTGCCTTCATTAGGTACCAGTAAGACCTTTACTCCTACCTTGTCATCATGTTTCACTCAAAACCTAAGGATCTTTCATGAAGATGATCAGAGGGTTGGAGCAGCTCTCCTATGAGGACAGGTTAAGAGAGTTGGGGCTCTTCAGCCTGGAGAAGAGAAGGCTTCGAGGGGCCCTGATAGTAGCCAACCTTACCATTCTATGATTTGTATTTTTGAGACATCCAATCAGGTTTAGGAAATCCCAAAACTGCTCTTGTAAAACCAGGCTAAAATGAGCAAGAAAACCACCAGTAAGATAAAAGATTTTCTAGTCTAATTCGTGGGTCAAACCAGGGAGTTATAATCAGTGAAAAACTGATCATTAATTTCCTCTCAATATTTGCAACCAGCCTGGACTTTGCAAACTGTTCCCTGGCTTAAGTGAATTTTACTGGCTAGTTTCTTCTCTCAATTGAGCTCCTGAAAGAGCTCCCAAATTATTATGCCTCCTCTGTTCTTGGTAGTCACTTTATGGCAGCCTGGGATGAGCACCAGTACCCTCCACCATCCAACCCCTCACCAGCTCTGCCCCAAAGCCATGCAGTCCCCCCACTTTGAGTCTTTACATGCAGCACACTCCAAAACAAACACCCCAAGTTACCTCTTCAAACACCCCAAATTACCTCCTTTAAACCAAAGAATGGTGTAAAGCATTTCCAATCCTCTTTGAGAAAAAAAAAACCAAACAAACACAGACCAAGAAACGCCTGAGAAATGTTGGGGTTTGATCAGTAGTATTCCATTCATCTAGCTGAAATCTAACAGTTAAACATAACTGAGCACCTACTGCTTTTTTTTTTTGCTGCAGCATTCTTCAATAATCTCTCTCTTCTCTGAATCAACAAGGGGCACTGAATGCTTTCTTAATGACTAGTATAGAATCCCTGAAGCACTCTGCAGCTGTTTCCCCCTTCCTATTTAAATTTAAAAAAAAAAAATTAAAAAACATTAATCTCTAAATGAAATAGGGATTGCTCTCAGGTTTGCTGAGTTCACTCTGGTTTCAGCAGCCTCTGTTATTTTAGCTAGCTCCTGAGTCATTCCAGAAATATCCCAGCAGCTCCTGTGTCAGGGAGCCTGTGGACCATCATGAGTGTAAAATAAGATCTTTTCCTATTTCCAGGTCTCACCACTCCACGTTAACGAGCTGCTGTTATTTGCCCTCTGCCTTTATGCTTTCTCATAAATTCCCATGCCCCTCAGATCCCATCACTCCACAAGCTGTTCACCACAGGCTGTCTCACCACTCCAGCACAAGCCTCTTGCCTGGCACACCAAGAAGCCATCTTGGCTGGCATCTTGAGGTCATGCACACAAATGAATGTGGAAGCAAAAAAGCAACCAGTCCCATCTAGAGGAGAGCTTTGGAAGACCCCAGAGAATACAGAAGCATTTTAGCTATATGGCAACCAATAAAATTTCCAATGCAATTAAGCCAAATACATATATAGAGTGTTTATATATATATATATATATATATATATAGTGTTAATACTTATACAGTGTTTTTATATCTAGAGAT
>VWZE01013623.1:63638-84332 GCA_013396675.1 Eubucco bourcierii
AACCTTTAAAAGTCCCTTCCAATCCAAAAGGTGTATGACTCCATAGTATCTTTCTTGACTGTCTTTAAACATGTGTGTTAAGTCATAGAAAGCACATTTCAATCCTCATCTTTAAGCTGACTCCCATTTAAGTCATAGAAAATATATTTCAAACCTCATCTTTAAACTGACCCTCATTTAAGTCACAGAAAACACATTTCATAGAATCATAGAATGGTAAGGTTGGAAGGGACCTCAAGGATCACCCAGTTCCAACCACCTGCCATAGGCAGGGACACCTCCCACTAGCACAGCTCACTCAAGGTCTCCTCCAACCTGGCCTTGAACACCTCCAGGGAGGGAGCAGCCACAACCTCCCTGGGCAACCTGTGCCAGTGTCTCACCACTCTCACTGCAAACAACTTCCTCCTAACATCCAGTCTAAATCTCCCCTCTGCCAGTTCAAACCCATTGCCCCTTGTCCTGGCATTGCAAGACCTTGTCAATAGTCCCTCCCCAGCCTTCCTGTAGCCCCTTTCAGATACTGGAAGGCTACTCTATGGTCTCCTGGAAGCCTTCTCTTCTGCAGGCTGCAGAGCCCCAACTCTCTCAGCCTGTCCTCGTAGCAGAGCTGCTCCAGCTCTCTGACCATCCTCATGGCCTTCCTCTGGAGCCTCTCCAACACTTCCATGTCCTAAATTTGCAACTCCTCTGAAGAAGAAATCTTTTCTAATATTCAGCCTATACCTCCCCTGGTGGAACATGAGGCTCTTTCCTCTTCCAATCACTTACTTCCTCTTCTGTCACTCTTTTCCTTGGAGAATGATACCTGCCTTAAACAGTAGTGATTGGTACATTCTACTCAAAACAATGTATTGTTTTCCAGAAACTGGCATGCCTTGGATGCACACAAAACATCCTCCTCTGGCAGGCAATCTCAGCCAAGCGCCAGCAAAGCTGCAATTCAGCTTGCTGCAAGCCACTGCAATAGGCTAACCCCCCAACCTCCCCCAACATCACAGGTGCAATTTCAATCCTTATCTTTAAGCTGACTCCCATTTAAGTCACAGAAAGCACGTTTCAATGTTCATCTTTAAAGCTGACCCTCATTTAAGTCATAGAAAACACATTGCAATGCCCATCTTTAAAGCTGGCCCTCATTCCTCTTTGTTGAGGAAAGAGCAGAGAGGCTTCCACTTTGGGAGAATACATCTTTTCACCTTGAAGATACTTTGTGTGACAAGACCTGAGCAATGGAGGACATAGTGTAGGTGAAGAATAACATGCCAAAGACCAAGAAAGCTGACAAGAGTAGTTAGTAAATCATACAGTCAGGACAGCAAGCATAGGAGGGCAACTTGGCTTTGAGTAATCACAGTGAGCCCTTGACCCAAGAAAGAATGAGTCTGCTAAGTTGGGTTTCAGCTAGGTTCAAAAAGGTCTAGTCCAGTGTCTGGCACATGGGTCAGGGCAATCATCAGTATCAATACAGGCTGAGAGCTGAAGGTGTAACACACCCATCAGAATGCAGATTACTTTGGTTAGAGTATTTAATACAGCACAGTTTCATGTCCAGGAGTCCTGGACATTAGCAGGAGAAGTACAGCAATTAAGTTTTGCATAGAAACATGACATGAAAAAAGGAAAAGGAGAAAAACTTTGGAGGCACAGCAGCTGTCATTAGATCGTGTGTTACTGATAGCACTTCAGGCTAAAGAAGGGAGACAGCCACTGATCCTGTGAATATTTATTGTCCTTCACTTCCCTACCACCAGTAATCTCTTCTGGATTCAATGAGATTTTGCATAATAGTAAAATTAAACCATGCATCATCATCCTGAAGGCACAGTTCTGAAACAAATGCCATCTACAGTCTCCACTCTATTTGCTGAGCAGAGGAGAGAAAAGAAGGGGGAAAAGTATTATAAAAAAAGATCAGAAATCTCTGAAAAAAAGATTTTGCTTTTCTCTGCAGCTGAGGAGGAGGAGGAGGAGGAGGAGACTTTATCACCAGATCAGTTACAGACAGATTAATTAGTCTAGTGATCAGGAGTTGAATAGGTTAGCATGGATTGACCACTGGACCACTGGAATAGGCTGCCCAGGGAGCTGGTGGAGTCACCGCCCCATGAGGTGTTCAAGAAATGTGTGGATGAGGTACTTCAGGATGTGGTTCAGTGGCCATGATGTTGTTAGGATGCTGGTTGGACTTGATGATCTTAGAAGTCTTCTCCAAACAGACCCCACCTGGAGTCCTGTGTGCATTTCTGGAGCCCCCAGCACAGGAAGGACATGGAACTGTTGGAGCAGGTCCAGAGGAGGCCACCAAGATGCTCAGAGGGCTGCAGAAGCTCTGCTATGAGGAAGGGCTACAAGAGTTGGGGCTATGCAACCTGGAGAAGAGGTTTCCAGGAGACCTTAGAGTAGCCTTCCAGGATCTGAAAGGAGCTACAGGAAGGCTGGGGAGGTACTATTGACAAGGTCTTGCAATGCCAGGACAAGGGGCAATGGGTTGAGGTCCCCTCCCACCTTACCATTCTATGATTCTATGATCTCCAGCCTAGACCTCCCCTACCACAACTTGAGACTGTGTCCCCTCGTTCCCTTGCTGGTTCCCTCAGCTATCGCTCATAAGACTTGTTCACTAGACCTAAGCAAGTGTACTGCCAGCACCAGGGTAAGCAGCATTAATTCTGGGGCACAAAACCTGGCAAGCAGCAAGCACATGCCAGAGAGAACCCCAAGGAGTTTCATAAGTGCAGCACAGCACAGCACAGCTCAAAGAGCTATTTGTACATGGAGCCAGATCTGCACAGAGAAGTACATCCATTCAGAACCACATAGAAGCGCTTCCAATTTAAGGACTGCATCCCCTCTGATGAAATCTTCTAATTCAAGCTACTTAATTAAAATTCTGTGACTAATACATGCTCAACTTCGTGCAAGGTGTCCACCAATACAGACTCAGCTAGATTTATCCCACTTTGCATTAGAGATGTTGCAGCCAGAAGCTGCCAACAGCTTCCATTTTGAGCTCGTGCGTCAGTCAAGCGCTTATTAAAAGGTGAGACTGTTTGGGGAATTTTTCTTCAGTGACAACAAAACATTACACTTGCAATTTCTTTAAATAGGTTTATTTGCCCAGTTAAGCTGCCTGGCTTTATTGCTTCAGAAAATGTAATATTCTCCAGTGTCTCTACCCAAGATGTCACACACTCCACCTTCTCCCACACAGAGCAAAGCTGGTGCAGAGACCAATTCAAAAGCAGCAGAATAGTCCAGCTGAAGAGACCTCACATCACAGCCTGTATCAGAAAGGTGGACATGCAATTATTCATGTGGCAGGCACTTCCCTGCAACACCAAATCCTAATGGTTATATAAAAGGACAGACATATCAGAGGCAGCACACTCAGATTTTACCATAAGGGTAGATGGAGGAGATGAAAATCTGCTTAAGTAGATTCATTCCACATCTAAAATCTACACAGATTTCTTCCCTCTTAAACTGGCACAAGTCACAGAAACTAGAGAAGCTCTGAAGATAGATCCACTTCTAGTACAAAGAGGACACAAATCAATCCTGCTTCACTGGCAGGCTCTGCCCAGTTTTGTTTACCATGTCTTTCTGAGAGGGCTATGTGACCATATACTGAAAGAGCCTGTCCAGAGGGGCATTTGTCCTCACAGCTGCTGTGAGTGGTGATGTAAATGTCACAGTGCTTTATCCACTTTAAGTCGTGACAACTGTTCCAACATCCCTTGCAACACCATGAAGACAAAATGCTTTGAACCAAGAAACTCAGATCTGACCTGGGGACAGTGCCACACAGTCCTCCTAAACCGCAGGAGACAGCCTCAAAATAAGCCTGACTACTGTTTTTCCCAACAGAGCTCCGAGCCTCTGACACATTGTTTGTGATCTGCTTCTTGGGTAAACATCACTGTGCCAGAAAAAAAAAACAACCAAACAAAAACAGGTAGCACAAAGAGGAAGCTTTTGTTCTGTGCTTGCAATGCTTAATTTAGTTTTAAAACTACAGGCCTGTAGCATAGGCTGAGCTTTATGAACCCACATCCGCTGTCATCTTGGAGAATATCTGATTAAAATCAAGGAGTCTATAATAGCAGCTATTACTTCAACATGGAAATTAGGGGTATTGTTAATTCTTTTCAATGTGTATCAGCTCCCTGCTAATTGGATCTATATTCATTACTGAAACTGAAATTAAAGAACGGCAATGAAAGGCTTTTGATGTCAGCTGTATATATCATGCCTTGAATTAAGTTACAAAAATGGTTAATGTGTTATATGAATCTTTAACCATTTAGAAGCATAGAATGGTAAGGTTGGAAGGGACCTCAAGGACCATCTAGTTTCAACCCCCTGTCATAGGCAGGGACACCTCCCACTAGCACAGGTCACTCAAGGCCTCCTCCAACCTGGCCTTGAACACCTCCAGGCAGGGAGCAGCCACAACCTCCATGGGCAACCTGTGCCAGTGTCTCACCACCCTCACGGGAAACAACTTCCTCCTAACATCCAGTCTAAATCTCTCCTCTGCCAGTTCAAACCCATTGCCCCTTGTCCTGTCATTGCAAGACCTTGTCAATAGTCCCTCCCCAGCCTTCCTGTAGCCCCCTTCAGATCCTGGAAGGCTACTCTAAGGTCTCCTGGAAGCCTTCTCTTCTGCAGGCTGCAGAGCCCCAACTCTCTCAGTCTGTCCTCAGAGCAGAGCTGCTGCAGCCCTCTCAGCATCTTGGTGGGCTCCTCTGGACCCACTCCAACACTTCCATGTCCTTCCTGTGCTGGGGGCTCCAGAACTGCACACAGGACTCCAGGTGGAGTCTGATAAAAGCAGAGTAAAGGGGCAGAATCCCCTCCCTTGCCCTGTTGGTCACGCTGCTCTGGCTGCAGCCCAGGACTCGGTTGCTGTCTGGGCTGCATGTGCACACTGCAAATTTCATCCCATTTGGTTGCACATGTCCTGAGTGCTCACAGAGGTAGTGCCCTAATGCAGTAAACTTTTAGGTCTGGCAAAGGAGCTCTTTCCATTTGAATTGCATCAAATCCCCCTGAAATCCGTTGGTTAAGAATTGATTTGTGTGCAGCAAATAGGATGCAGGACGGGTCAGAAACAGACCCTTTAAGTTATTGCCCATTAGAAATGCCACAGGAATACAAAGGAAAAGCTGGTTAAATGTGGGTGAGCACACTATGCCCTGACTCTTGCAAATAGGATTTGTTTTCAGGATAAACAGGGGAAAGAATCAAAGTAAAGAGAAAAAGTTCATGCTTGCTTTCAAGACATATATCAGAGCTTTCCCTCACCTCCCACGAAGCTTAATTTCTCCTTTCCCCCCCCCCCCCTTTCCTTCTATTTGTAGCACGTCAAAAGGAAGAAGAAATGAGTGTATTGCATCAGCCTCTCAAGCTGTTAAAATCTCTCCTCACTGTTTGCCATAGAACAGTAGTATATGACCATTTATTCTTATGTCTTCAAAACCTAAACCCTATGGCATCATAGAACCATAGAATGCTAAGGTTGGAAGAGACCTCAAAGATCATCTAGTTCCAAACCCCTGGCATAGGCATCCTTCCTGCTTGTCCTGTAGAGAACAAAAGCAGGCAGGAGAAGAGCCAGGTAGTTTACCTCACCTGAACTCATCCCAACTGAAGAAGCAGAGAAGGGAAGAAATGGTTTGCTGCCTTCTGAATACAGTGCCATTTCTCAGGTACCAATAACCAACATTTCAGCTACCTGGATAAAGAGTTCTGCCTGCCTTGTGAAGAAAGACAATGCAGTAGCTGTCACAGCATCTACGTTTGCTGCACTCTGAGCTATAATGGAGCAATTTCAGCAAGAGCTGGCAAGAAAATTGAGGGTGAAGTCCATCAACCTGTCTCTGTCTGTGGGTTCTAGAGTCCTGCTTCCCAGAGGAGCGAGACCAGAGTTGTCTTACTCAAATAGTCTTTCTTCTTTAGGTCAGGGATCTTTATGTACTGCTTACAGGCCCTTCAGAGGGGCTTTAACAAGGGTATCAAATCATGTTGCACATTGACTTCAGTATGTGGAACTCCTAGAGAAGATTGGACCTCTGATAAGGGTTTCTAAGGTCCACAACCCTAAAACATTTGTTTTGTTCAGCTGCTTCCTGAACAAAGTCCAGCCCTCCTGGACTCTAAGCCAACTTTACAACAGTAACATAGTTCTGAATAAGGGTTTGGGAAAAAAAAAAAAAAATCCCTATTCTCCCAGCAAACCTGAGCTGATCCACTAATCATATCCAAGTATAATTTCCAACCCAAGCATCTTTTCCTCCTGTAAAGCCAAGTTCCTTTATTCAGTGGGAACATCCTGCCTGCATCTGACTGCAGCCAGCTGAAAATGATCAGCGCTGGCAATTGTTCCAGGCTCTGTATTTACCTCCTGTGCCTCTCCTTATCTCGCCTGCTGCAGATTTACCCTTTCTGACTTCTCAAAGCAGCACACCTGACATTTGCTCAGCCTTTCAGAAAAGAGGTGGACAAGCCATCCAAATTTTATTTGACCAGAACAAGACCTTGATGTAATTAATGCAGAGCAAAGGCTACCTGGCTGCGGAAAGAGTCTATCCCATTTACGCCAATTATCCTGGTTAGAGTTCACCAGTTTGCAGTGATAAAAAGCCATTAATGAGCTTTGTCACTGATAGCATTACTTTCTAATCTTAATTCTTTTAGGATTATTAGCTTTAAAGCAGCTTGCATGAAGATCAGTTCATTTCTACTAAAATTAAATTGGAAAAGCAATGCTTAGATGCAGCACTATCTATATAATTAAGGGGCACTACAGGCATTCACTTGAATAAAACCCACTAATTCACTGCCTGTTATTCACACCCCTTAAAAACTTGTTTCCCAAAACACTTTCTTAAATAAACCACATTGATAAGCATGGGACAAGCAGGAGAAAACAAAACAAAAGCAAATCTTTACATCCCACAGCTTTCTATTGACTTCAAAACCTTTCTGAACACCATTTGCTTTCTCCAGCATGTTGAGCCTTCTTCCTCGCCTCACCACTCTGCTTCCCACAGCGGTTGGTAGAAATTCCTCTTCCTAGCAGTGTGGCTCCCCCTTGACTCAAGCACCCCAGGGGTGGGGGGGGAAAACCAAACCCAAAATCAAACAAATCAACCTTTTTTGTCTCCCAGAACCTCACAACAAAAATAATTCCAACAAGACCTGACTTAGAGACATAAATGAACTCACGAAGCAGGCGGTTGCTGAAGGCACTAGGGTAGGACATTTAATTAGTTTTTTTTTTTTCTTTCCTTTATCTTTTTTTTTTTTTTTTTGTTTTTTANTTATCTTTTTTTTTTTTTTTTGGTTGATAGGTGGATATTTTTTATGAAACAAGAAATTTTATCATTCTGAGTAACAGGTGCTTCTCTGGAGTGTACCTCACCAATGTGAGGGCTATGTCACCCTGATTAGCAGCAGTGCCTTGCTAATATATCCAAGAAAGGCATGCACTTGCCCGCTGATCCCACAGCAAATAATTTTAGAGCTCTAAAGTGAAATCCAGAATTAATCCAGATTTAAGCATCTGCCATCATTTAACATAGAATCATAGAATCATAGAATGGTAAGGTTGGAAGGGACCTCAAGGATCATCTAGTTCCAACCCCCTGCCATAGGCAGGGACACCTCCCACTAGTACAGGTTACTCAAGGCCTCATCCAATCTGGCCTTGAACACATCCAGGGAGGGAGCATCCACAACCTCCCTGGGCAACATGTTCCCAGGTTGTGGGGCATCCATACATAATTAAGTGATATAATCTGGAACCTGTGCCAGGCGAGGTATTTTAAGTAATAGCATTCTTTCAGGTGTCTTAAGGGAGTCCACAAGTCCACCTATGTTTACACTCTTGATTTTTCCCTTTTGTCCTCCTCAGTAGATAATAATGAATTAGATACCTAAGAGTAAGCTTCAAAACCACACCACTGAAAGTAGTACTGCAAGAAGAAAGGTTGAGTACAGGGCAGAACAGAAACATCACAAGTAGATGAATCAGGCTTTAACCTCTACATTTGTGTATTAATAAGCTGCAATATGACATCTTTGTCTGGGTTTTACCTGGCTGCCAGACTTGCAGAGGAGAGGCTCAGATTCCTGCAGGACTTCTTGGCTGTAAGGCAAAAAGGGATGCACAACCTTCTCTGTCAGCCTGCAGTGTGGTTGCAGTCACAGAGCTGCAGAGCTCGTTCTTTCTCCTAAACCATCAGCTGTGCATACAAAGCTTCAGCTGCCCTGTGGGAGCAGCTTCAACTTGTTATGCTCTCAAGAGCTGCCTCCCACATCAAGCCCTCTATGAACCTGCAGCCTGGCTGGACATCCCAAGGCAGTGTTTGGTCATAGTCACTGCCTGGGAACTTTCACATTCAACGTGAGGGGCTTGGAGGCACAATCCAGGGTTAGGTGGAGCCATTTTTGAGCAGATGGCTGGGAAAATGTCTTGCTAAACTAATGAGTGAAATGATTAAGGGCACAAAGATGTTGAGGTACTGGAACGTGTCCAGAGAAAGATGACGAAGCTGGTTGAGGGGCCTGGAGCACAGCCCTGTGAGGAGAGGCTGAGGGAGCTGGGAGTGTACAGCCTGCAGAAGAGGAGGCTCAGGGCAGACCTCACTGCTGTCTACAACTACCTGAAAGGAGGTTGTAGCCATGTGGGGTTGGGCTCTGCTCCCAGGCAACCAGCAACAAAATGAGGAGGCACAGTTTCAAGTCGTGCCAGGGCAGGTCTAGGCTGGATATTAGCAGAAAGTTCTTGCCAAAGAGAGTGATTGGCATTGGATTGGGCTGCCCAGGGAGGTGGGGGAATCACCATCACTCAGGTATTTAAAGGGAGGCTGGATGAGGCACTTAGTGCCATGGGTTAGCTGATTGGCTAGGGTGATAGGTTGGGCTGGATGAGCTTGGAGGTCTCTTCCAACCTGGTTGATTCTATGATTCTGTGATTCTAAAATCTGCTTGGAAACTTCTCTGCAAGAAATGTGAGGACCCATAAAGCAAGTATATAAACCAGTCCTTCTTCCCCTCTCAAACCACAAAGAAAAATAAATAAAAAGAGAGAAGAAAGAGATGCAGTGAGAGCCCAGGTAGTGCTGACCTGTGCACAATGCTAGCTGGGCTGGCTGGCATGGTTTCTCACTTGTACAGCTGGGAGAACAGGTGCTGTGGGTGGTGAGAGGAAAGGGGGAGAAGAGGGGCATGCAGCCAGGTGGCTCCTTTTCTAGTGCATCATCTGGGGGCCATGCACTCCAGCAGAAAACACTAACTGGAAAGGGCTGTCCTCAGCTACTCATTCCATCACAGCACAAACACTCCTAACTCCCAGATGTCCACTTAATTAACAAAAGGTTTCAGAGGCTACAGCAGAAGAGCCCTGATATTTCCAGCCGCTGCTGCACAAGCACAGCGCCCTGCTCGGTGCAGTGGGATGGTATCTAGATAACAGAGAGGGACTGGAAATTCTACCCACAGAAATCACTGCCAAGAAAATTATGTTTAGTAATTTGCAGAGGAAAACAGATTTGGGGGGTTGGAAGAATTATCTTAAGTAAATGTCTGGAGGCTTTTTGTGTATTAATGTCCTATACTGAAAGTGAACCAAGTATTAAGGGGGGGATGAGTATCTTTGCTGCTAGTACATCTCAATCAATACCTCAGTCCCACACTGACAGCTCTAAGGTCAAGTCCCTTCTGCTCTCCTGGCAGAATCCTGTGACCTCAGGGATATAAAATTGAAACAAAACCAAGTATTAAGGGGTATGAGTATCTTTGTACATCTCAATCGACACCTCAGGCCCACAGTGAGAGCTCTAAGGCCAAGTCCCTTCTGCTGTCCTCTGCCAGAATCCTGTGACCTCAGGGATATAAAATTGAAACAGAATCACAGAACCCTGTGACCTCAGGGATATAAAATTGAAACAGAATCACAGAACCCTGTGACCTCTGGGATATAAAATTGAAACAATCACAGAATCCTGTGACCTCAGGGATATAAAATTGAAACAATCACAGAATCCTGTGATCTCAGGGATATAAAATTGAAACAGAATCACAGAATCCTGTGATCTCAGGGATATAAAATTGAAACAGAATCACAGAATCCTGTGACCTCAGGGATATAAAATTGAAACAGAATCACAGAATCCTGTGACCTCAGGGATATAAAATTGAAACAGAATCACAGAATCCTGTGACCTCAGGGATATAAAATTGAAACAGAATCACAGAATCCTGTGACCTCAGGGATATAAAATTGAAACAGAATCACAGAATCCTGTGACCTCAGGGATATAAAATTGAAACAGAATCACAGAATCCTGTGACCTCAGGGATATAAAATTGAAACAGAATCACAGAATCCTGTGACCTCAGGGATATAAAATTGAAACAGAATCACAGAATCCTGTGACCTCAGGGATATAAAATTGAAACAGAATCACAGAATCCTGTGACCTCAGGGATATAAAATTGAAACAGAATCACAGAATCCTGTGACCTCAGGGATATAAAATTGAAACAGAATCACAGAATCCTGTGACCTCAGGGATATAAAATTGAAACAGAATCACAGAATCCTGTGACCTCAGGGATATAAAATTGAAACAATCACAGAATCCTGTGACCTCTGGGATATAAAATTGAAACAAACACAGAATCCTGTGACCTCAGGGATATAAAATTGAAACAAACACAGAATCCTGTGACCTCAAGGATATAAAATTGTAACAAAACCAAGTATTAAGGGGTATGAGTATTTGCTGCTAGTACATCTCAATCAACACCTCAGTCCCACACTGAGAGCTCTAAGACAAGTTCCTTCTGCTGTCCTCTGCCAGAATCCTGTGACCTCAGGGATAAAAAACTGAAACAATATCACAGAATCCTGTGACCTCAGGGATATAAAATTGAAACAAAATCAAGAAGGGTTAAGGTCTTAGTCAGGATTAGGGAGATATCCTGAGCTCTGTTGGTGGTTTTGCTATAGTTTACCCTCGAGCTTCTGCTGTGATGCTGCTTTATGTACACATATGGGTAGAGTAGGGCTGATGATAAGGGCCAGAGTTTTCTGAGTGTTCACCTCAGTTCCAACCCTTGTCCTCAGCAACCTCTGCTAGTTGTGGGAGGGAGCAGAGCTGGGGCAGTGCCAAGCACTTCTGAGATTTCCATCTGAGCAGGTAAGAACAGCTCAGAGGTAAGAAAAGATGGGTTAACTTTCCCCTCTGTCAGGTAGGAAAGCATTTCAGTCTCCTGGAATGCCAGACAGTGGGGTTGGACTAGATGATCTTTTGAGGTCACTTCCAACTCCTGTTCTGTGATTCTGATGATAGAAGATCAACCCAATTTGGCTCTTAAAGATATCAGAAGGAAGTGAAGAAAGCAAAACTCCTTCAAAACGTTGCAGCTCTATATGGGATGTTGCTAGAAGCAAGGGAGCTGCCAGTTTCCTTAGTGTATGTTACAATTCAAAACCTTTCAAACCACCACTTAAGTAAAACCATTAAAACAAAACCCCATGGCACAAAATAACAAACCCCAGTTGTGCTGCTTTCCTATGAGTAAGGATTCTTCCCTATGAGAAAGGATAACCTGTGCTAGTGGGAGGTGTCCCTGCCTATGGCAGGGGGTTGGAACTAGATGATCCTTGAGGTCCCTTCCAACCTTACCATTCTATGATTTGGCTTTTGTATTTATAGGGATTAAAACATTGCATCAAGCTGTTCAGATTTCTTTTCCCTTTCTCAAGCCATAAAATACAAGCTTCAATCACCAACTTTGCACAAAATCTGCAGGACATATTGAAAATTATTTCCCTGCTTTCATGTCATAAATAAATACAGCATGCAGCTCGAAAATAACTGTGGACAAGAAAAATACCAGGAATTAAATCTGTAAGTTTCCCCTTTCCTACCCTTTTTTTCCTCTCTCTCTCTCTCTCTCTCTTTTTTTTTTTTTTCCTTCACATTTTATTTTTTAAAGGAACAAAAAAACTTCAACAATCTCTGTCTGCTCATCAGTCTGTTTTCTGCTTCTGAACCTTTAGGCCCCTTAGGCTAACTTGAAGTAAATCTGAACAGCAAGAGAAACCTTAAGGATAATTATGTTTCTGAAAGGTTCATATACACTGATGGCTAACTGGATTGAGAAGAGAGCCAAACAAAATCCTCTTCTCAAGAGCAAAAGGGCTGCAGCAAGAACTTAACCATCATCTATTGTGCTTGACCTGCCCACACTCACCCAGTAGTTTAGCTACCCAAAGACTCAGCAGCATATGCAGCCCTCAGCTCTGTGCCTTGTGCCTACAGCTCCTTGCTCACCAGGTGGTCAGGGGAGTGAATATAGAGAGAACAGAGCCATGAAAAGCCAGTGAGGAGCCCCTGTGGTGGGTAGGGGCACAAAGGTTAGTTGAAAAAGCAGCAAAGTTGGCATTCTCAGTTTTCATACTTGAGAACTAATCTGACTTAGTTGCTTGGGAGGTTTTTCCCTCTGTTGTAAAAAGTAAAATAAAACCTGTCCTGCCTAAGGTTGTTACTCCTCCCTAAATCAGTGGTGTGCCTTTAGTCCACTGTGGAGTCAGTGTTCATCTTTGCCATTCAGTGGCTGTTCAGTACAGAAGGCCAAAATAAAATGGATGATTGCTGTTGTGGTTTGCTGTTAAGGGTTAGGGCTGGGCTGGGCTCATGTATTGGGATTGAAGGCAGAATGGACAGAATCTTTCTCAGTCTCTCCTTTGAAGAGGAGAGATTGACTCTCAAGATCCCTCTGCTTTATATCAGATACTATGTATAAGGTCTGGAATCCCTTGTTGTTAAGTCGTGTTCTAACTCAAAGCAGGACAGCTGCTCAGTTGCCCATGTTGCTTACAACAATCCTACCACCAGCACCAGAAAAAGGTGCTCAAAACAATGGTGGTGTGAAAGCCACAGAGATGGTTTTGGAAGAGATTGTCCAGGGAAGTTATGGATGCTCCCTCCCTGAAAGTGTTCAAGGTCAGACTGGATAGAGCTTTGAGCAACCTGACCTGGCAGATAGAGTCCCTGCTTGTGGCAGCAGGGCTGGAACTAGGAGATCTTTAAGGTCCCTTCTAATTGAAGCCATTATATAACTCCATGATTTTGGTGGAGAGCAGCCAACAGCAGCAGTTAATGCTAATTTCCCTGATTGCCTGTACAGACTATGGTTGCTGAAGCATGCTTTACAACCAGGGAAGGAGATCTTGTGCCAGAACTGCCTTGCTTCCATGTGTCCTACAGGTAAACAGAAATTGGTCCCTAGGAACATCAGCCTTGCAATTTTCAGTGCACTTCAGCTCAAAATAAACATTTTTGGGATGTAACTTGGCTAGAAAATGAAAACAAATGCACTTTAGTTCAAAGCTAAACAGCTTTTAAGTCAGCCACATTGCAGCTTTTCCTCCTCTCTGGCCACAGAGCAAACCAGAAAACTCCACAAAGATTATTTCTTTTTCCTTGAGGGAAGAAGTCTAAGATTAAGTAATAATCAATAGCAGGCAGTAAATAAACCAATCCCTTAATAGATTGCAAAGGGATTTCAGAGGTCTTTGCACTGCATGGCAGCTGCCTCCAAAATAAGAGGCAATCGTCTTTAAAGAGTGAAGACACTGCCTGGACCAAGGAAAATTTCACAGTCAGCATCAAGAGTACATGCTAAACCTCAGCCTGAAAGGGACTGAGGTAGCAGGACAGAGCATTCCCTCTCTATAACTGAACATATTTCTGATGTCACCCATTTGCTGCACATAAACAGAGCAATTCCTAAAGTCAGACTGATAGAAAACCTGGCACAGGTTGCCCAGGGAGGTTGTGGCTGCTCCCTCCCTGGAGGTGTTCAAGGCCAGGTTGGAGGAGGCCTTGAGTGAGCTGTGCTAGTGGGAGGTGTCCCTGCCTATGGCAGGGGGTTGGAACTGAATGATCTTTGAGGTCCCTTCCAACCTTACCATTCTATGATTCTGTGAAAACAAAAGCCCTCAGAAATGACACAGAGATCGACATGCAACTGCTGCATCTTCTTTAGGAAGAACCTAAAGGATTCAGAAACAAACTTTTCCCAGGCAAAATGCTTTCTGAGGCAGTGCTGATGACTTGATACAATCAGCTGTCTGTATGTGCAGAGTAGCCATGCCTGCTGCCACAGAAGCAAGGCTTAAGGACCTATCACATCAAAACCTGACTGAGCACAACTATCCAGTACTGATAAGCCCTGAAGCTCTTGCAGCTGTGCCCCACTCAGGTCACATCACATGCCTTACTCTCCCCTATATTCCCTCTGCTCCCTCACAAGTTCCCTCCCCCTTAGCACCCTCGTGGCTTTCCTAACAACCAGCCAGTTCCCCTCTGCTTCCTCATGGATCAAATGTTGATGCTTTGACACTCCTGGGTGTTTGGGACACAGCAGTGTTACAGCAATGCCAATGCAGTTTTGTTAAGCTCCCACCCCTGATTTGCTGCGTGTGTAACGTCTCTCTTTGCTGCTGCATCTCAGGTAGTTGGAGGACATGGATGGCTTTTGTCAACATAACTGCAATGTCTTCATGTTTCACCTCTGATATGGATACAATCACTGCCTCATTTTTCTGCTTTGTCCATTTAGACAAATGGTCAGTGGACATCCTTTGCTCTGCTCAAACCATCCTACCTGATACAAAGACATTCACAGAATCACAGAATGTCAGGGGCTGGAAGGGACCTCAAAAGCTCATCCAGTCCAACCCTCCTGCCATAGCAGGATCACCTAGACCAGATCACACAGGAACACACCCAGGCAGGTCTTGAGCATCTCCAGAGAGGGAGACTCCACAATCCCCCTGGGCAGCCTGTTCCAGGGCTCTGTCACCCTCACAGGGAAAAAAATTCCTCCTCATGTTTTCATGAAGTTTCCTATGCCTCATCTTACACCCATTGCCCCTTGTCCTGTCACTGGGCATCACCCAGCAGAGCCTGGCTCCAGCCTCCTGGCACTCACCCTTTACATCTTTATAAACACTGATGAGGTCACCTCTAATTCTCCTCCAAGCAGCACGGTCCCAGCTCCCTCAGGCTCTCCTAGTAAGAGAGAAGTTCAATTCCCTTAATCATCTTTGTGCTCTGCACTGGACTCTCTTAAACAGTTCTATGTCCCTCTTGAACTGGGGGCCCCAGAACTGGACACAGTACTCCAGATGTAGCCTTACCAGAGCAGAGTAGAGGGGCAGAAGAACCTCTCTTGACCATTCAAGTGATACTGATGCAAAACGAGGCAAGCAGACAAATAACAGCACAAATAACAGCACAACCACACATCCCCTGAAAATGCTGTCCTTAATCTCCCTCTACCTACCAAAACAAAGTTGCAAAGTAGAGCTCCTTCCATGCCCCAAAGTGAAATAGATCATAAAATCTCAAGATTTGTACAGCTTTCAGGGATACTCTTTCTCACCTTGCTCCATCACCCTCTTCTTGTTGGAAAGTCCCTACTTCTCACATTCCCAGGCTGCTCAGAACAAATAAAACAGGGAGAAGAGAGATGAAGCCCACAGGACATGAAAAGTGTATTCCTCTCCTCTAGATGCTTATTCACAGTTCTGCTGCTTTGGTTACAGGGAAAACACTCCTGGGGCTGCCCATGTTCAGATGACAACATTCCACTACTGTTGCCCACCTATGCCAAATACTTAACCACACCTTTCAGCTTCTTGGAATTAAGAAAGGAATGCATACAAGAAGAGAAGTAGCAGTAGCTTCCCATCTCTGATTCTGGACCATAGAGCTGCAAGGATATGTGACAGTTTGGATGTCAGTAAGCTATACAGGTATTTCTCTCCTCCATTTTCTCCTTGCTGTAGCATAACTGGAGCAAACAACTGTTGTTCTTGATTAAGCTAAAGTAGGTTGAGTTTTCCTTGGTAAGAGCATATCTCATGCCATAAATAGCCTGTCATTCAAGGCTGGAGATTTTATTCTGATTACCCTAACAAGAGATGTGAAAAATGGAAAGTAACAGTCAGGAATTGCTTTCCTATTATATCTTGTTGAATTGCATTGATTGGTTGCTCCAAAGCAGAACCTACTTAAGAAATAATAATAATTAAAAAAAAAAAATATAGATTAAATTAGAGAACCTGAGCAGATGCAAGAGGAGTTTAAAATTCACAGTCAAGCCATTCTTTGGATTCCAATATTAAAAGAAAAGAAAGCCACTTCTGGCTACAAGTGAATGATGACTGAGCTGTGCTCTAAATCACAAGCTGGCAATACCTTTGGACTTGATAAACTGTGTAATGATGCCATGAATATTTAGGAGCACTACCACTTTTCAGTGAGGGGGGGGAAGCACAGTCTACATGATATCATGCCCTTCAGCTCTCATGGTGCTAAAGTGGAAAGAAAGGGAAAAAAAATCACTAATTATCAAACTATTCCTTGAGCTTAGGCTAAATGTCTAGCTCAGATATTTCATTTTTGCTGATGTTCTGCTCCACTGCATGGCTGAGAAGGTAGCAGATGGTGGGAAAAGATTCAGACAAGTATCTAGCAAATACAGCTGGGTGATTTTATCATCTGTACACCATCCAACTACACAGAGAAACGCACCAAAGTGCTGAAAAGAAAGAGCTGGAAGGTTGGAATAAGAGCAAGTATGGTTTGGAGTGGGCTTTGTCTCAAAGCAACCTGGAGATAGGTTGAAATTCTTCACACTACTGTGGACTTCTGACAAGTTCTTCACTTTATTCTGACTCAAGTTATTTTCTAGGTTTAGCAGGACAGTACTTTCTTGCTGGTGCTGGTGCCACCAGGCTTTGATTCTACATACTATTCAACAGAGCCTGAACACCATCATGGGCTCGTGGGATTTCCATCCAGACACCAACCTTTCTCACAGCAACTTACAGCTTTAGGACTGAATTTAAAATGTGAGAAGCATATGGGAGGCTAAAAGTCAAAGACTATAGCCTGATGCAGCAGTATATTTCACTATGTACCTTACTACAGAATGAATTAGCTGAAAAACCAAAGCATTTTATTTCTTTCAGTGAGAAGATTAGATCTGAGAAGGTTAAATTAGGCAAGGCACCAGCAGGGAAGGACTGCCATTAAAAGCTAACTAATAAGTTTGATAGGAAAGTTGGAGGCTGAGTTTGCCTGACCTTCAGAAGCACTGTGAAATCTAGAGGAGCCAACTAAGCCAATTCCCAAGCATAAGGGTGTCAGGGCACATTAAACTGGCAAAGCAAAAAAGACCACAGCTGATAAATATAAGTAGGAAATGAAAATAAATCTAGAGAGTAAAGTGCTAGTTCCTGAAAGTTAAAGACAGTAGGAGTGCTGCAGTTTAAATAGGAGGCAAGAAAGGCACTGTTAAATAAGGTCTGATGGACAGGAATCAGAAACATGATGAGAGGTCAGAAGGTCATGTATAACTACCCCCAACTAGCAAAGAGAAAACAGAGCAGAGCTGTGAATCCAATCCACAGCAGGAAGGGACAAAGCAGGTATGACCCCAGGTAACCAGAATGTTCCCTGGCAGCGCCACTTCCCTGGTGACTCCTTTCTGTTTATTTAATTTACTGTACCCCTCTTCTAGTTCTTCTCTTGATTTCTGCCATAGTGTTCTTGCTTGTGCTTTGCTGATTTGAAAGACTTGTGAGCTCTGGGAGGACCAAAGATGTACTGAGCAGAGCTGGAGCACTGTGTACAGTTCTGGAGCCCCCAGTACAGGAAGGACATGGAACTGTTGGAGCCAGTACAGAGGAGGCCACAAAGATGCTCAGAGGGCTGGAGCAGCTCTGCTGTGAGGACAGGTTGAGAGAGTTGGAGCTCTGCAGCCTGGAAAGGAGAAGGCTTCCAGGAGACCTTAGAGTAGCCTTCCAGGATCTGAAGGGGGCTACAGGAAGGCTGGGGAGGGACTATTGACAAGGCCCTGCAATGCCAGGACAAGGGGCAATGGGTTTGAACTGGCAGAGGGGAGATTTAGACTGGATGTTAGGAGGAAGTTGTTTGCAGTGAGGGTGGTGAGGCACTGGCACAGGTTGCCCAGGGAGGTTGTGGCTGCTCCCTCCCTGGAGGTGTTCAAGGCCAGGTTGAAGGAGGCCTTGAGTGACCTGTGCTAGTGGGAGGTGTCCCTGCCTATGGCAGGGGTTTGGAACTGGATGATCCTTGAGGTCCCTTCCAACCTTACCATTCTGTGAAGAAATGTGCATGACTATGACAGCTCTTTATGGGGACCTAAAGCTTTACAATCAGAGTAGCTCTGGACATGTTTGTGTATCTGCTGAAGGTGAGCAAAGTCTCTGCTATTTTTCTGCTATCAGGGCACAGTAGAATCATAGAATGGTAAGGTTGGAAGGGACCTCAAGGATCATCTAGTTCCAACTCCCTGCCATAGGCAGGGACACCTCCCACTAGCACAGCTCACTCAAGGCCTCCTCCAACCTGGCCTTGAACACCTCCAGGGAGGGAGCAGCCACAACCTCCCTGGGCAACCTGTGCCAGTGTCTCACCACCCTCACTGCAAACAACTTCCTCCTAACATCCAGTCTAAATCTCCCCTCTGCCAGTTCAAACCCATTGCCCCTTGTCCTGGCATTACAAGACCTTGTCAATAGTCCCTCCCCAGCCTTCCTGTAGCCCCCTTCAGATCCTGGAAGGCTACTCTAAGGTCTCCTGGAAACCTTCTCTTCTGCAGACTGCAGAGCCCCAACTCTCTCAGCCTGTCCTCATAGGAGACATGAACACTAAGAGAGGCACCAGCCTAGAATTCATATCCTTTGAGATGACTGTGGAACAGATGGGAGAATATGACCAAAAAAAAAAAAAAAAGTCTAAAATTACACAGAAAATCAACAGGAAGTAGCAGTGAGGAATGCAATAAGCCATGACAAATGCAGGTATGAGAAATAAAGTAATACAGGACTGAGACACAGATCTGGTAGGTATCTCAGCAGGTATTTTGCAGAACAAACAGCAAAGAAACCTAAATAAATAGCCCACCTGTGATCTAGTTCAACATATAAAAAGCATAGCAACAACAACATTTCTGGATGCCAATAACTACAGGTTTGTAGCAACTTAAGCCATGAAACTCACCTGCTTTATACCTCTGAGCAGTTTCTTTTATATAAAGACTATGGTGCTTTTAAAACATTACTCAACACTGATTTTCATGGGGACTAATTTCAAGACACAGTTCCTTCCCCCCCAAAAAAAGCATTCCTAAGTACTTGGGGTTTAGATGGCACAGATTTTGCTCTTTGGATGGGCATTAAATAAGGGAAGGAACAGTTTGATCACTGTGCCTTTGATTTGCCTGCAGAGGAAGCAAAACTGATCTGGGCAGTTCAAAACGAGACATGAGAAATCTGTGCAGCATCCTAGGCCATTTCCTTTCTGTGTTGCCAGAGCTGATTGTCACATCAGATGGCTAGTGTTAAAATAACACATTAAACATCTTCAAAGGTGGTTTCCACATCCATACTTCTTTTCTTAGAAGAGTTAATGATTTTCAAGGCTTACCCTGATTTAACAACAGAAACAGTAACCACAGAAGCCAGGGAGAGTGTTAACAGCTCTGAATGCAAGACCCTTACTGCAAACAAGCAAAAGTCCATTCAACTAACACCATGCCCATAATCCCAACCCCACAGGATGAGCCCCAATGAAAAATAACTGTGGTTTATTTCCCTCCATAACCCTCAAAAACCCACAGCAGCTGCCAGAAGAACCCCAAGAGCAGTGAAGACCTGAAGCACAAAGCAGTCTGGTTTGCTCTAGGGGTAAGCAAAATGCTTTCTGAGCGAGTTGCTCCATTCCCATCTCCCTCAGGATGGGATTCCCTGTGTGGAACTGGCAGCTCTCCAGATTTTGGCAACTGTCAGGCTTATTGTCTTCACAGGCACTGCTGTATAAGCCTTTGGTTGTTGACCAGAACAACTGTTTAGCCTGCTGACACATGCCTTGAGTTAAAAGTTCTCTCCAGAACTTTAAATAGCCCAGCTGGACATACCCAGCCTGCAAGAAGAGGTATCAGTGTGTGGTGTAAGCAATGAAGACTGTCAGATAATGACATCTGGGGAGAGCCTAGGCTAAAGAACTCCAGAGACAACCCACCAGCCTCTGCCTGGGAAAGCCATGTCTGATAGGAAATTATCTGAAGTACATCCTCCTCTCTCCCTTCCTGAGGGAGTTACCAAGCAAGAAATACTTCCCTTTCAACTTGGCTAATTATTTTGGCATGCATGAAATCTCTGTTGATATCCTATTGCCAAAGCTGGAAGAACAGGTGGAAGCATTTTCACACAAGATAGGGTTCAACAATCAGTAACAAAGCAGACAATTATTTGTTTCATCTAAATATTGACCAAGACAGACATTATTTGGTCTTTGATATCACAGGGAATTGCTTTTATGGTAGGATTACACAATTTCCTGATGAAATTAATGGCATCCATGTTCAAATGATGCAGAGGTTCTTATTTTTTTATTTATCAAAAAATTCGGGGAGGATGGGGGGGAAGGAAAAAAAAGAAAAAATAAATAAAAGGGAAAAAAAGAGGAAAAAAGGGGAAAAGGGGGAAAGGAGAAAAAGGGAAAGGGGAAAAGAGGGAAATAAGGAAAAAAGGGGGGAAGGAAAAATAGCAGAGGAGAGAAAAAAAGAGGGCGAGAG
>VWZE01013627.1:0-30890 GCA_013396675.1 Eubucco bourcierii
TGTGTGATTGTTCTTTCGGTTCTGTGCTGCTACTTCAATTATTAGCCTCAAACCAGCAGAGGCTGGACAGGGGCTACCAAGCCAGTGAGCTGCAGAGATGCACAGGCAGTGTATGTGACCTCTCTATTCACTGCCTACCAACCCCTCAGGGTAGATCTGCCTCTGGTTGGAGGTGCCTGAGGGGTGGATTTTGTCCTTCCTCTCCGCAGTGCTACAGAAAGTGCTCTGCCTCCTCGAAGACCTTGGCTCCAGCACACAACTTCCACTGCTTGGGAGCTGAAGTGGCTCTGAGGGGCTGTGGCTGTCGGGCTGGGCAGTACCTGGTGAGGTTGTGCTGTACCAGCATGCGGTAGGCAGTTGGGGAACTGCACAGAGTGGTCACTGGGTACCTGCACAAGGTCTGCACAGTAAAATAAAAAACAGGGTTAAACAACATCATGTTGGGAAAAACCTTGCTACTAGCCCATCCCCTTCTGTTCCACCTGAGGACATGAGTGACAGGATGTGACTGATGGCAGCACAAAAAGCAAAGCACTTGCTGCTCTTGTTGGTGCTCAAGAAAGATGTCACAGTGCCCCAGACATCAGCTGAAGGGTTGCTGAACTGACTGTGGTAAACCACTGCTGTAGTTGTTTGCCCTGGTGCTCACTCTGCACACAAGGACCAGGCACTGGTATTGAACCCTGGCCCTGCAGCTGCAATGTTTTGCAGGGGACTTAAGTAAAACCCACATTTACCCTCGGGCAAAGGCAGGCACCCACAATCACAGCCTTCTTTTGAACCTTTTGCCTGCTTCAGTCTTTGATTAATTTCCCAGTTTCTGAAAGGGACTGTTGCAAATCTTTAGCCCTGTTGCAGTTCCCTCAGCTGTCCTGCCAAAGGGCCTGAGCCAAGTCTCCAAGAGCCAAGTCTGACTGAGCCAAGTCTCCAAGAGCTCTGGCTGAGTTGTGAGTAATGCTGCATTAAAAGCTTGGTTCAGGCTGGCACATTTATATCTCCTCTTTTCCCTGGAACAGAACAAAGGATAGAGTTGCCTTGCCAGGAAAATAAAGCCCTCTGTTTCCTGACACATCTTTATTTCTCAGCCACAACACCAGCAGCTGATCCACAGTTACTCAGGTAGAGCTAAACCTTACATTTTTTTTTGTTGTTGCTGTGTTGTGGTTTTTTTGTTTGTTTGTTTGTTATTTTTTTCCCCAAGCTCAGTTCTGCCTGCAGCGAAAACTTAGTCAGATAGGGGGGACAAGGAGTGATAAACAGGAGCAAGGGAAAGTGCCCTCATGCACCAACTTCCACTGCAGTCACACCATGCATCCCAAAGCAGTCTCTGCTACTGGATGTCACTTGCAGCAGAGCTGTGAAACCCCATGCAGGTTGCAAGCATCTTTCTGCAAGGGCCAAGAAGTTTATAGAAAGCAGAAACCCAAGCTAGCAGCTACTACCCCTTAAGGAAGGAAATGGAACAGGATGAAACTCCTCAAACATTTCTAGGCACAGACATTTCTCCAGAGGGATGCTTTGAGCCATTTGGGAACAGGATTCCTCCCTTTTGTATGGGAGAATAGAACCAGAGAGTGGTTGAGGTTTGGAAGGGGCCTCAAAGATCATCTCTAGTTCCAACTCCAGACCCTGCTATAGAGCAGGTTGCTGAAGGCTTCATCTAAGCTGGTCCTCAACATCTCCAGGGAGGTCATGGAGCACAGAAGCACAGAATGTGATCAAAGACCAAAGACCACATTCCGTGCGTCTGTGCTCTACAGCCTCCCTGGGCAACCTGAAGCAATTTCAGAGCAAGGCAATCTCAGAGCTTTGGTGCTCTCTGGTGTCCAACCTGCCCTTCTAAAGGGTCACAGTAGCATCATGAAAAGATTCATTTCCATGTAATTCAGCTCATTTCCCACTGCAGCAGTGAAATACAGGGAGGGGAGAGGCTTTAAGTCACAGCAGTAACTCATACTGACTGGAAGCAGCTGTGGCCAAGAGAGCTGTGCTACAAACCCCCTCCTGTTTCCTATTCCTCCTGTTGTGCCACCTTACACCAGCTAACCCCAGGAACCTAAGGGGTTGAGTTTTGTGGCCTGCCTGGAAAATGGCATGAAATATGAGGAGCTGTGGGTTGTGAGCCTGGTGTCCTTACCTCCAAAGCTGCCCCTGACTCAAAGTGGGGCATGGCATGTACGAAAACACAGGCACCCTGGAACCAGGGCCCAAAAACGCTCCCGAACGCTGCCTTTACCCAGGCAGTGTCTGACGTGTTCCACATGATGTCTGAGGCACTCAGAGCCATCCAGTATCTGCCAAAGACAAAGGTGGGCCCACTGTAAGGGGGTCTGTGGGTGGAAGGGAGGAATGTGAGGGGTTTGGGTAGGTTGGTTTTGCCTAGAAAGACAAACTGGATCAGAAGCACAAGAGCTCAAATTAATTCCTTCTGCCTGCCCAGGTTGCTGACCACACCTGTTGGTGCAGCAGACAGCTGGAGGGCAGGGATGGCATCCAGAGGGACCTGGACAGGCTGGAGAGGTGGGCACAAGCCAGCCTCATGAGGTTCAATGAGACCAAGTGCAAGGTTCTGCAGCTGGGTCGAGGCAATCCCAAGCACCAATCCAGGTTGGAAAGCAGCCCTGAGGAGAGGGACCTAGGGGTGCTGGTGGATGAGAAGCTCAACATGAGCCAGCAGTGTGCACTTGCAGCCCAGAGAGCAACCAGAGCCTGGGCTGCAGCAGGAGCAGTGTGGGCAGCAGGGCGAGGGAGGTGATTCTCCTCCTCTGCTCCTCTCTGGTGAGACCCCACCTGGAGTGCTGCATCCAGTTCTGGAGCCCCTGGGACAAGAGGGATGTAGAGATGCTTGAGTGTGTCCAGAGAAGGGCCATGAGGATGCTCAGAGGGCTGGAGCTGCTCTGCTGTGAGGAGAGACTGAAAGAGTTGGGGCTGTGCAGTCTGGAGAAGAGGAGGCTCCCAGGTGACCTTCTTGTGGCCTTCCAGCATCTGAAGTGGGCTACAGAAAAGCTGGGGAGGGACTTTTTGAAGCTGTTAGGTAGTGACAGGACTAAGAGGAAAGGAGCAAAGCTGGAGGTGGGGAGAGTCAGACTGGAGGTGAGGAGGAAGTTTTTCAGCATAAGAGTGGTGAGAGCCTGGCAGGGGTTGCCCAGGGAGGTGTTTGAGGCCTCATCCCTGGAAGTGTTTAAGGTCAGGCTGGATGAGGCTCTGGGCAACCTGATCTGGGGGAGGGTGTCCCTGGGCATGGCAGGGGGGGTTTCAACTGGATGATCCTTGTGGTCCCTTCCAACCCTGACTGACTCTGTGATACCCTTCACACTGGTGGCAGGGGTAAAGGAATTCAAATGGTTCTCACTATGTGAGACTCACATTTGAGTCTAACTCACATGACTCACTATGTAGTTTGGATTAACAAGCAAGTAGTTTCTGAACTACTGGTAGTTTCTGAACCACCCAGGGAGGTGGTGGAGTCACTGTCCCTGGAAGTGTTCGAGACAAGCCTGGATGGGGCACTTAGTGCCATGGTCTGGTTGATTGGGTAGGGCTGGAGGAGCTTGGAGGTCTCTTCCAACCTGGTTGATTCTGTCTAACACTTCTATATAAAATGAAGCCAGTCCCATACTGAAGAAGATTCCTGGGGACAAATCCAGCTGAAGAGACCAGAAGAAATTACAGCTGCAGAGTTGAGGGGGCCCTGTCATCTGTCAGAACTGCACCACATAGAAGAACTTCATCTTTCAGAGCTATTAAGACATCATTAGCTGAATGCTTTACCTTCCACAGAGAAAAGAACCCAGACCAAGGCTTCCATAGGTGTGTTCAACCATTTCGGGAGAGCCTGTGGCACCACTGGTGAAATAGATTGCTGTTGGATCCTGGGATTTTGTCTTCACACAGTCATGGACAGAAGGGGCAGCCCTTAAATGCAATAGGGAAGAAAGGCTGGTGTCACTCAGCACACTGTGCCCTGCCAGTGTGGAACTGGTGAAACACAGGAGTTGAGAAGCCACTGGGATCCCCTCACTAGCCCTGCAGGAGCATACTGCTGACCTTCTCCAGAGTAAAAGCACCGCCTGGCTCTTCTTTATTTGCCTCCCTTAACAACCAGCAGAAGGCCCACTGTACTTATTTTTTCCTTAGCAATTTAGCCATTCCCACCTATTCCCTTTCTTCATGGAAAACAGGCCAAATCACCTCCTCTCCCACCCCCACAGTGGTTCACTACTGAGCTGGAAGTGCACAAGGGCATCTAAACCAACCTCCATGAGAGATAACTGCGGGGGTTGAAGCAGAAGGCACTTACTTGAGCAAGTCCCTGAGGTTCAGCCACTCAGCCCTGCTGCTGTCAGACACGAGCAGCTTTGTTTGCAGAAACTGACACTTGGGCACAACTGAGTCCACTGCAGGAGCAAGCAGGTCGGTGGTAACGAGGCACTTAGCTTTGGAAGCCACCAGTCTGTAGCAAATGTCTTGTGCTGTCAGCTGTGTTGTCCCTGGGATGATGGTAACACCTGGAAGAGCAGAACAATCAGAGATTGGGTCCAGAGGAGGCCACAAAGATGCTGAGAGGGCTGCAGCAGCTCTGCTATGAGGACAGCCTGAAAGAGTTGGGGCTCTGCAGCCTGGAGAAGAGAAGGCTTCCAGGAGACCTTAGAGTAGCCTTCCAGGATCTGAAGGGGGCTCCAGGAAGGCTGGGGAGGGACTATTGACAAGGGCTTGCAATGCCAGGACAAGGGGCAATGGGTTTGAAGTGGCAGAGGGGAGACTTAAAGTGGCTGTTAGGAGGAAGTTGTTTGCAGTGAGGGTGGTGAGACACTGGCACAGGTTGCCCAGGGAGGTTGTGGAGCACAGAAACACCCAATGTGATCTTTGATCATGTTGGGTGATTCTGTGCTCCACAGCCTCCCTGGAGGTGTTCAGCACCAGGCTGGATGAGTCCTTGAGTGACCTGTACTAGTGGGAGGTGTCCCTCCCTATGGCAGAGGGTTGGAACTAGATGATCTTTGAGGTCCCTTCCAACCTTCCCATTCTATGATTCTATGATTCTAATTCCAGCAGTTGTAGCAGACTACTCCTGGCAGCCCTTTGACTGCCAAAGGATCAAGCTAGGAAGGCAAACAGAAGTGCAGCTGTTCAATGAATTGTTAACCACCTCCTGGCAAGGAAGGCAGCAGCTGAGGGACACCAGGAGCGGTGGAGCTCACCTGTCCGCATGCAAGCCACAGTCAGCAGCCACCACTCGGGAATTCGGGGCAGGATCACCAGAACTCTGTCTCCTGTCTGCAGGCTGCAGGGCCCAGAGAGCACATTGGCCACTTTCCGTGACAGGCAGCCCAGCTCTTCAAAGCTCCATTTAATTTCACCTCCTTTGCCATCTATCCACCACAGAGCTGGGTTGGACGGTCCCTGCCGTTCCTGCAGACCGCGCAAGGGCACACAGCGTTATGGTTACTCCTGGCACAGCTTCTGGGATGCTCCAGGCTCTGGCTTCTGCTAGTGCTGCAGATTGCAGGGGAGGGACGAGAGCTGCTTTGTTTAGAAGAGCTCTTTCTTCAGCCATCTCTAATGTGCTGTGGGCACCTACCTGATTTGCAGTGCTCACCAGTTACCCACAGGCTTAGGAACCCAGCACTGCACAGACTGCTGAGCTGGCAGCAGAAGCAAAGCAGCCCCTGAGGACAAGCCAAGTGCCTCTCCTGTCTCTGCAGTGTAAGGAGACCTTAAAATGGATATGGGGAAGTCAGAGGTACTCCTGCTGGAGCCAGCCATGGTTTGAACCTTGCAGGGCAAGGGAGGGGATTGTGCCCCTTGGCTCTGCTCAGACCCCATCTGGAGTCCTGTGTGCAGTTCTAGAGCCCCCAGCACAGGAAGGACATGGAAATGTTTGAGCCAGTACAGAGGAGGCCACCAAGATTCTGAGAGTGCTGCAGCAGTTCTGCTATGAGGACAGGCTGAGAGAGTTGGGGTTCTGCAGCCTGCAGAAGAGAAGGCTTCCAGGAGACCTTAGAGTAGCCCTCCAGTACCTGAAAGGGACTACAGGAAGGCTGGGGAGGGACTATTGACAAGGTCTTGTAATGCCAGGACAAGGGGCAATGGGTTTGAAGTGGCAGAGGGGAGATTGAAAGTGGCTGTTAGGAGGAAGTTGTTTGCAGTGAGGGTGGTGAGACACTGGCACAGGTTGCCCAGGGAGGTTGTGGAGCACAGAATCACCAAATGTGATCAACATGTTGGGTGCTTCTGTGCTCCACAACCTCTCTGGAGATGTTCAAGGTCAGGTTAGACCTGTACTAGTGGGAGGTGTCCCTCCCTATGGCAGGGGGTTGGAACTGGATGATCTTTACAGTCCCTTCCAGCTTTACCATTCTATGATTCTATGACTTTGGGGCCACTAAGCCTACAGGGTGGGAAGTGCTACCTTTTCTATTTGGGACCACTTGTCCAACACATCGCTGGCAAAATTGAAGTACTCAGGCACTTCCTGCTGACAACGACCAATGGCCTCATAATCTGAGAAAGGCAAAGTTGCAGAAGCTTTGTGACTGTGGTGGAATATCCTGCACAGTGTCTGGATGCTCCACAGGGACCGCGGCACTCGAGGAAAAGTCTTCATGGCACCGAGGTAAGGATGTGTGGGGGCTCCTGGAGACCATAACCATCAGAACTGCTTCTGAATGATCATCTGTCCCCTGCAAGAAAGAGAAAGAGAGAGCACTGACAGCACTGTCCTGGACATGTTTCCAGCTTAGCTGCTGGCTCCTAACAAAACAGCTGCATGCACAGCAGCAAGCCCAACTCTTTTGGACATTACACCCCCCTCTCCTTATGGGTATAGAATCATAGAATAGTAAAGTTGGAAGTGACTTCAAAGATCAGCAAGTTTCAACCCTCTGCCACAGGCAGGGACACCTCCCACTAGAACAGGTTACTCAAGGCCTTGTCCAACCTGGCCTTGAACACCTCCAGGGAGGTTGTGGAGCACAGAAGCGCCCAATGTGATCAAAGATCACATCAAAGATCAGGTTGGGTGATTCTGTGCTCCACAACCTGCCTGGGCAACCTGTGCCAGTGTCTCACCACCCTCACTGCAAACAACTTCCTCCTAACATCCATTTTCAATCTCCCCTCTGCCACTTCAAACCCATTGCTCCTCTTCCTGTCATTACCAGACCTTGTCAATAGTCCCTCCCCAGTCCTCCTGTAGTCCCCTTCAGATCCTGGAAGGTCACTCCAAGGTCTCCTGGAAGCCTTCTCCTCTCCAGGCTGCAGAGCCCCAACTCTCTCAGCCTGTCCTCACAGCAGAGCTGCTGCAGCCTTCTCAGCATCTTCATGGCCTCCTCTGGACCCACTCCAACACTTCCATGTCCTTCCTGTGCTGGGGGCTCCAGAACTGCACACAGGACTGCAGGTGGGGTCTGAGGAGAGCAGAGCCAAGGGGCACAATCCCCTCCCTTGCCCTGCTGCCCACACTGCTCTTGCTGCAGNCTCGTGAGGTTGGCCTGAGCAAAGCTCTGCAGCCTGTCCAGGTCCCTCTGGATGGATCCCTGCCCTCTATCAAGTGACTGTGCCACACAGCTTGGTGCCACCTGCAAACCTGTTGAGACTGCACTGATTCCTCTGTCCATAGCTGCAGCTCTGGCAGCCTTCATAGGTCTCCTGCTTTTTTATGTGCCCACAGATTCTCAGAGCATCCCTGTTCTGCCCAGCCACAGCAGGTACCTCAAACTGAACAGCTGAGTGCTGCCTTTCCAAAACACCCACCCAGGCTGGGTGAGGCACTCAGTGCCATGGGTTAGTTTATTAGAAGAGTTAGGTGGCAGGTTTGACTCAACGATCTCAGAGATCTTTTCCAACCTGGTTAATGCTGTGATGCTGTGTTCCCACTCCTCCCTTCTTTTAAGGGCCAGCCCTACAGTCCTGCAAGGTCACTAGTGTCAAACACAGATGGAGCTGCAGGGTGGATGCCAGCTCCTGTTCCTGTGTTTTAGCTCAGAATCCAGGCTACAACCATCACACAACTACCCAAAGACAGCAGCTAGCAAGGAGGGACGAAGGTCCTGTGGCCTCGGCCAGTGCAAAAGAGATGTGGTAAACATCTTTACTGCTGGGGTTTGTTGCCAAAACAGTAACAGTAACATGTTCTTTGTGCCATGGCTCAGCCTTCCTTTTGTCCAAAGGAGATTCTGCCCCCTCCTTCCCTTGGCACCTGCTTTGTGTAAGCTGGACAGCAAAGTGTGATGAGTAACCCAGAGGAGGCTTTCCAGGTTCTGTTACTGATTTCTTTACCAGACTAATGCTGTTGTCACACCTGCATTTGTTCTGAACCAGCCAGAGATGAATCTGCTTTCAGGAGATACCATTTGTAGTTGGGTACAACCCTGAGAACAGGTCACAAAAACCAGTGCATTAGAGCTGTGTGGCTGGGAAGGTGCTGCTGAGGACAGAGTCAGAGACTAACAGGTAACGAGGGAGACCTTTTCTTTCATACAGCCTGCTTATAACAGAGAGCTTCTTATCCCTGCCCTCAAAAGGGTCACTCAAAAAGGCCTTATCCCAGAACCCACAGTTAACCAGAAAAACCTTTGTAGTATTGTCTGGTTTATTTTCCCCTTAGATCTGAACCGGCAATTGCAGGCTTAGCCCCAGGGGATGTACCTGCATAAAGAAACTGCTCTTTCAGTCCACTTAATGCCAACCAGGAAAGACTAACTGCTCTCTGACAGCCCATGCTCCAGAAAAGTGGGAATCATGTGAAGAAAGGTGCCATGGTCTGGTTGATTGGCTAGGGCTGGGTGCTAGGTTGGACTGAATGAGCTTGGAGGTCTCTTCCAACCTGGCTGATTCTACGATTCAGTGAATAAGATGCATCATTTTTTGGCCATGAGCAGACAGCACCTGTCACTACTGTGAATATTGGAATGTCTGAACAACTACTAACTAAAACTTAATTTCTCAGAGTGTTTAAATAGGCTGTGCTTACCTGGAGGTGTTACTTGTGCTGGGGTGAGGCTTCTTGCAGCTCCACCTCGTGTGCCTTTCCTGGCGCTGGGCAGGCAGACGCTGCCCCTTCCCGCGTCCCTCTGCTGGTCTGAGCTGCTGCAGCCCTTCACTGGCATCACACCTCCTGTTCCCTGCTGGGGGCTGCTTCCCCCTAGAGTGCAGACTCCAGTTGTTCAAGGACGTTCCGAAGAAAGGCACAATCAGTGAAAAGGCTGGAAAAGAAGAGTGCTGAGTATGAATGATTGCACTTCTGGTTCACTGCCTTTGGAGAATGGATAATCGACCACACATTAATATGTAACCCTGCCCTGTGGCACCGAGGGTGTTGGAAGTAGCCACAGTGGGGCTTTGCTATCAGATTCTGGAGTTACACATAGCATGAGGACTGGTACGATAAAAAGAGGACATTCATAAGCCTGATGCAAATAAATATCATCTGTAATAGCTGATAGAGATGTCTGTGGAGAACATGTGTGGTCCAGATGCGGGCCTTCAGGTCTGAGAAGGACAAACATTTGCTCACCATAATGTAACCTCCTGCTCCCAGGAAGCAGAATTCACAGCAGCTGCTGCTGTGAATGCAGTAAGAGAACCACCCCAGGCAGGCAGAGGATGCAGCTCCTCTCTGGCCCGTGTCTGTTGCCTGCTTTGAGCGTGACACTTGTGGCAGAAGGCAGCCTGAAGGCTCTCTCTGTGGAAGGCACCTCCAAAGGACTGAAGAATTGAACCCCAAAGCGACCTGCCTTCGCTCACTTCTGTCATCTCCTTACAGACGCAACACTTTCCTGCGTGCAAATGCTCCAGAGTGGGGCTTATGCTCCATGGGAATTCCTAACTCTCCCCTGGTCTCAGCAGCACAAGCTCACACCCAGATTGCTGTGATCTACATGGATGCAGCATTTGGTGCATTTGTTTTCTCTTGGGGTTTGACCTCAGGCTAGTGTGTGCTTGGTATCTGCAAAGTGAAGCTATGTCCACTTCAGGGCTCAAGGGTGGCAGGGAGGCAAGAGCCCCTTGCAGAACCCTCTTGGCACAGCCTCTCCTGGGTCTTGGGTTTGTTTGCCAGTTAGTAGCTCCATTAGCTTGCCTGAAAGGTAAGCAACAGCTGTGCTAAGCAGCACTCTCCTCACTGTCCCAGGCTGTTGGTGCAACAGCAGATGTGCTCCTGGGTGCTGTGCAGGGGGGTGGCAGCACAAGCAGGAATTCTTGAGCTAATAAAAAAACCCCAAACTGAGGGTTATTTGTTGTTCAGTGATGTTTGCTGTACTCCCAGTAAATACAGTTTTGGTCACAGGGTTCAACTACTGCTGCTGTCTGCTGAAGCAAGAATAGGTTGGAAGCAAGCAGGTTGGAGGAGCCTTGAGTGACCTGTACTAATGGGAGGTGTCCCTGCCTCTGGCAGGGGCTTGGAACAAGTTGATCTTTGAGGTCCCTTCCAACCTTACCATTCCATGATGCTGTAATAAAAGCACAGATGCTGTGCTGTAACAGCACTGAGGTGCCAGTGCTGCAGAGGGACAAGAGGAAATGTGAGAGCTGATTTAACAGGGAGGAGCTAAACCTCTGCTGCACCCACAGAACTGTGCTGGACTGGGATGGAAATGTCTCACTGTCTGAACTGACTGCCTGAGCAGGAAATCCTGCATTATATTTAATCCTGGGACTCTGTGTGACCCAGCACTGGTGAAGCTGTAGTCTGATCATCAACAACCCTTAAGAAAACCCAAACATCCCCACAGAAAGAATTTGACACACAAGAGTTTCACAGCTTGTGGCTTTCAGTGGTTACAAGGCACATAAAAATGAAGGTGAAAGCCAAAGGCAAATCTGATTTTTCCTTATTTTCACATCTTCCCCATTATTTTCCCTATAATTTTTCTCTATTATTTTCAAAGCAGTTTCTCCCACCCACATTTAAAATGGTAGGACATATCTTCACTTAGAAAAACCCCAAGGCACCAGAGCAAAATTAGTACCTACTACTTTTTTTCAAAAGGTCGTCCAGCGCCTCTTAAGATTGGTAAGGAGCAGGATGGCAGGAGGCAGAAGAGCAGGTCCAGGATGAGCAAAATCTGTGGCTCAGAGGACTCTGAACTCTCAGGAAACCAGGCATTGAAAATGATTGATACAGAAAACCTTTTCTGATGCCTTTTCTATTGCTTCTGAGAAAAATATCCCACTGCAGCTGGGCTGCATGGGGGTTGGAGAAGACATCCCCAGGGGAATGGCCAGCCTAATGAAAACTCCACTTTTCAGGCAACAGGATAAAATTCAGCTAAGTTTTAAAACCCTGTGGCTCCAGAAGGAAGCCACGTGCCAGACAGACATGTTTGGATTAACTGCTTGCAGCTGCAAGCCTGTGGCTCTGGATCAGAGGAAATGCATTGGTGATGCTCTGATCTTGGGCAGAGGAGAGCTGAACCAAATCATCCACCTTGAACCCAAGGCAGAGAATGGTACTGCATACCAATGGCAAGCATGGAGCAGAGCACCTCACACACACAATACCCTGACAGTCTGCTGGACTCTGGCCCCAGCTCATTCATGCAAAGAACCAGGTACTGACCACAACAGAAATCCAGGTTCTAAGGTCAGCTAAGCAAGGCCTGACTGCAGGCAGCAACTCCAGCCTTGAAGCCTGGAATTTAGAGAGCCAAGAGTCATGACCCTCCCTGAAGTCAGTTGCAAAGCTCTTGTCCTCAGGCATTATTGCAGGTTCAACCCCAAACAGCAGAGACAAGGACAGTTGCCAGGGGCTCCTAATCCCAGCCTGCACCCCTGGTTACCATCTCACTTGCTGCTCTTTTGCTTTTTTGTTGGTGTTAAACACTTGTTTGGAGCCAAGCAGAAGGCTCTAGAAGATGGGAAGCCCCTGAAGGCCCAGGAGCCCATGGCTTTGGAAGGAAACTCAGCAAGGTACAGAGAAGAGCCTGAGGCAGCCACAAGCGATGTGCCCCAATGAGTGCCTTCAAGGACCTCAGGATTAGTTTTATAATTATGTCCTCTAATGCTCCCAGAAACCTTAGGAGTGAAATGGTGAAGAGGGAGCTGAGGTCCCTGTCTAATACCACAGAGAATTAAAAAAAAAACCAACCAAACAAAAAAAAGGTAGCTACTGTGAAAAAGGACTGAAGTGAAGCATTTATTTATTGAGAATTGCTTTTGTTTCAGCAGTTGCTAGAACAGAAATGGTGTCACTGACATAAGCAAAGTGTTTGCTCTCAGGCAGTAAGACAGTTTACTTTCTCAGAATTAGGATCCTCCAATCTCACTTTAGTGCTGCAGCAGATGTAGAACTTGGGGCAGTGAGACACAGCTCTAAAAGGCTTCCCTTCCTGCCTAGAGATGCTACTGTCCTCCAGCAATTTCTTCTTGATGAACAGAAGAGGACTGCAAGGCTGGAGATGGTTTTGGCAATAATGACAACTCATGGCAGAAAATAAAATCTCTCCTGAGTACTTGAAATTAAGAAAAAACAAACCTGAGGATGAACAGCTAAGAACTGTCATAGCCTTAAAGTTTGGCCAACTACTGCATGGGCAACTGTAAGTGAGGATGTGCACACCACAATGCAGGTTTCCTTGCAAAGCTAAGAGCTGCCTGTTTAACAAGTGATGATTCAAGCCAGACCAAGAGAGGTTTCTCACTGGTTTCACCTCTAAGTGGCTGCAGAAATAGCCTGGTCCCATGGTTAAGTGTCTACTATGGCAAAGAAGCATGGTCTGTTCCACAAACTGGGTCACCTGCCCAACAGCAAACTTCACTTTAAAGGCCTTGGAGGAGGTACAGGAGTTCTGCCTAGGAGCAGGGGGTAAGCAACGGAGCTGCTTGCACGAGGGAGCATCTGTGGGAGAAGCAGGGAGGAGCTGGCAGTGCCTGTCATCAACAAGCAGCTGCAAGAGTGGTTGTGAAGGTCTCATGGTGGCAGCAGTAACCTTCCAACTGCAATAAACGCCAGGAGGGCTGCAGGCACTTTGAACATCTAAGGACAGCACATTCAAACCACTCCAGTCCATGGTTGCCCTTCCTGCACCTTGGAGTAGGCAATCAATACCAGCACTACTCCTCCACTGATCTTAGATGTGGGTCAGCAGCCAAATCCTGGTGAGCCTGTGGATATGCAGCCCCGGAATGGAGCTGTGTGATCTGTTCCCTTTATCAGCAACGGACACTGAGCTACTGGCAGCCAAAGCCCTGCAAGCAGGCACAGGCACATCCCCATGTTATCTGCAGCTTCTGATGCTCAGGTGTTCAGCAAACAGCTCAGTGGAGGGGCAGTTGGATCAGAGACATCTGGATGGTGTCAATGGAATGAAAGAATTCCACTCAGGTCCAGGCAATGCTACACCCGTCCCCACTCTTTGTTTCTCAGCTCATTCCTCTTTATCTTCCCAGTGACTGTCTTGGGCAGCTCTTGGACAAATTCCACCTAAACAAAAAAAGCAGACAGACAGCAACACAGCATATTCTGCAGAGCTGGTGCCCCAGGTCTGGCCCTCAGCATATGTGGAACACTAAAAGGATTCCCATCAGCAAGAACTGCTTGCCCAAAGGGTCAGCTCCAAGGCAAATCAGGGCAGAGCATTGTGACACTGGTGAGGCAGCTTCTTTGGCTGCCTCAATGGCCAAACATCTGCCTCCCAACTCACCTGTAGCAGGAGTCCTCCAACAGAAGCATGAATACCTAATACACTGGAACAGGCTGCCCAGGGAGGCTGTGAAGCACAGAATCACCCAACATGATCTTTGATCACTTTGGGTGATTCTGTGCTCCACAACTTCCCTGGAGGTGTTCAAAGCCAGGTAGAGTCCTTGAGTGACCTGTACTAGTGGAAGGTGTCCCTGGAACTTTACCATTCTATGATTCTAAGCGGTGTCAGAGGTTCAGAGATGAATGGCATAAAGAAGGGCAAAAGGATGTTGTTGGCACAGAGGCTGCATGGACCTTGGTTCCTAGCAGCTCTGCACTAAGGCACTGCTGGCAGCTCTTTTCCTGTGGTGCTGGGATTAGTGAGAAACATCAGGGGCATCCTCCTGGGCTTTCCTCTGATCTGTCAACTCCAAGGAGCAGTGAACAGAAACTTATTGAGACTCAGTCAGGCACTACTCTAAATTCACCAGGGTGCTTGGCTGAAGATTAAATACAAAATGGAGAATTGTGAGCCTGGCTTAGAGTATGCAGACCTAAGTAGGATGTCACACAAAGCCCGGAAACCTTGGGGAGGTTGAAAGAAACACTTTGGTCAATGCAAACTAATGCTCTTTGGGAAAGGTTTCCTGGAGCCAGTGGTGTAGTTGAATCTTTACCACCTTCTCTGTCAGGTAAGCTATGGAAACCCAAAGAGTAACTTTCCTGACACTGGTTTGAAGCTTCTCCTCCAGAGCATTTACCTTTCTAGGGTATTTGTACGGAGCAGTAGTCCTCTTCACGTGCTCCTGCAAGTCTCGGGCTAAGCTTTCCAGGTCACTGGAGGAAAAGGCTGGGGACAGGACTACAAATGCTTTCACAACCTGTAAAGTAAGGTCAACAAAAGTGGTCTGACACCATCCATTTTTGAGAGCTGAGATATAGCTTGCCAGTGAGCGGCACTGCTCAGAGGCAGGCAAAAGAGAGGCACAGAGAAACCAGCACAATGCAAGTGTTGGCTGTGCCCAGCTCCTGCAGCGTGTGTGCAGCAGGGAAAGCTGAAAGCAGTTTTCCTGCTCCCCTTAGAGCACAAAAGCATTTGCGCTATCCTCTTGGTGGGGGCAAAGGAGGATTAATAAGAGGTCTCTGCAGAGTTCTTTCTGAAGCTGAGGGCTGTTTTGCTCCTCTGTGTCACACTGAGCACAGGAGGCCCAAACCATCCCAGCACTCTGCCTTCTCCATGCGTGCAGCCCAAGCTCAGTGCTAGGGGAGTCACAGCAGAGCTCTGGCTACACCAAGACACCCAGAAAAGGCAATTTCAGGGTGTAGAGAAGTGCTGAACAACAAGGGGAATGTAAGCACTACTGTAATGCTCTCCACAGAGGAGATCTTGGGATGAAAGGGAACTAAGAAGAGGACAGGCTTGTAAACTGGAAGGGATCCTGCCTGCCACTCTGAACAGGCTTCTGCAGGCTGGCATGACTGCCTCAGGGCTCTACATTGCTCACTGGAGTAGGAACTGCTTTATACAGCACCACTGTTCAGCATCATTACCTCTCCTCTGAGAGGGTCTGGGCTGCTGACAACAGCTGTTTCTGCCACTGCTGGGTGCTCTATCAGGGCACTCTCTACTTCAAAAGGCCCAATGCGGTACCTAGGAAAGGAAAGAAAAAAAGCAGCATTTGGTTTTGGGAGCTGCAGCAACAGTACCAAATGTACTTGAGTCACCATATAGCAGAGGAAAGCCCAAACCAGAGCCAACCAGCCACCAGCTATGGCTGCTTTGGGCAGAAGGGGCAGGTTGGCTGTGTGAGAAGAGAGGAGCATTGCAGGATTGTGGCTGTTTGAGTTGGATTCCTACCTCAGACAAAAAAAATTCGGAACAGAGAAACTCAGAAGTGGAAGCTCTGAGTGGAGAGGTGAACGTTCCAGGGACAGGCCATAGAGAATGGCAATGGTGGCTAAGTTACTATCATTTCATTGGAGCATCAAGAGTTTCATGTCTGGAAGCACAGCTTGGACCTTTCCCTTGCTGCTTCTGCTGCTTTGCCTATGCCTGCTGCTATCTTCCCCTGCCTGTTTTGGCTGATGCTGCTTTGCTGCTTCATCACCACTTGACCCCTTCTTAAGGGGTTCTTCCTTAAGGTTATTACATTCCTCTAGTAGTTATATTCTCCTTACTCTGCTATATTTAGTTTAAACTATAAGAAATACAATTTCAATTTTTTTTCCTGACTTTACAGAAAAAAAAAACCCAAAACCCCCATCTGTGTTGTGGTGAGTTTATTCTACTGGGGAAGGGATCTGCCCTAACCTGGCACAGGGGTGCTCAGGGGCTAGAGGAATGCTCATCCTCCACCTCTCTCTCCTGTGAGCCACAGCTCAATCCCACAATACAGATGAGGTCTTCTGNTTAAGGGGTTCTTCCTTAAGGTTATTACATTCCTCTAGTAGTTATATTCTCCTTACTCTGCTATATTTAGTTTAAACTATAAGAAATACAATTTCAATTTTTTTTCCTGACTTTACAGAAAAAAAAAACCCAAAACCCCCATCTGTGTTGTGGTGAGTTTATTCTACTGGGGAAGGGATCTGCCCTAACCTGGCACAGGGGTGCTCAGGGGCTAGAGGAATGCTCATCCTCCACCTCTCTCTCCTGTGAGCCACAGCTCAATCCCACAATACAGATGAGGTCTTCTGTGCCAGTTGATGCCACATCCTGCTACCACAGCATGCCAGGTCAGATTGCTTCAGTACCTTCTGTTAAAAATAACATCTTTCACTGAACCATAGAATAGTTTGGGCTGGAAGAAACCTTTGCCATCACTGACAGGACAAGGAGCAATGGATGGAAGCTGCAGCACAGGAGGTTCCAGCTCAACACAAGGGGCAACTTCCTGACTGGAAGGGTCCCAGAGCACTGGCACAGGCTGCCCAGAGAGGTTGTGGACTCTCCTTCTCTGGAGCCTTTCGAGACCTGGCTGGATGTGTTCCTGTGTGCCCTGAGCTGGATTGTCTGGTCCTGCTCTGCCAGGGGGGGTTGGATGGGATGAGCTCTTTGGGTCCTTTCCAACCCCTGGCATCCTGTGAGCCCAACTAGCAACCCTCAGCACAGCCAAGGCCACAATGCTCTGTCAGTGATACAGAGATGCCCTTCAGTGTGGTGTGTGTGTGCACATTGCTCAGGGTGAACTCTGCAGAGCAGAGTTATCAGTTGGACTCAGTGATCCTGAGGGGCTTTTCCAACCTGAATGTTTCTGTGATCCTGTGATAGTCAAACCCCAAACTGGATTAAAACCCCTCCTCTGCCAATGGAAACCTTCACTGCTTGTTGAAACAAATGGAATGTTCTACGGGGAAAGATGCAGAGGCCACTGATGACAGAGCAGGTCCACAACAAGTTAAGCACAAAGCAAGCTCAGTCAGGAGGGAGCAGACTCTTCACAGGACTGCCATGCCAGAAGCTCCCCAGCACCACAACATGGAATATCACCAGAAGCATGCAAACTGACCCTGAGGAGATGATGATGTCATCATATCTGCCAATAAACTGAAAATAGCCATCTTCATCCATCACCCCCCTGTCTCCAGTGACATAGAAGTCCCCGCGCTCACTGGCAGCTGTTTTCTGAGGGTTATCCTAATGCAGTACAGAGAGAGAGGCAGTTGCTCAGCATGCACATTCTGCCAACACACAGCTGTGTTCATGCACTGGAACTTCCATTTCTCAGTTCAGGATTTCCAAGACTTGTCCTGACACTGCTATAAAACACTGGAGAGGAGAAGACTGAGAGGAGATCTGATCGATGTACACAAGTATCTGAGGGGGAGGGGGCCAAGTTCTTTCCAATGGTCAGCAGCAATAAGCCGAGGAGCAGTGGATACAAACTGGAACACAGAAGGTTTCACCTCAACAGGAGGAGAAACTTCTTCACAGTGAGGGTCACAGAACACTGGAGCAGGCTGCCCAGAGAGGTTGTGGAGTCTCCTCCTCTGGAGACTTTTTTTCTAACCCCCTGGATGCACTCCTGTGCAAACTCCCCTGGGGGATCCTACCTCAGCAGTGGGGTTGGACTGGAGGATCTCTGGAGGTCCCCTTCCAACCTCTAAAGCTCTGTGATTCTGTGAGAATGTATTTAAAAGACCAACACCCCCCACCCCCAATTTTGATTCTTAAACCAAACAAAACTCAATCTCCAGCAAATTCTTCTCTTCCCCTTTCTAGCACTCACAAGTCCAAACAAAGCCAACCACACTGGCAATGAACAATAAACCAGTGGAGAACAGGGAGTCTTTGGGAGCACTGTGCAGCTAGGGAGATCCTGGGGAGATCAGTGGTGGGGAGCAATAAAATAAAGTCCTTACTACATATTTCGAGAATAAACCAAGCGGTCTGAGAGGTTTGCTTCTGACAGCAATTTCCCCTTGCTCTCCTGGAGGCAGGATGTTAGCATTTTGGTCTACAATCTGGAATGACAAACAGTTAGGTTTTAGCCCAGTGAGAAAACACACACACACACACACACACACAGAGGCACAAGCACACAAACTTGCAAGTCAAAGGGGGAAAAAAAAAGCCTGTGAAAGGATTGCCACCAAACCTGCACATCGAAGAGGGGAGCTGCCTTCCCCATTGAGCCAGGCTTAATCTTCATGCCTCTAAAAACAGAGCAAATGATTCCCTGTAAACACAGACAAAACCCAAACAAACTAAGTTTTGCAGTAGAAATCTGCTACAGTTGCAGCAGGCTGATTAAAAGAATCATTCCAAGGCAAGGAACTAAGATTTAAAGGCGCCTCTGTGCCAGTGCTACATGGTACAGACAGCCAAGAACCAAGGAAGTCCCTGGTAGAATCCTGTTGTCCATGCTCTGCTAAGCACTCTCCTCCCTTAGATTCCAGCTCTGGCCTCTTGCCTGTCACTGGGAATTGGCTGAAGGACATTCATGGAGTTATTAAAGCACATCTTCTCCCAGCATCCCATGCTTCTAGCAGGTTCTGTAAGGAGAGCCATGAGAAGGTGTTCTTGCAGAGGTGATCAGGAGGAATGGCTGCAGTGTTCACACACGCAGGCTGCGCTCTTGCAAAACAACAGGCAGCAGCTGAAGAGGAGCCTGCAGCGTGCCCAGGCAGCCAAGAAGGCCAATGGCATCCTGGCTTGGATTGAAAATGCAGTGCCCAGCAGGAACAGGGAGTGGACTGTCCTCTTGTGCTGGGCTTTGGTGAGGCCACACCTGCAGTGTTGTGTTCAGTTTGGGGCACCACAATACAGGAAAAATGCGGAGGTACTGGAGCAGGTCCAGAAGAGGGAGAGGAAGCTGTGAAGGGCCTGGAGAAAAAATCTGACTAGGAGCAACTGAGTGAGCTGGGGATGGTTATTGTGAAACAGGGGAGGCTGAGGGCAGAGCTCATTGCTGTCTGCAGCTACCTGAAAGGAGATTGTGGAGAGGCTGCTGCTGGGCTCTGCTCACAGGGAACTGGAGACAGACCAAGGGGGAATGGCCTCAAGCTGAGGCTGGGGAGGTTTAGACTGGACATTAGGAAAAAGTTTTCATAGAGAGGTGGGCAATTTGGATGTGGTGCTTGGGGCTATCATTGAAGGTGAATCTTGTAGAGTAGAGCTATAGGTTGGACTTGGTGATCCTGAGGGGCTTTGGAGGTTTCTGTGACTGAACAAACCCCAAAGCATGGTGAAGCAGGAAGGAGCTGCCCTGAGTTCCAGAGCACTGCCCCGTGGAGGTACCGTTTCGGTCTGCCCATAGATCTCATGGATGTCCAGCCCAGTCTGGCTTTTCCACTGCTCCATGACTTCTGGGTTGAGTGGCTCCCCTCCACTCAGGCAGTGCTTCAGCTTCATGAACTTGTAGCTTCACAGAGAGTTAAAAACAAGAGAGTCAGAATGGACTGGCAAGGCAAGGAGCATCACACTGTAAACAAATACCACTAGAGAGCTGCTTGGGGGCAGAGGTAGTCCCATGAAGTGGGGAAAGCAGAGGGCTTCTGGCAGAGCCAAGACACCAGTCTGGGCCCAACACTATCCATAAGCAGCAGTTGAGATTTAAACACACAAGAAAAATGAAGTTTTTGCTGAAGTCAGCTGAGATACAAGGACATGCCTACCACTAACCAGATTTGCTGAGCCAGGGCTCTGATCATTGGACCTTTGCAACAGCCCACGTGAGGAGGAGCAGCGGTGGCAGGCAGTGGGAACCGGAACAAGGAGTGATGCACAGCGGCCCCCAGTCAGCCCTCACACTCAGGCTGCCACTGCCTTCTAGGGTGACATTCCTTCCCAAAGCATGGACAACTCATGTGACAACTGAAAACCTGGATAAAATGCTCCAAAGGCACTCAAGTTTGCCACCCTCAGGGATTTGCTGGCAGGTCCAGCAGTGACAGCCACAGCAAGTGTCACTCCCTTTGATCACAAAGCTCAGCACGCTCCAGAATGTGCTACCATGGTCCTCTGATGAAGGCCATTTAAAACTAAACCACTACCTATCTGGGGTCAAGGAGTTAGGTGTGGGAGGTCACTGCAGCTCAGGGAGGGTGAGGGAGTAGAACATAGCAAACCATTTCTTGACCTACTTGGAGAGATCATTTTGCACCAGCATGCGGAACAGGGTGGGAGCACCAATCAGGGTGTCGATAGGGAACCTGCAGAGGGTCTGGCAAGGGAAACGAGATGGACAGGTGAAGCTCAGACACAGTCCTGCCTTCTGCAGCTGGTAGAGGGGGCAAATGCAGCTCTGCTTGTTATGTAAAAGCACCACTGCTCACTGTAGGGCAGCAGCTCTTCTAGAGCTGGGGCAACATGCAGAGGTTCACAGCACCTCTGATGGGACAAAACCCACACCACACCCAGACTGCAAGCCTGTCTGTGTCCACATTGCAGGGAGGTTTTCACTTCCATCTTGGCCAGTGTGGCAGAGAAACACTTCTGTTTGGTCCCATTAATGCCAGCTGGTATTAGTTCCACCATCACTGGGACACACGGCAAGGAACAAATGTTGCTCTTGGATGATTTTCATCCGTGTCCTCACCAGCCACAAGCAGAAGGTGTGAACCAGCTGCAGGTTTTTCCCCTTCTGGGTACATTTAAAATGAAAAGAGGGGCTCTAAGCAATGGGTACAGGATCTTGAACACAGCTGTGGACAAAACTCTGATGAAGTCTATGGATGCTGATCAAGATGAGTTTTTGGGCCCTTTGTGCAGACTAACCCATCTCCCTGAGTTTTTCCTTACGTTTAGGATGGTTGATGCTTCAATCTGTGGTAGATTATGTATAAAGATGCATGCTCCAAAAGCCCAGGGATCAAAAACACTTCCCAGGGAAGCTACTACCCATCCTGTGTCTGATGTGTTCCATATTACATCTGAGGGAGTCAAATCCAGCCAGTATCTGACAGAGGAGGGAAAAAAAAAAACCAAACCACAAATTAAAAGATAATGAAAAAAAAATTGCTTTAAGAAAAGCCCAAACCAGATCATTAAACAAAGAAAACAAAAGAAACCAACAAGCCCAGGGTTTCTGACATGACACATGGCCACCCTGAGGAAGTTTATTTTATGGACTACTTGCTAGTCCTAGGATAAAGGGCACCCAACTATGCGTTTGCATAAACACATATACACACACTCCCACACATACAGCCTGCACCACACAGACAATGGTGCCAGCCAAAACACAGGATGGAGTAAGGGAAAGAGGAGTCTGAAGGTCAGTAAAGTGCCTTTCCACTGGGCAGGCAGACAGGGGTGCAGCAGCAGCACTCATGGATGCTGTGTTGGGCACAGGTATTTCTGCCGAGCTTCATGCAAGCTCTGCTCATGTGTGTGCCACAAAGCTTTCTCCAGCCCAAACAGGGTGGGATCTCTTGGTTCTCTGCACTGAAGTATTCCCTTTGACCCACTCTAAAGAAAGGTTAAGGGATATGAAAATATGAAAACAACTTGAGGTGATCCTGCCCTGGGAATCTGCTGAGTTTCCTGTCCAGGTTGAGGGAGGACTGGGGCCACATGCTGGTGACCCCCACTCAGTTATGCTTCATCAGTTCTGCCACCCCATGCTGAACCAGGCAAAAACTTTTCATACCTTTCACTTAAAAGGGGTCTGAAACCAAGACTACCCTGAGAGTGCTCAGTCATCTTTGGAGAACCTGTAGTGCCACTGGTGAAGAAGACAGTCATTGGGTCCTGCAGCCTTGTTCTCACACAGGAGTGCTCAGCAGATTGGTTCCTTTCCAACAGAGAGGGAAAGCCATCAGGACCTCACTGGTTACTGCACACAGGCCTTAGAATGCAGTGAAGTTCTGTGTATTGCAAGACTCCTACCCCACAGAATCACCACAGAAGTTTTTCAATAAAGCAGACTAAACACTGTGAAATTCTGCTTCCTAAAAAACAGGTTTAAGAAACAGGACAGAAACTTCCTGGAACAAGACCACTGTGAGTAAACAGCTCTGCTGTGGATCTGTAATCAAGCGGTCAGGAGCAACACCTTAGTGTTGGCATTTCATGAGCGCTTCTAGACAAGCACTTGTGGAGAACAGATCTGCTTTCTACACTGACTGCAGCTTCACTGCCTCACACTCACTTGCACAGGTCAGTGAAGTTCAGCTCCCCCTCCCCATCTCACACTCACTTGCACAGGTCAGTGAAGTTCAGTTACCCCTCCCCATCTCACACTCACTTGCACAGGTCAGTGAAGTTCAGCCACTCCTCCCCATCTCACACTCACTTGCACAGGTCAGTGAAGTTCAGCCAGCCCTCCCTACTGCCTTTGGCCACGATTAGCTTAGTCTCCAGAGTGTGGCACTGGGCTGCCACCGTGTCCACGGCAGGCGCCAGCCTGTCGTCGGTAACGATGCACTTGGCCCTGGATGCCTGCAGCCGATACAACAGGTCCTTGGCTGACAGCTGGGATATCCCTGGAATTAAAACAATGCCTGCAAGAGCAATAAAGTTAATCTGGGATGGTATCCTTTTCACATCTGATTCTTCTCTAAGAAGCTAAACTATGAAACCCTTCCCAAACTGACCTGAGAGTTTAATTTCTCCTGTCATTACCAGGTCAGTTACAGTGTCTGATGCAGGTGGATGTGCTCTGCTGTAAAGAGTGAAATGTGGACCTGGCTGGTGACTTCCAAGGCTCTTCCCTGCCTTCTGCCATCTCCACGCCTGCTGCACAAGGCTCCTGTCCTATGGCATTTAGTGCAAATCCTTCAGGACTGCCTGGGTAACTGACAGCTAGGGCCACTCACCAAGTTCTCACATTACTTCTCCTTAATAAACCACATCAATTCCTGCTCCTCCCAATTTGCCACTCCTGCCAGTCTGAGGTATGCTCACTGACCTGCTCGCATGCAAGCCACAGTCACCAGCCACCATTCTGGCACTCGTGGCAGCACCACAACAATTCTGTCCCCCTTCTGCAGTCCACATTCGTTAGTCAGCATGTTGGCCACCTTCCGAGACAGCAACCCCAGCTCCTCAAAGCTCCACTTCACTTCTTCTCCTTTTCCATTGACCCACCAAAAGGCAGGGTTTGGTGGTCTCCTTCTAGCCTACAAAACACAGCAATCCAAAGCCAAAACATTTTCTTCTTGCAGAGCATGAAATTACAAATGAGGTTATGGAAGAAGTGAGTATTGCACCACTGGCACTGAAGTTGGCCTTTCCCCCTTTGTCTTCCATGGCTCATGACTTGTTACAGATCAAGCTCAGACATTCCCAATGTATTATCCTTCTCTGAACCAGGAATACTCACTAGCCCTACTGTCTCTGGGCCTCTGGATTCTGTTTAGGCTGAGCATTAACCTTCCTACAAAACAACCAATACTGTTCAGTACTTCACATACTGGTCCTGGTGCACTGAGTGGAGTTGTGGAATGACGTTAATCAGAAGCAGGACAGGCAGAGGACAAACTAACACAGCAGTATCCCAGAGCTCATTGTAGTCTGCTTGCTGAGGAAGAGGGGGGTTAAGTTGTCTCTAACTACAGGGCACCTGGGCAAACACAAATCCAGTCCACCTTGGATACACCTGTGGGACAGCTTCTCCTAACAAGCAAGGTCATTGCCACGCCACCTGCATGTCTGTGAGCTGAACAGCCCATGTTATAGTATGCAAAAGGGATAAGCATAGCAATTCTGAGGTGAAATCAAAGTCAGAAGGGATTTGCTGTTGTTATTCCTACCTACACAGGGAGCAGCAAGGGTCAGACACATTTTTCAGATACAGCAAGAAAGGAGATTTTGTCTAACTCAGCAATGCAATGTGGTTTGGGCCACAGGTTTTTTTTCTTTGATAAGCAACCCCAACTCATTAAAATTAAATTTTAAACTAAAGTGTCTCACCTGCACAACAAAGATCACTTACCTTCTCAATCTCAGTCCACTTGTCCAGTACATCACTTGCAAAGTTGAAGTACTTTGGTATTTCCTGTGCCCCCTGCCTGACAGACTCGTATTGTGAATACACATCCGAGACAAGCGGCCCGGGGTGCCCCTGCAAAGTCCTCTTAAGAGGCTTCAGAGCCCAGAAGGATTTTAAAGTCTGTAATTTGAACAACTTCATGGCAGAGGCTGATGTACAGAGGTGCTGAAGACTACATTAAAGAAAAAACCAACAGCTTAGCAGAACTGTTGCTACGAACCCTGCAACAACAAGAAGAAAAGAGTTATGAGTTGAAGATACATTAATTGAGGTCACTTGGGCTAGTCACAGCCAAACAGGTGTTTTGAACAGTTAATTAAATGTGACATTCTCCATTCTGCCTCTTTTTTATTTTTCACCAGCAGCCTTCCAAGGCCTTAATGTACTGTACTGATCTGGCAGCTTTGCTGGAGCTCAGACGATCCTTACAGCTGTTTGGATGTGTTCTTTGGGGCTGCTAATTGCCCACAGCTCTCCTCAGTCAAACAACATCAGATGCTGCTGTCTGCACCCTAAGGTGGTTACTAATTCTAACATCAAAGTACTCAGTCCTCCTTTGCCTTCACGTGCAGCTCAAGAACATCACCAGACTACTTTCATCAGGGTTCTCACCACTGCAGCTTGAACAGCTGCTGACTGATAGAACCATTCACAAGTTCAGCAATCCCTGACTCAGGTCTTCCATTTGATTTAAACACTTCCCTACATTTGCTCACTGCAAATGCCCTATTCCACCTGTACTCATCATAATGATCCTGAAAGCTCTAAAGTCCAAATAGTTTCTTCCTTTCCAGTGTTACTCTTCCTCACACCCCACCCTATCCCCCCTCCCCTTTAATATTTTCAGCATTCTAGAAGATTGCTTCAGAACTGTGCTCAGCTGTAAAGGATTTTGCTGGTACTTAAACTAACCTTAAGAAAATCCTCTAAGACAGAAAAACAAACAAACAAAACCTGGCTCATATCTGGAAGAGCTCAGGGTCAGGAGCCAGTGGAGTCCCAGAGGCATATGATGATTCTAAAACCTGAGTCCATCTACTGATTCTCCCTCTGCAAGCAGCAAACCCAAGCTGCTGAAGCCAATACAAGGTCAGGTGAGTGGCTGCTGAAACAGAGCTTCACTCCCTTCTCTTTGCTTGCAAAAGGCTTTACTGGCAGAAAGCACTCTGGTAAATATTCCCTAAATGCATCCACAGAAAACAGGCTTTAATAAAGAGCTTTTATGTCATGTTCTGGGACATACATTTGGCCTGGTTTTTTCTTACTTAAGGAAACCATTGCCAGTAAAAACACCAAGGCATCAAGATTTTCCTCAAATGTAACCTTTCTCTCAGCTTGTGACCTCCACTGTTAACACTAAAACCCAATGGATCCAATTTTGTTTAACCTACTTAAGGAAACCACTGCCAGTAAAAACATCAAGGCATAAAGATTTTCCTCCAGTGTAACCTTTCTCTCAGCTTGTGACCTCCACTGTTAATGCTGAAACCCAATGGATCCAATTTTATTCAACAGGTAAGGTTAATAATTTGGACAACTCTTTTTAAGAGCACAGTAAGCTACCTCTCATTTCTTGTTCTGCTCTAGTCTTGTGCCTTAGCTATGCTCTACAGATTTCAGAGCACTGCAATGACAAAAACCTGTAAAGAGGCAAGGAAGAACATTCAGGAGCAGCATTCAAGACTGGAAATGCTATTCCAGCCTGGCTGGATAAAAAAATGTTTCAGACCCAGAAGTGGTCTACAAAAACATTTGCAGTTTTGCTGTGAGAGCCTTCAACAGCATTTAGCATTTCCTCACCTGCAAACCTAGAGGTGAAAATGAGCCAGGAAAACTGAGGAAAAGTCCCAGTAATGGCAAACCTTCTGCTCTGCTGTGAGAATCACACATTATTTTTCCTGATTCAGTCCCATCTGCTGCTTCTCAATGATCAGTGACACCAGAAGGCAGACAACAACATTTTCCTGACCTGTTTGCTGTGGACAGTACAGGCTTAGAGCTGGCTGGGGTAGGTCCTCTTCATTCAGTTCATTTGGCTTTCTGGACTGGTGTTGCCCAAAGGAGGCACTGTAAAGATCTGTCTTTATCTGGATGTTCTGTTGAACAGGGTCTGGAGTGAAACCCTTCCTACTTAATCATTTGCCTCTTTAGGAGCAATGAGAACAGAACACAGTGCAGAACAGACCAGGCAGCACAATTCTTTCTCTAGAGCAACCTTGCTCTGTAATCATTTACACCATTAGAACTGTGCAGCCTTTCAACCTTAACCTACAGCACTTTGTAACTTCTCCTTGCCTGTGCTTTAACCATGTAAGCAGATCACAAAATGTGTTTCTGCTGTCCCTCAGAAAGAACTGCAGCAGAGTTTTGGAAGCAGGAGATCACTTCACTGAGCAAAGATGATTTTTATTGACCTCTCACACCCCTGCCATTATCAAGACATTGTAGTTACACTGGTTGGTTGGTTTTTAAAGGAAGCTGTTTGTACTAATTCCATTAGAAACATTAAACTCCAGGATCTCTTCCCTTTTCTCTTGCATTCTCCATCCTTAATTACTTGCTCTCGCTCCCCTCCGACAGTCTGCAGGGCGATGGCAGAGTGGGACTAATACCACACATCCTCAAGCTGTGTTAGAGCCTTTTTCTTCCTGAATGCTCTGTTGGTGCTCTGGGTCATGACCACATGCCAAGGGTGCTGCTGTAGGGCTAGGAGAGATGATGGAAGTTCTCTCTCCTCAGTTTCCAGATGCTGTTATACTCTTCCCCACTCCTTGTTCCTTAGAACTTTTCTCTGGATTTTCCCAGTAGGTGTCTTTGGCAGCTCCTGAACAAACTCCACCTGAAAGCCAAAAAAGCTCCCTTTTAGCCCAATGCGTTCTGCTTCCTCTCCCAGCTGCAAGACAAACCTCTACCATGGCTGGGGCTCAAAGAAAGAAAGCTGCTCATCTTGGGGCTGGAATGGTGGCATTCATAGAATCACAGAATGGTTTGGCTTAGAAGGGGCCTCTAAAGGTCATCCAGCCCAACCTCCCTGCAGTGAGCAGGGACATCCTCCTCTAGAGCAGGTTGCTCAGAGCCCTGTGGAGCCTGCCTTGAACCTCCCATTCCTGGCTGCACATCTTAGCTGAGTGCACAGGCAGCACTTGCAGGGCAGGTACCATAGCCCTGAAGGGATGAGTGCTTTGGCTGGCAGGACAGGCAGTTCCTGATGCCTTTCCTGCTTGTAAGGGATGGATTCCAATCCCTCTGACATCAGCAGAAAGTTGCCCTTTGCTCTAGCTGAGTCTGGGCACAGCTCCTGAGAGAACCTGGTAAAAGCTGAATGCCTTGTCCATCTCAGCTGCTGTGAAACCCCAGCACTTCATGAAAGAAAGACTGGGCCCTGACAAAGATAACTCACATTAGCATGTGCCCCTTAGGTCTTTCCCAGCACACAAGTGAACCTGAGGCTGCAGTTGCAACAGGCTCTGTACTTTACTTTTATTGTCTTTTACCTCATCTCATTATGGCTGGAGTATTTGTCAGAATGAAGTTGAAAAGAAGCCAAGGGAGGACAAAAGCTGTGCAGGTGTTGCTACAAGACCTGTCTTTTTGTGCTGTACTTACCTTCCTTGGATACTTGTAGGGGGCAGTCACTTTCTTAACATGTTGCTGCAGCTCAGCAGTTAACTTCTCTGGATCATGTGAAGCATAAGCAGGAGCTAAAACAATGAAGGCTTTGACCACCTGTGCCACAAAAATTAAGAGACTCCATTCACTTCCAGACATGGGAACAGACAGACACACTTGTGCCAAAATTTAGTGACAAAGAGAGAAACCATCCGAATTCTTCTACTTAGACAAAAAGAGGCCAAAGTCAGTTTGAAGAGACAATTTTTTCCCCACACCAAAGCCTGCAAACAAATGCTCAAGCTCTCAGACCTGCCAGCCTTTGAGTTTTCAATTTTTCACATTCATTTTAATTTCAAAAATCTGCAACATTTAGTTCCAAGGAAGCCCAACTCTGTTCTGTTCAAGAAACCTGTGGACATGTCACTTAGGACATGATTCAATGGTCAGAATAGTCTTAGGTTGATGGTTGGACTCAATGATCTTAGAGGTCTTTCCCAATTGAAAGGATTCAATGATGCTACATTTGCAGTGTCTAGGGAACTTGGTGCTTTTTAGTCTGTCTAGGAGAAGGCTGAGAGGGGAGCTAATGAATGTATATAATATGTGAGGTCAGGGGGTCAGGAGGGAAGGGACAGGCTCTGCTCACTTGCTCCCTGTGACAGGACAAGGTGCAATGGATCTAAATACTTGACTGTAAGGGCCACAGAGCACTGGCACAGGCTGGAGCCTTTCCAGCCTGTCTGGATGTGTTCCTGCGCAATTTGCACCAGAATCTACAATCCTGCTCTGGCGGGGTGGGGGTGGGGGGTAGACTGGAAGATCTCATGGAATTCAACAAGGCCAAGTGCAAGGTCCTGCACCTGAGTAGGCAGAATCCCAAGCACAACTCCAGGCTGGGTGGGGAATGGCTGAGAGCAGCCCTGAGGAACAGGCCCTCGGCATCTGGAGTGATGCAAAGCTCAAGCTGAGGCTGCAGTGTGAGTGCAGTCCAGACAGCAACTGTGTGCTGGGCTGCAGCAAGAGCAGTGTGGGCAGCAGGGCAAGGGAGGGGATTCTGCCCCTTTGCTCTGCTCTCCTCAGACCCCAGCTGCAGTCCTGGGTGCAGTTCTGGAGCCCCCAGCACAGGAAGGACATGGAAGTGTTGGAGTGGGTCCAGAGGAGGCCACCAAGATGCTGAGAGGGCTGCAGCAGCTCTGCTGTGAGGACAGGCTGAGAGAGTTGGGGCTGTGCAGCCTGGAGAAGAGAAGGCTTCCAGGAGACCTTGGAATGGCCTTCCAGGATCTGAAGTGGGCTACACAAGGACTGAGGAGGGACTACTGACAAGGTCTGGTAGTGACAGGAAGAGGAGGAATGGGTCTGAAGTGGCAGAGGGGAGATTGAAAGTGGATGTTAGGAGGAAGTTGTTTGCAGTGAGGGTGGGGAGACATTGGCACTGGTTGCCCAGGGAGGTTGTGGAGCACAGAATCACCTAACGTGATCAAGATCATGTTGGGTGGTTCTGTGCTCCACAACCTCCCTGGAGGTGTTCAGTATCAGGCTGGACAAGGCCTTGAGTGACCTGTTCTACTGGGAGATGTCCCTGCCTATGGCAGAAGGTTGGAACTGGCTGAGCTTTGAGGTCCCTTCCAACCTAAACCATTCCAGAACTTTATCTCCTTCCAGCCCCTAACAACCCTGTGAACCAAGAGCACTTCTCTCTGCATCTTTCTCTTGGTACCTCCCCTCGAAGTGGATCAGGGCTGCTGACCACAGCTGACTCAGCCACCGCAGGGTGCTGTATTAATGCACTTTCCACTTCGAAGGGGCCAATGCGGTACCTGTGGAGGAAGCACCGAGAGGGGAGCTGCAGCAAACTGCCCACTCAACTGCCCTGTCCAGCTGGAACTTCAGCAGGCAAATGCCCCAGTGACTTACCCAGAGGAATTAATGATGTCATCATCTCTTCCTACAAACCAGATGTAGCCTTCTTGATCCATAACCCCTCTGTCCCCGGTGACGTAGAAGTCTCCTCGCAGAGAGGCAGCAGTTTTATCAGGATTATCCTGGCAAGCATCAAACATGTACCCAGTCAGCAGTGCAATGCAGTGCATTTACTTTGCACTGCTGCTAATGATGATGTGTTTTTCCTCAACAATATTTTACATCTTCAATAGAAAAACAAACCCTCCCCATGAAAAAAACAAAACAAAGCAAAAAAAAAAAAAAAGAGTCAACCCCAAGCAAAACAAAATCAAACCCACAAAGCAAATCTAAAATGAATAAGAAAACCAAACATAAAGCAAAAAACCAAAGCAACCCAACAAAAACAAGCACCCCAAACAAAACAAACCAAACACACAAAACCAAAATAAAACTAAAACAAAACTAAAATGAAAAAGAAAACAAATCACAAAGCAAAAAAAAAAAAAAATCCAGGCAAAACAAAACTAAAATGAAAAAGAAAACAAATCACAAAGCAAAAAAAAAAAAAAAAAAAACAAAAAAAAAAAAAAAAAAAAAAAAATCCAGGCAAAACAAAACTAAACCCACAAAGCAAAACAAAATAAAACCAAAATGAAAAAGAAAACCAAGATCAAAACAAAGCAAAAAAAACCCCAACCCCAAACAAAACTAAACAAAACCTATGAAGCAAAACAACCCCAAACCATTCACCCCAAACCAAAACCAAAGCCACAAAGCAAAACATAACAAAAGAAAACCAAACACAGAAGCAAAAAAAAAATAAAAAAATTGAAGTCAACTCCAAGCAACACAAAACCAAACCCACACAAGAAAACAAAACTCAAATGAAAAAGAAAACCAAACACAAAAGAAAAAAAAAACCAAAACAACCCCCAACCAAACCCACAAAATAAAACAAAAACTAAGCAAACCAACCCCACAAGCAGAACCACAGTAATTAGCAGCTCTGAGGTGGAAATGTGGGAATAGGAAGGGGATATTGGTGTGGGTTCATGTTCTAGGGAAGAAAAGCTCTGCCTCAGCAAATTACTATGAAGTACAACCCAGGGCTCACTCCTGTCACTGGAAAGGTTTTGGTCCTGACCTTCAGGAACAAAACATGAATGAGGAGACCAACCAGGACAACTTTGTTATTTCATTGACCTCTTTGGTCTAGGTTGCACAGGAAAGACACCTCGAGGACAGGAGACACAATGAAAAACTGAAGTAGCAGCACAGAACCGAAAGAACAATCACACAGTGAGCAATTACTCTGT
>VWZE01013627.1:40496-72399 GCA_013396675.1 Eubucco bourcierii
GCAGCAGCCCAGCAGCAGCCCAGCAGCAGCCCAGCAGCAGCCCAGCAGCGACTGACTGACTTTTTGTTTACATATCTTGGTTTTGTGTCCCTCAGCAGAGCCAGAGAGTCAGTCAGACAGCACCATTATTTACTTTTCACAGCCAATGATCTAATTTCTCTCATTAAAATATTCCAATTAGCCTCAGACCAGCACACGCTGAATGCTGTTTGTGATGCTGGATAACGGAGTGTAAAGGAGCCTGATCAAACAGGTTGGTTGTGCACCTTGGGCTACCACTTGGCACTTAAGCAGAGATGGCAGGAGCCTCACAGACAACAAGCAGGCATCAAAACTGCACATGCAAAGCAGTGAGGGCTTTTCCTCTGGCTTCAGGGTGTTCTGATTCAGCTCCATAGCATCTTCCTAAGTGCAACAGATAACTAAATACTGACAAGCAGTCCTCAAATGCTGCTGCAGGCACCTTGCTGCTTCTGTCTCCAGCTCTGCACTGGTGACAGTGACCATGACTGTCTAGAGAGGGGCACTGTGCACTGACTACTGCTTCTGCAGGCAAGTATTTGCCCCTGTGCTCCCTCACTCTCTCCACAGGCTTTTGATTACTTACAGAAACAGTAAATTCATCCTCCCCACACATACTCCCCCCCCTCCCCCCAACCACTGTTAAAGTCGAGGAGGTAATTAACCACATTAATCTTCCCCTGGAAAGGTGCAGTCGGCTCCACTGGTGGCCAGCTCCTTTTATCAACGTTATCATGCCCTGAGTGCAGCTGCTCCAACAGCAGCCATTTGAGCAGCCAGCCCTGCTCACTGCTCCTCCGCTTCTCTCTCTCTTAGCAGCTACACAAGATGAAGACACATCACTTCTTCCTTCTGCCACTGCTCCTTCTCACAGGCTTCCTGGCAGCAGGCAGCATAAGCCCAAATGAAACAAAGCTAAAGAAAGCCAAACCTGCCCAAATAAAAAAGGAGAACAACGTCCTCTTGCTGAAAAAGAGCAACTTTGACAGAGCACTGAAGGAAACTCAGTACCTGCTGGTGGAATTCTGTGAGTATCAATTCCCACCGTCTCTTACCCTGATGGCTCTGCAGAGGGTGACTGATGCTGGGGCACTTAGGTGTGTTGTATTATTGCTGCTTTGTCCTCAAGTAGCCCTTGTTTGGTTTGTTTTGCTCCATGTATCTATTTCTTACCATAACTACAGGAATCTCTTCCTTTTTGGGGTACTTAAATACGAGTTTGCTAGGTAAGACAGACACCTGGAGTAAGCTGAGTGTGCTCAGCACCCTGACATTCTCTGCTTTCACTGCCTTACTTTGCACATCTTATGCCAGCAGTGATGGGCGAAAAATAGAGGTATTGAAGAAAAAAACAACAAAAACCAACAAACCAGAGAGGGCTTTTCTCCCCTCTTTTTTATCAATGCTTTGCATAAGGTTTCTGCCAGATGTCATCTCTCCTGTGTGCGTTTGGCTTTGGGAAATGGCTTCTTACAACATGGTGGTGTCTGTAATTGCATCACATTGGACTCTCACCCTGGAATCAGCACTTGATTAGGTGGAGGCTGGTCTGTGGGTCTTTTTGGTAGCTTCAGGGGAGTGAGCCCTTGGGGGCCTCTGAGTAACTCACAGTGGTAGGAGGTCTGAATGTCTGAACCTTAATAGACAGTACCTCATGAAAGCAAACACCAGCAGGTGCACTCTCAGGAGGTTACACACCCAGAAGTTCACAAGCTGCATTATTTCCCACTGCACAAGCATGGAGCTGCTGTTTCCTAGCAGCTTGCTGGTAGCAGAGACTCCTGACTCTGCATCAGGCAGCAAAAAGCTTTGCCTGTCTTGCTTGGGCTGGACAGCCACATCAAAAAGGTCTCTAGAACTTCATGTTTAAGATTCATGAAAAACTTTTAAGGAGTCTAACCTTGCTAGATGCCAGAACTTTTAGCTGTAGGGAGTCAAAAGCTGTTTGTCAAATTCAGTCTGCAGTTGTGAGCTCTCTGCAGATGCTTTGCTAGCAAGCATATTTATCAGGGAAACCTTAGTCAAGCTCCGTTCTCAGCTTTGTGAGAGCTGACTCAAAGCACAAAACATAAATGTCCAAGTCAGACATGAATTCATAGCCAGACTTCCTTATCAGTGGCACAGCTGATAACAGTGAGGTACTGCCACAGCCTAACCCTGAATGGGAAGATGTGTGAGAAGTTTCACAGAGAGACAAGAGATGAAGAAGGAATTGTTCAGAAAACAGCGACTCGGGAACTTGGGCAGGCGACGGATGTGGGAGACCCAGATCAGGAGTTCTCACCCCTATTTCAGAGCACAGTCCCCCACACCACCTTCACAACTGCTTTTCTTCAGCAGGGATGTACAAAGACACAATCCCACTGCATACTGCAACTTCCAGAAAGTCAGCAGCTGAATGCTGCTCCCTCACCCCACCTGGCTTCCCTGAGTCCCCTGCCTTGTGGGCTGGACCCAGGTCACCTTGTCTGCCTGAAGGGCTTCCTGAAGACTCAGGGACTGCCCTTCCCTCACAAACCATTAAGCCATTAGCAGTCCTTTGCAGAGAATCGCCAGGGAGAGTGAGCAGCTGCAGAGTCCAGGCACATGGTCTAGAAACCACTGTTCTCAGGCTCAGCAGCTCCTTCTGGGGACCGGCCCCTGAACAGCATCTGGGGCAGGGAAAATCCTGGCAGCAAGGCACTGCCCTGGGGACATAGCAAACGCTGCACCCCCTGGGATCACCTGCACTGCTGTGGCACAGAGACTGAATGAAGCTAGCACACACGGGCACACAAAGCCATGGCATTTACTTCTTCAAAGAGGCTCTCCAAGTAAGCAGCCTGTGTGACCGTGGAGCTGCCAAGGGCACTAAGATCACAACCGACAGTCCCCAGAGCGCAGGAAATCCGTGGGGATGCTGTCACCTGGCTTCAGAAATCCAGAACACACAAACGACCTGAGACCCTTCTCCTCTTGGAGTGAGGGCTCAATTGTCTCTCAGTCACTGAGATGCAGCCTGGAAAGCAATCCCACACTTGCCAGAACTGCTGGTTGTGCCTGGGGCTGTGCCAGCACGGGAAGAAGCCTGAGCTCCAAACGCCGCTCAAGGACCTGCCTCATGCCAATCCATTACAAGAGGGACCCAGCACTTTCCCTGCTGCATACCATGACCTACTTACCAGTCCCACAACATTTATCAGATGTCTTCTACCCAGCAGCTCCCAAGTTCTCTTAATGCCCTTCAGTTCTACCTTCACAGCGTCCCAGGTCTGCCTTCTTTCAGGCAAGGTTTACTACAGAAACACATGCTGAGCTTCTGCCAGGCAGTATCAGGTTATCTTCACCAGCTGAGCAAAGTACACTGGGCAAGTCCCCAGCAGGGAACCGAAGTAACCAGCCAGCAATCTGGCACTCTGCACACCTCCCAACAGCTCCGTGCAGCTGAAGGGCAGCAGAAAGAGTGAGATAGAGGAGCAAGAGGTCCCAGCTTCTCCTGGGTTTTGGGAGGACAGAGAACAAGGTCTGTAAACAAAGGCGAGCAGCACGCAGCGCTGCGCCTTCCTGCTCAGCGTAGGCAAAGCCTCCTGCCTGCCCTGCTGAGCTAGGGCTCTGCATGTGCCCTACAGGAGAGCCTCCTCTCAATGCTGCACTGCCAGTGCTCTTCTGCTGCAGCCCCTGGGGTCCCTCCATCCACGCTGAGCTGATCTAAGGACCACACGGATGCTTGTTAGCACAAGGAGCACAGGGCATCTGAACCAGCAGAAGGTAAATCTTCCATCGGGGTTGCCTGCAGGGGAGTGTGACTGCTCACAGCACGCTTCAGCTGGGCACATCCCCTGTGTTGACTTCCACTGCAGAACTGGTGCTTTTTGAAAGCCAACCCCAAATCCCCAAACCAACAAACCCCACTCACACACACAACCCCCCACAACAAACCACAAACAAGAAGCCCACAACAAATCCACTTTGTACACTCCAACAGAAAAAGCAGAGTCCTGTATTAGGTTACTCTGCATTTCCTGGTGACAGCAAGCGTCTGAGTACAGCAAAGTTCATCTCCTATTTCATTTCAGAGAGCTTTCCAACTTGCTGTCATGAGGATGGCTTCTACAGCCACTTCCAACTGCCCTGTGTTCCTCCATGCAAGAAGAGCCCTCGGATGCCCCTAAGAGCATGGTGAACACCATTCATCTGTAAGGCTTTCCCAGGGCAGAGGGGCAGAAATAGTTCACAACATGCTTCAGCCCAGGGGTTGAATATCAGCAACAGACCACACTGACTGAGAGAAGTGTTAAATTCATCCAAGTCCACTTGTGCTGGTTTAAGGCTAATTGGAATATTTTAATGGAGAAAATTATATTATAGGCTATGAAAAGAAAAGCAATGGTGATGTCTGCTTCACTCATAGGCTTGCTGAGATGTATAAAAACAAGAACACAAACACAGATAAGACACACACAGACTGTCTCTCTATCTGCTGGCTTGGTCTGGACCTCTGCTAACCTCACTAACCACTTTCCTTCTAACCCCCCTTGCCCATCCTCCAAACTCACCTTGCAAGTAAGGCAAACCCTGGGGTAAGGCAGAGGGGTGGGGAGAAGGTGGAAGGGTGGTTGGGAGCCCCTCCTGGGGACTCTGATTTCTGGGAGAGGAGTTGTGTTTCTGTATTACCTTTAACTTGTACATTTCTGTAACCATTCCTGTCTGTTGTGTATATCTCTGCTTGTACATTGTGCTGAGCTGTAAACAGAGCTTCAGTCCTTAATTTCCAGTTGGCTGAGCCTAGTCTGGGGGATTTTACAAAGTGTGGGGGCAGGGAACTCCCAAACCATCACACCACTGCTGCTGCAAAGCAGTAGGTATCAAACTGCATTTTCACTGATAATAGGAGGGATTCAAACACAGCAGACAGCACAGGCAGGGATAAATGTGACCACTTAGCCAGAAGTTACTGTCTAGTACCTCCACTCATGGCAGTATTTGAAGCCAGATTAGTCAAGCAGGGCTCAAGACTAGGTTAGATATGGCTTGGCTTGCCCCGGGCCAGACCAATGACTTCTCTGAGTCCCTTGCAGCTCTTTTCTGTAAGTCTTTAATCCAACTTTTGGGGAACACTAAGCAGGTGCAGAGCAGATGCCAGCACCACTCTCTCCTGCCTGCCAGAGGAGCTCAGGAGAGGACCAGACCCAGTGGATGCGAGTCCCCAGGCCTCTGCGGATGGCTGCTCCTGCCCTTCCCAGCAGAAAGCTCCCAGCTCCTGCTGCTGCACTCCAGAGAAGGTCTCACAAAGTGCAAGACTTCTGCTTCTCCTCCCACCTTTGCTGTACCTCTCTGGTGGGGCTTCAGGCAAAACAAACTCCTGCCACAGCAAGCAGCCTTCCTCTGGGGAATGCAGGCTGTGTGGGACTTACTCTGCACCACCTTTAGCAGAAGGCGTTCTTACAGCAGCTCCTAAAGCAAGGGCAAAGTTACTGGCACGGGAAGGTGGTCCAGAATGTGACCTTTGGTGTACAGCCTCCTCACACAGACAAGGTGGGAACAGTGTCTGAGTGAGCACAGTGGCTGCAGAAATGGTCCCGCTGCCTCCCTCCTGCAAGCAACGCTGCAAGAGGGCTGGTTTGTGGTTCAGTGGTTGTAGAAGAGAAAAGAGAAGAGGAGAAATTCAGGAGGACACCACAGAGGTGCTTTTATCTCTCCTGCTTCTGTGTGTTTCCTTCCATACCTGAGCCACAGAACTGAGCTGTTCTCAGGCACTGGACCGTTTGCCTTCAGGATCTTCTGTACCCACGATCAAATGGTGCCAACCTGTGCAGAAGCTCATTTGGAGGCTCTCTTTTGAAAAGGACACTTCACAGAACAGCAACTACACAGTGTGGGAGGGGATCCAGAGACACTGCACAAGGGAAAACCTTACAAATCTCAAACGTTTAAATTATCCTTAGTTTTGTTTGTAACACAACTGAAAACTGATACTGATAATGGAGACACTCTCCTGTTGCCAGCCCAAAGCTATGTGACAGCCTATGTCACTGTGGCACAGCCTGCAGAGCTCTGTGTGGACATCCCAACCCTCACACACTGTCCTGGCCACCAAATGTCACCTTTCTCCTCTGCCAGCTCTCAGCTCTCCTCCAGTCTGAGATGTTGCTCCCCTCAGCAGCTGCTTTGCTCTCCTCTCCTGATCAGTGTCAATAAAAATCTCAAACAGAGGAAGCAAAATGAAGCTCAAGCAAAGGTCCCACATAAAAGCAGCGATTCCCTGCAACACTTGAGCAGCCTGAAAAATAAAGCACCTGGGAGGCAAACCAAGGAGGAGTGGAATGAAAAGGAAGTGATGGAAAGCTGAAGAGGACTCTAATCACTCAGGAAAGCAGGGCCAAGGTGCATGAAAGAGCCTTCCAACACTTCCTGGGTAAGTCAGGGAAACAGACTTCACCTGTCTGATGAAGGCTTTTCACTCCTCAGCTCAGGTCTTGCAGCTATTAGGCTCCTGGGGCTTGGATTGCTGCTGGTCTCTGGGTGCAGGGATTACTTTTCCCAGGATGGCATCACACACTTCTAACACACCTTTTTTTTTTTTAATAATTTGGGAAAAGGAAATTGGGACTTAGCACAAAATCTCCTTGGAAGTCTCTCTATAAAATTAATTTGATGAAACTAATTTTACAGGCAATTAGGACACAATTTGATTTGGACTGATGCCTTAAGGCTCATTTACTTAGCTTAGAGCAGCACCTTCTGTTCCTTTGTTTGTGTGATGCCAGTGCCTGCAGAAACAGACACTCCCTTTCCTTCTACGAAGCAGGACCCCCTTGGGTACACTGGCAGCTGAGACAGCTGTGCCAACGTGGGGGCTCCTGGCTCCTGCCAGCCTAAGCCAAGGTGGGTTTGTAGGTGCAGAATGTGGAAGGGCTTACAACATTATTTTTGAGGAAATAACCTTACTTAATGCTGCTCTCTACACTCCTTGATGTAGAGGTTAGGTGGAAGAAGATGAGTGAGAGCAGGGACTCGGAGCAAGGTCAGTGACTAACAATGCAAGCAATATAGCTCAGCACTGAGTGAGACTGGTGGGTTTAGCTCTCATTTATCAGCACCCACACAGAAATGTTCACTCACTGATCATGGTTCTATAGGGCAATGCCTTCCCCAGGTAGGCTGCAGAGAAGAGACTCTGATGTTGTGTGAGGGAACAGAAGACAGTTTGCAAGCTCCATGCCTTGGCACATTCAAGTGTATAATTGCACAAACACTTAGTTTGTAAGCTTCATGCTTTGGCACATGTGTGTAAGTGTGCGTGCAATTATACACTTGAATGTGCCAAGGCATGGAGCTTGCAAACTGTCTTCTGTTCCCTCACACAACATCAGTCTCTTCTCCACATGCTCACAAGAGCACACAGAAGTGTGTGAAGTGTATGCTGACACACTAGTTCTAGTGGGAGCTGTCCCTGCCTGTGGCAGGGGGGGTTGGAACTAGATGATTTTTGAGGTCCCTTCCAACCTAAACTGTTCTGTGATTCTATGAAATCAAGACCCAGCTGCTCTCCTTCATCTGTTCCCCTTTGAAAAGTACATTGATGAAAATTTTTCTGTGCAGACTCTGAACAGAAAGGTGTTGCTCTTTATTCTAAAAGAACTGTAACAAGACAGGGTACCTCAAACTTATCTTTAAAAGGTAGTTTCTTTCCAGCCCTAGTTGCAAACCGCAAAGTTCCGGGACTTTACCTCTTCTTTCACTTCAGGTAATGTGAGTAATTCCTTTCTCTTGCCCTTTTTCCATGTTACAGCTTGTGTGTTTCATGTTTGTCCTGTTATCACTTGGAGCTCCAAGGCCCAGAGTAGGGTGGCCATTCTTCCTCCAAGCACACAAGTGCCCTCTGAGCTGGAGCTGGGCTGGCACACAGCATGGCATGCAGAAATGCTCTGCCAGTCTCAGTTGCTCTCCTTCCCTCTCCTACACCTTATCTGGAAAAGCAGTTTCTGCCTTACAAAGGCTTGCCTCAGTAAACGGCTTTAAAAATGGGATCTTATCAAAGACTCCTCACCTCTCTAATTGTACCCTTGACCCCCCCTTTAACTCACACTACTTTTTCATTCCCTATCATTTTTTCCCGACAGAGGACTGCTGCCAGCTGTTCACTGTGACCAGTCCAAGGACATGTGGTGTGGTGAGCAGCCAGCACCAGGACAAAGAATTTCACATTTATTTCAATCACAACCCCACCTCGTTCAGTCCCTTCAAGCTACTCAAGACAACCACCCCCACTAAAAAGCTTCATGCTGCAGCCTATATATCTTACTTGCTTTTGGTTGACCTTTTCCAGATGTTTCCTTGCCTCAAGCGTCTCAGAATCTGTCTGAAGAATTTGCTAAAGCTGCAGGACAGCTTAAAAAAGAAGCTCCAAGGATCCAGTTTGGCAAAATGGATGTCACCCACCACCATGATCTGAGGAAAGAATTTAATGTTCAGCAGTTTCCCACGGTGAAACTCTTTGTGAATGGCAGCAGGAACAATCCCATAGACTGCACAGGTAAACTGGCAAGATAATGATCCCTAATGACAGGTTGGTCCTAGCCACCATGCTGCTGAGGAGGCAAACAGATCACAGAGTCACAGAACTGTCAGTCCTAAGGACCAGGGCAGATGAACCATAGAATTGTAAAGCTGCCAGGGCTGGAAGGGACCTCAAGGATCATCCAGCTTCAAGCCCCCTGCCATGGGCAAGGACACCTCACACTACATCAGGTTGCTCAGAGCCTCATCCAGCCTGCCTTTAAAAACTTGCAGGGATGAGGCTCCCACCACCTCCCTGGGCAACCTGTGGCAGGGTCTCACCACCTTTACGGTGAAGAGCTTCTTCCTAACATCCAGTCTGAATCTCCCCACTTCTTTTGCTCCACTGCCCCTCCTCTTATCACTGCCTAACATCCTAAAGGAGCAGCTCTGCTGTGAGGAGAGACTGAAAGAGTTGGGGCTGTGCAGTCTGGAGAAGAGGAGGTTCCCAGGTGGCTCCTTCTTGTGGCCTTCCAGTATCCGAAGTCGGCTACAAAAAAAGCTGGGGCGGGACTTTTTAGGCTCTNAGCTGGGGAGGGACTTTTTAGGCTCTCAGGTAGTGACAGGCTGGGGGGAATGGAGCAAAGCTGGAGGTGGGGAGATGCAGACTGGAGAGGAGGAAGAAGTTCTTCAGCATGAGAGTGGTGAGAGCCTGGCAGGGGTTGCCCAGGGAGGTGGTTGAGGCCACATCCCTGGAGGTGTTTAAGGTCAGGCTGGATGAGGCTCTGGGCAACCTGATTGAGGGTAGGGTGTGCCTGGGCATGGCAGGGGGGTTGGAACTGCATGATCCTTGTGGTCCCTTCCAACCCTGACTGATTCTATGATTCTACAAAGGCCCTCAGCAGCTTTTCTGTAGTCTTCTTAAGATACTGGAAGGCCACAGTAAGGTCCCCTCAGATGCTCAGATAAAGAACATGCAAAAGAGCCAATTGGTTTTGCCTGTGCTTCAAATAAACAGTTCCCTCTGTGCTAACAGCAGAACACAGCTTTCAACAAATCTCCCAAGTGTATAACTGAAGGCACTTCTCCAGGCTTTGCTCCCAGCCAGAAGGATTGCTGGTGTCATTTCATCAGCCCCACCAGCCCAACAAGAAGGCTGGCTCCCATTTACTACTACAATCCAGTGACTTCAAACAAGAGTTTGGTGCTGAACCTGCTCTGTTTGCACTTGCAGCTCGCTGCAGTTCCTGCAGAAGCAGGCTGGAGCAGTGCTCTGTGCATTTAACAGCAGCTTGTGAATTCACAAGGTTCCTTAACATACAGAACTGCTTCCTAAGCCAAGCACAAGAATTTTTATGCTTTAGCCATCAGAGGGAGCTCATATATGGCTCAAAAAAAAGCAATGAACACTCTGCAACCCTTTACGGAAAGTAAAAGGCAAAGGCAACGACTGGAATAGAGCTGACTTGAGCAGCCCTGGGAAACTCAGGCTTTATGAGGGTTTTTCTTTCAGTGAAGCTACATAAAAGGAAACCCAGGCTTTAAGAGTTTTTCTTTCACTGAAAATACATAAAAGGAAGAGATTTCTTTTTTAATAGGGGAAGTTGTGTGTGCTAAAATGCAATTTTTTTTGGGCCAACCCTGTAAAAGTTCATGACTTGAGCTTGCAGATAAAGTTGAGCCACGAGCACAACACAACCAACAGCAAAAGGAACCCAAAGTTTGCTTCCTGAGCTCGCACACATCCAAGTGCTCCAATTTCTTCCACAGCTGAGCCTCCTGTGGCTGCTGCTGAGAGCTGATCTTCAGTATTTTTAGCAACTTGCTCCTCCTTGCTATTGAATTTCTTCCCAAGTTCCTTTCACCCAGACTTGTGCAAACAGCAGCTGCTGCACAAACAGCAGTGGCAGCATGACCTGCCACACTGAGCTGCTGTTAGGGGTGCTGGCAGAGGCCAGCCAAAGCTCCTGCCTCCAGCTCTGGACTGTCTACAGCACCGAGAGAACCTCTTGTAAACTGGCAAACCTGCCTGACAGCTACACCCGGGAGAACCAGGGGGGCACACCCGGGACAACATCAAAGATCACATTGGCTGCTTCTGTGCTCCACAACCTCCCTGGAGGTGTTCAAGGTCAGGTCGGACAAGGTCTTGAGTGACCTGTTCTAGTGGGAGGTGTCCCTGCCTATGGCAGGGGGTTGGAACTAGATGATCTTTGAGGTCACTTCCAACCTAAACCATCCTATGGTTCTCTTAAGTCCCAAGCCTCAACCTGCAGCCCCAGTTCCTCTGAAAATGTAGTAGCTAGAGAACATAGCTTTAAAAGAGACTCAAGGCTTCTAAAGCTCCTGAAAGCTCATAGACAACATACCCCAACCAGTGAAACTGGCAGCAGCAGTCTGGAACACTCCAGATTTAAAAACAATCCAGAATTAAAAACCAACTTTGCTTCTTAAATCTAAATTAAGGAGTGAAGCAGCAGCACCACAGAGGAGTTCTAACATTTCTCTCTGCCTATCAGATCCCTTCCACAGCACTGAAGGAACAATTTTGACACCTAATTTAATTGAACAGACAGTTCAATAAGATCTGCAATTGGTTTGAAGTCATTTTGGATTAGACCTCAGGTCGATAGCTCTTTGCAGCTTACTGTGATTTTGGGACACATGAAATCTTGCAGAACAGGTTTGCCACTTGTCTAAATTTCCTCATCTCTATTCCCCACATGTTATTAAGCAGCTAACTGGGCATACAGCCATTTGCAGAGGTCCCAGAACACACACCACTCATCCACCACTGACCTTCTAGAGGCAGCGGCAGTTTAAATGCTGACCAGAACCTGAAGCTGAATTTGGATGCCCCCAAGCTTGCTTTGGATTAGCTTTGAGATCAGTGCCAAGGTGCCCAAGGCCATTTGTATTCAGCATCCTCGTGCAGCTCCACTGCTTCTCTCCTGATGGCACAGAGATTCTGTCACTCACCGTGACGGTCGCATTATCTCTTTTCCTTCCACAGGAGTCAGACAGGCCTCAGCCTTTATTACGTGGGTGAAAAGAAGAACAGGACCTAGCACAGTTTTGATCAACTCTACTGCCCAGGCTGAAGCCCTCATAAATGCTGAGGATTTGGCAGTGATTGGCTTTTTTAAGGTAAACCACTGGAAGGCTCCACAGGCTGTTCTCTCCTCCAGATCTGGGGTATCCTGTTTGCTATGACCAACGAAAGGCAGATCCCAAACGTTCTGGAGCTCACCTAAAACACCCTGGCCCTTGTTTTCCTCTGCATTTTCACATGTCAGTTACTCCTATCTGCATTTCCCCACTTGCAGATAAAGCAGCTGAGGCAGGGATCAGGACGTCTCACACCACAGCACTTTTAGCACAGGGGCTGACCTGGGAGCATGATGCTGCAGCAGCGCCCTGGTCACAGGAGACTTTCCTACATCCTCAGCCAAAGGGATTCTGCCAGAGCAGCCCAGATGTGGTGGCTGTTGGGAAGCAGGCAGAGCCAGTGATCTACCGACCCTTAACTCCAGCGTTTTCTTTGGAGAGACCTAACATCCCTGCTGTGCCTGCTGGAACCTCCGAAGGACAAAACTTGTAACCCCCACCCAGAGCTGCAGCTGCTGTAGGAATCTGGGGTTACCCAACCATAGCCAAGCATGGTGTAAAGCCATAGGCTGCTGCAGTGAAGGAATCTCCCCTTCCTGCCTAAATCCATCCAAAAGCACTAACTCCTGTCCAGCGTAGTGCAGTGCCTTTTCTACACCCTTCTCTTTGGTGATTTAAACAAGCTGCAGTGCCAGTCCATGGGGCAGCCACAGCCCCCTGAGCAGCATGCTGCGGTTTTTAGCTCCTACCAGTTGTGACATCTGCATGGGCAGGAAATCACCACCTATTACACAGTATAGGATCCCACAGATCTGCTCCTTTCTTCAGCAGATTCCTACTAGAATAAGGTTCCTAGGTTTGGGGCTGGAATACCCAGCACAGCAGTCCAACTCTGCAAAACCAATTTCAGCTCTCAAGGCATGTAGTTACAAGGCAGTAAAAAGAGGAATGGTTTTTTTTCCCCTGCTCTTCCCACATACCCTTGAAGTCTTTAATATCTGAAATGTTCAATCAAGGATTTTCTCTGCCTAAAGAGACTTTTATTCTGGTATCTCTCTGCCCAGCTAAAAGCACAGCGTCTGGACTCGTATCTGAACTGATAAGGTCCCAAATATGCTGGCTGCAGCGAGTAGTCCAAGTTTTATGGCTGTGGAAAACAGGATTCATTATAAAATGCCTTGTAGTTACAGAGCTGGTGAACACATCCAGCCTCACAGGACAAACTGAGAATGCTCAGAGTGCCCAGAACTCTGCTCTGCAGCACTCTGCTTGCAGCCCCTGAGGAAGGTAGGCAGTTCTCCAGTGCCAGGCCAGGCTGTCACAGCACTGGTGATGCCCTGAGCCATGCTGATAACAGATCCTGCCTGCAGATGTGCTTGCCTGGACTCTAGGGTTTGACTGAGGGGCTGCAGTGCCAGGAGATGAGCATGAGCTGGGGCACGTCAGAAATTCCATGGGTGGAAGCCAACCAGACAGCATCCAAGTAACCAGAGAAAGCTGTATCTGGCCTTCTGTTAGTCACAGATTGCTCACAAATCTGAGTGCCAGGATGTGTTGGGAGGTCTCAGCATACAAATTACTATTCATCTAGCATGAAATAATTGTCTGATTAAATCAAATCTGGAAGTGCTGTTGCCTTTCATCATGCTTATTTACTGTTAGTTTGAGGGTGGACAGCAGAGTGATTATTTGACAGATGCAGGAGTCGAGGTCTCTGCCATAAAGAGCACTCAGTCAAAGCACCAAGCACATCAGTCAGGTCCTCTTCTCTAACCCATCACATCCCACCAGCTGTGCAGATGAGCTGCTGGCAGTAGGGCAGCTGCTGACATGATTCCCCCACACCTGCACATGTCTCTGCAGAGCGTGGAAAGCCCACGGGAGGGCAAGGTAGAGGAGAACAGTGCAGGAATGCCACAGGGGACATACACCATTCCCACTGCCCCGGGCCAGCAGGCTCCAGCTGGAAAAGCAAATGCACCCACAGTGGCGTCACAGCATCCCCTGCTCTGAAGGCCTCTTGGCAAGCTGTGGCCAGTTCACAATTACACTCTCTAACTCCAAAGCCTTCAGAGGCCTGCCTCACCTGTAGTGTCCCTCCTGTACATCTCAGTAGGATGAAGGAGAGAGCATCAACAAACACTGAATAAACCCAGAGTCCTTTCTGTGGCTAGGAACTTGACAATGGCAGTGTGGGAGTCTTCTGTGAGGCAGCAAGAGATGTGCCAGAGATGCCTTTTGGGATGACTGCCAGCAAGGACGTCCGTGATAGCTATGGCATCCACAGGGACACTCTCGTTGTCTTTAAGAAGGTAAGAGCACAGCAGGGAAGCTGCAGTGAGCTGTCCTAGCAGCTGTGGGCTGTGGAAAGGCACTTTGGGAATTGCTCAGCTTAAGTAATTTCCTGGTTGAAATTCAAACAGTTTAACATCACAGCTACTGCATTTACAGGCAAGGGAGAGCAGCAGGAGGCAGACAGCAACCTTTGGACAACTTCTTATTTTCAGTCTAGCTGCCTACATTCAGGCTCCTAATCTAGATGTAAGGATCTGGATATAGAACAGGTTGATTTTCCAACCCCTCTTTTAATCAACACACACTGGCAGGGTCAGGGACTTGTGCAGGCACTCACCCCTTCCCTTCTGCATTGCTTTCAACCAGGAATCTTCTTTCCTTCCAACCCACAAAAGTAGTGGCCAACAGTAAGAACGAAACTACCCAGAAGAACCAACATTTAGGGCATGAAGCAATAGGACCAAAGACAGCATGCACAGATATAGCAGAAGCTATCTCACTTGGTAAAGATTGTGAAGCAAATTAAAACTGTGAGGTGTACCTTGAACTTTTAGCTGCAGTGTTGTTCTGTGATCTGGCTGTGATGTTTATTTTTACAAGTTATGGGATTTCAGTTACTCAGGATTGTGAAACAGCAAAACTGAGAACAACACTGAAAGTCTCTTAAAGCTGAGAACAACATTTCAAGACAGTCACTTTGCTGTTGTAGTTGTGAAGGCAAACAACCTCACAACCCTCACTGTCTACCCAAGGGAAAACCTGTGCACAAGGAAGTGCTTGAAGACAGCAGACAGAGCAAGCTGGATCTAACGAGGCTGATCAAAACCTTTACCTTGGATTTGGTCACTGAATATAACCTTGAGGTATGTGTACTCCACTGCATTAACACAAGCTACAGGGAAAGAGGAGAGAAAGGAGCCCACACTAGTCTGGTGCTCAGTGTGGGGACTTAGGCTTGTTTGACTGGCCAGCCCTTAACACCTCTGCAAACAGCAGCAGAACCCAACAGGGGTCTCTTGGGCTAATCCAGGCCGGAGGATACTTTCCTCTTAGAGGAGAAAGGGAATGGCTGGCCAGAGAGTGAAGGTGCCTGAACTGGCATCTGCCTCCTGTGGAGCTAGCTCAAAGGCCTGGGTTGCTTCTGCAGCAGTTAGGGAGGTGAGAGCTTGGACTTCCTGTCCTTAATCCCCTTTGGGAACCTCCTGTTCCCAAGCAGCAATGAGATCTTCTGGGCCAAGAGGAGGAAGGAAGGAACCAGTACTACTTGTTGGTAGGGCAAGTAGAAAGGGAAAGACACAGAAAGGCTTTCCTGGGGGATGCTGCATTGACCTCTGATCCTGGGGGGAGGCACAAAAAGAGGGCATCGCAGTGCAGGGAAGGAGATGCAAGATGCTGATGCCACCCAGAACTGAAGGAAGTATCCTGACCAGCACTGCAGCTGGGCCTTCCTGGGAACACCACCTTGAACTTTACCACACCTTGAGCATTAATTCTTCAGTGTGTGTAATACAGAAGTTCACAACAGGCTCTTCTGACTGTAAAAATCATAGAATCATAGAGTGGTAAGGTTGGAAGGGACCTCAAAGATCATCTAGTTCCAACCCCCTGCCATAAGCAGGGACACCTCCCACTAGTACAGCTCACTCAAGGCCTTGTCCAATCTGGCCTTGAACACCTCCCTGGGCAACCTGTGCCAGTGTCTCACCACCCTCACTGCAAACAACTTCCTCCTGACAGCCACTTTCAATCTCCCCTCTGCCACTTCAAACCCATTGCCCCTTGTCCTGGCATTACAAGACCTTGGCAACAGTCCCTCCCCAGCCTTCCTGGAGCCCCCTTCAGGTACTGCAAGGCTACTCTAAGCCCTCCTGGAAGCCTTCTCTTCTGCAGGCTGCAGAGCCCCAACTCTTTCAGCCTGTCCTCATAGCAGGGCTGCTCCAGCCCTGAATCCATAAATCCTTGAATAATGATGAGGTTCTCCCTGCAGCAGAGAGCACTCAGCAGCTGCTGGGTTTGCTCATGTTTTCTTTGAAAGAAGGAAAACAAATCCAACAGTTAGGGAAATGTTTGGGGACCAAGGGCTGCAAAAGTAAAATGCACAATAGCAGAGCAGAACGACACTGACAGGCTGAGCCTCTGAGTCACTCTCTGCTCACCAAGACTGGAGCAGATGCTGAGCCTTTTGTTTCCCAGACATCTGTGAAGATTTTTGATGTCCCTGTTGAGAGCCACATCCTGCTGTTCACCCCGGCCAAGTCGGAGGCATTTGGAGTCATCTATGAGAACTACACAGCTGCAGCGGTGGAGTTCAGAGGGAAGGTTTGTAAAGCTCAACCCTGCTCTGCCAACACACCAACGGCAAACACTCCTGGCAAAAGTCCACACAATCATAGAATCACCCAGGTTGGAAGAGACCTCCAAGCTCACCCAGCCCGAGCCACTCAATGTGTGGCCTGAGCAGTGCTGAGCACAGGGGCAGAATAACCTCCCTTGTCCTGCTGGCCACACTGCTCCTGATCCAGGCCAGCATGCCATTGGCTCTCCTGCCCACCTGGGCACACTGCTGCCTCATCTTCAGCTACTCTCTACCAGCACCCCCAGGTCTCTCTCTTCCTGACTGCTCTCCAGTCACTCTGTCCCCAGGCTGTAGCACTGCTTGGGTCTTTGATCACATTGGGTGCTTCTGTGCTCCACAACCTCCCCAGGCAATCTGTGCCAGTGTCTCACCACCCTCACTGCAAACAACTTCTTCCTAACACCCAGATGCTCACTGTCAGGCTCCAGGGTCTGTGTCTCCATAACTGCTAGAGCAAAGGTGAAGAAGAGAAGCAGCTGCATGCCTGTCCCTGTCCCCAGATGCTGTTCGTGCTGGTGGACACCAGCGAGCCGAGGAATGGGCGAGTGTTGGAGTATTTCCACATCAGGGAGGTTGATGTTCCTGCTGTCAGAATCCTCAACCTCAGCAGCGATGCCAAGTACAAAATGCCTGCAAGTGAGGTGACTGTGGAGAACCTGAAAGCATTCTGCCACAGCTACCTGAGTGGAAAAGCAAAGGTATGTCCAGCAGCACCCAGGCTGCCCTCTAACAGGTGTGCAAAAGATGTGCTTGTTAATTGGCACAGCCCCAGGCAGCAGTTTATTCATTTGGTGTTGCTCTGATTGCTGACACAGCACTCCTCTGCATTTAGCAGCTCAGGTGGACTGCAAAGTTCTCAAAGTCCTCTTGTGTGAAAGCTGCAAAAATCACTTGCAGCCAAAGGCTTTAGAGGATTTTAGTAGCTTGAAAACCTTCTCTGCCTCACTCTTTCATAAGCCACAATAGAGGGATTTCAGTCCTCTAGTTGGAAGAAGAGATGCAGATCATAGAATGGTAAGGTTGGAAGTGACCTCAAAGATCATCTAGCTCCAACCCTCTGCCATAGGCAGGGACACCTCCCACTAGTACAGGTCACTCAAGGCCTCATCCAACCTGGCCTTGAACACCTTCAGGGAGGTTGTGGAGCACAGAATCACCCAATGTGATCAAAGATCACGTTGGGGTGATTCTGTGCTCCACAACTTCCCTGGACAACCTGTGCCAGTGTCTCACTAGATGATGAGTGGAATGGATTTTGTGGATACAGAGAAGCCCAGCAACTAAAAACTGGTCAGTTTCAGAGTAGAATGAGGTTTGGTATTTGAAGTGAGTTTAGCAGAGAAAATTTTCACAGTGGGGATCATTCCGAATGGTAAATGTAGTATTTGTTGTCATAATGAGGCATCATCCTCTAAACCCATGTGAGAAACACACTGAAGCATTCAGTGCTTCCCAGGGTGATTTACTTCTGTTCCCATCAGGAGGGGAAAAGATGAAGCAGTCAGGCAGACAGCAGGTGGAACTTAAGAGATTCAAGCATAGGGTCTGCTTTCAGTGTTGGAGGGGGACAGAAGGCTTCACCAAGAAGCAGAGATATAAGCAGCAGCGCACACTGAGCTTTACAGCAACTCTGCAAGCCCACATCAGGTCAGCTTTTCAGTAGCCTAACATCTGAACACTGGGTCAGAAGAAAGAAATCAGGACATGAATGCAAACAGTTCCAAAGGCAATCTACTTCAAAGTCTGTATCCAAGACAAGTGCAATTCCAACTCCCAACTCCACAGGGGCAAAAGACTCCATCTCCCTGCTAAAGGGAGAGAAGCACACGAAAGCTGCCTAGGATGTAGAAACATAAATAAGCATCACTGATAGTGCACATTAGGCAATGCTTCCCAAGCCTGGGATTAACTTGAGGTACAGTTTCTCTCTGTTCCCTGCATTTTCACAGCAGTGTTTCTCTTTCTGCTTAGCTACATCTCTCTAGTGAAGAAATTCCAGAGGACTGGGACAAGAGGCCTGTCAAAGTGCTTGTTGGGAAGAATTTCAACAAGATTGTCTTCAATAAGACCCTGTCAGTCTTTGTTATGTTTTGTAAGTGTCACTGGTGCATTGAGAGTTGCTTTAACTTGATCAAGTGCAAGTGAGAAACAGAAGCTCATGGTCCCTGCCAATCTCATCTTTCCACTTTGCAGAAGTCAAGCTTCATGAATTTCTTGTTTGTTGTCCAGTAAAAGGACTGAAGAAAAAAAAAAACCGTCTATGGAAACACTCTGATACTTTTGCTGATTTAAGGGGTCCAGCGTTTCTCATTGCAACCCTAAGTAAATATTTGTCAAGGCCACAGCAAATCTTAGTGTTGAAAGACAAAACAAGCCTGGAAGGTTGTGTTGTACCCTGGAACACTGCTATACAGCATGGGTCAGGCTGTCCCCTCCAAGGACACAGGCAGAGTTACCTGAGCTTGTCTGGTTACCATGCTCTGGGATTAAAATCCCAGAGAGGAACTGTGGCTTTACAAATATAACTCCTTCTTAAACTCCTCTCACTGCAAGGAAAGCAGCTTTCATGCTTGACTCTTCCCAGCAAGAAACCACTGCCCTATCTCTGCCAACAGGGATTAGTTTGTGCCTTAATTACTTCAGCAGAGCTAACATACAGCATTAACATAAATACAGACAACTTGCTGTGCTCTCCTGGGTGTCAGACATTGCTAAAGGTAGTACATCCCTGCAGTGCTCCTTGTGGGCTGCAGCTAACACATTCCTGCAAGTCAGTTTTGTGTTGCAGTGTGATGAACAAACTGATCTGAGGAGGAATTGAACTGCATCCTCTGGAAATGACAGGCTGGTAAAAGTATGGGTGTAGGGTACCCAGGAGAGTTCCCCAGAATTCAGTCTAAATTGAGTATGGGCATTGTTCTTCTGACTGAAAGACGAGCCTACACTGTACGCCCTTTGAAGGGTCGCCTGGCTCTCAGCAGTCTGCCTTTTGGAGTGCAGTGCTCAGAGTCAGGACACCACCACACTTCAAACTTCTCCTCTAAGTATAGTGTATGAACAGTCAATTTTACTATGCAGAAAGCACTCAGTGCTCCTGGCAAGTATTTCCCTATAGGAATGCTGCAAGTCTGAGCTGGGTTGCAGTGGTTATGCAGCACACCTCTCCAGCAAAGCCCCACGACAGGCATGCTCCCTGCGGTCCTGGGTGGCTGAGCAGAGCTAGAGCAGTTCTGCTCTCAGAAGCAGCTTAGCAAGCAGCTGGTTATTGCCACAGGAAAGCCCATGACATGCATGCAGGGTGGACGATTTCAAGTAGAAACTGACCATAGCTGAAATCCCAAACTGTTAGCTGGAAGGGTTAAAGAGGTCCCAGTGAGAGCACCACTACCTGCTCTTCTGCCAGGCTGCATCCTACTGCTTCTCGCTTTAAATCTGCAGATGCCCCTTGGTCCTCTGACTGCAGGAAACTCCTGCCAGTCTGGGACAAGCTGGGAGAGAGATACGAAGGTGACGAGGACATCATGGTTGCAAAGGTAGATGCCACAGCAAACGACATCCTGACCGTGGAACTGGATCGCTATCCCTGCTTCAGGCTCTTCCCTGCAGGCTCAGAGTACCAGGTGAGGAGCTGCCAGCTGCACACGGAGGGGTGACCTGTGTGCACTCCTGCAGCCTGCTGACAGAGTCCTTCCAGCAAAGTTTAATCGCCATTTACTCAACACTGGATCCACTGCTGCCAAGACCCTGAGTCAGAGGCACCCTTCTATTGCCCCCTCCTAGGTGTGAGGCTGTGACCAAAGCCCATGCGTTGCCCTCATTTGCACCTGCAAGTCACTGCAGCCTTACAGTCTGCTGTCTAACCACCTCTGCCTGCTGGCTTCCAGAAAGAAAGAGTCTTAACTCAGTGTGAATTTACAGATATCTCCTAATCATGGCAGTGCCTTTTTGCTTCAAGCCACACCAAAAGATGTGCTGCCCTTGAAGCACCCTCTGGCAGTTGTTGCTGGAGGAGATCTGACTTCAGCCTCTGAAGTGCTGATACATCCTCTAGATTTTCATAAAAGACACATCCCAAAACTTTCATCTGCAGTAATTCTTCTGTCAGTAATTTGACTTCATTCCAGTATCACAGCCTCAACTGGGAGTAAACATTTGTTGTCAAGAGCAATAATCTTTAAAATATGCTATCTAAAGCAGCAGCTATGTTATACAATAACAAGAAGATGCTGCTGAAAGAGGCAAAGAAAAATATTAAATTCCTCCATTCTGCCTAGATAATCTAATTAAAAAGAAAGTATCTGTGAAGAAAAAAATTTCTAAGATCCTGTTGTAATTTAGATATTACTAAGCTTTTCATTTTTCTTCCAGGTCCTAAACCTAAATTAAATTCTAAGACATTTGCCCACATCCTCATTTAATCTTTGAGGGAGATATTTTCCTCTTGGATGTGCGTGCACAGCTTCTAATGGATTGAGCTGCAGCCTTGCACACTCACACCCTTGTTAGTCTTGATGCAGTAAAACAGAAACCCATTAAATGTTCAAAATAGGAGTCTAGAGTTTGGTCATTGTAAAGACCTGAAACCATCCAGCTGCTGCTTAGGGCATTTTGCATACATGGTTGAATGCTTGACCTTGAAACTCTTTCCAGGTGGTGGCCTATGCTGGGGAGCACACCTTGGAGGCATTTTCTGAATTCTTAGAAGAACAAGGCAAGAGAAAAGCACAACCAGGAGAGAAGGTAGGCCCTTGATCCAGACACTGACTGATGTGTTGTGTAATCTACTGCAGGCTCACACCTGGTACAGGCACACTCACCTGGCTACAGGGAGGTTGGAGCACACAATCACCCAACATGCCATAGGCAGGGACACCTCCTACTAGCACAGGTCACTCAACACCTTGTCCAACCTGGCCTTGAACACCTCCAGGGAAGGGAGCAGCCACAACCTCCCTGGGCAACCTGTGCCAGTCTCTCACCACCCTCACTGCAAACANCTCTCAGCATCTTGGTGGCCTCCTGTGGGCTGGTTCCAATAGTTCCATGTCCTTCCTGTGCTGGGGGCTCCAGAACTGCACACAGGACTGCAGGTGGGGTCTGAGGAGAGCAGAGCAAAAGGGCAGAATCCCCTCCCTTGCCCTGCTGCCCACACTGCTCTTGCCTGGCACACAGTTGCTGTCTGGGCTGCACTCGCACTGCAGCCTCATGTCGAGTTTTTCATTGATGTGAAATCCCCTGCTGGATTAACTCCTCATCCTCACCTCAGGGCACTGACAAGCACACAAACAGGATACCTAAGAAGGCAGCTTCTTTTAAGATTGCCAAGGAAAGGCTGGTTTATGCCTATCACCTTACCAAAGAGGGTTTTCCACATTCTCATTAAGCATTCACACAATGCCTTACCTCAGCTTTGCCACAATCAAGGATAAAGGTTTTAAAACAAAACACATTTCAGCACCAGCTTCACTCTTCTTGACTTCATTAACAAGCCCTCAAAGTTCCTTGGTTGAAAGGATGAAAATCTGCATTTCCTATCATCTCAAGATCTTTCTTTGGCAGTAAAAGAGTGACTAGGGAATTCTTCTGGGGAACAGCAGTAGCTCTGCTCTTGCACTTACTTTTGGTTTTGTTTTGTTTTTTGTTTAAAAGGATCGTTCAGAAGGAATCAGAGATGATCTCAGCCAAAAAGACACTGCAGTAACAGAGAAAGAAGAACTTTAACAGTACAGAGAAAGAGCAAAATTCTGAGGATTGTGGGGAATCCTTCCTGGAAGGAACTGATTGGAAGCATGAATCATCACCAGTGAACACAGAGCTGGATCAAACAATAAAAGAACTTTGTGTCAGTGTCTCACTATGTGAGAACTCTCTTCTGAGTTCAGTTTGACTCACGGTTTTACCAAGATCAGTTGTCACAGCTTTAGGACAAGTCCATTTTTTATGGCAAACAGTGCTAACCAAAGCCTTGCTCAGAGGCAAGAGGAACACGATGGGATCCCAGGTGCCACATTGTTGGTTTTAGAAAGAGTCCAACCTAAGTTTGCTGTGGATGAAAACTCCCACTCCAGCTGGAAGGCACAGGGCTGCAGTTAGCAGTGAGTGATTCCCAGCATCCTTGTCAAAGGGACTGTATCTGCAGCAAATCACACAGCACAAACACTGCAATGTGCCAACATATTTTACCTTATATACCTTTGCCTTGGACACCAAACATGAGTTCCCTGGGACACTGCCAGAAGGGGCTTACACAAAGCAAACCTGATCACTGCTGGAGATTGGGTTTCATTTACCTTCCATCTGACACTGGGCTAAGCAAACAGGAGCCCTCATGTGATATCCTGGGAGATCAGATTAGGTGAATGAGGTGAGCTGAATCCCAGAGAGAGGGAAGTGCCAGAATCCTTTGCCTTTGCTGTCCGCAACAGGAGCAAGCTGGAATGGCAAGCAGTGCCACCAACACATTTGGAATGACTGTTTAGCACAGCAGCTATAATCTTTTAATTAGTTTCCTCACAGAAGAACAGAGCAAGCAATGTTCATCCCCAGTCTGGGTCTGGCAGATGGGTTCACCATTCAAGCTAATGAAAAAAAATTCATTTCCACTGTGCCTACAGACTGCGTACAAGGCTCGGTCCCGAAGCTGCTATCTGTGCTATTACAAGGTGCAAGATTACATATTAATGAAGACATGTGCCAGCTCAGCAAGGCCCAGCTCCAGCCCAGCCACTGGCAGATGCCACCTGCGTGCTCATGTGCCCTGCCCTGATGCCTGGGAGGAGCTGCAGCACCAAGCGCCTGGCAAAAGCCTGCCTCACAGGACAGTCTTTCTAGGGGCAAAACTCTGCCTCACCACTGGCTGGGCTGGCTCCCTCTGACCCTCAAGCATGGCAGGATGTGCCCTCTGTGTGAGCCAAGTGGCACTGCTCATTGTTCCAGAACACATTCCTGGAACAAGAACTTAAAATCATTGACCAGCTCCAGGTAGCTGAGCACCGCCTCCCTTCCCCTGGTGTGCCAACTCCTGCCAGTTAATAAACAAAGCTCCTAATGCTCTCTGCAGTGGCTCCTCAGCTGTCATAAGCACCGCCAGGAGGGTGGCGAGACACTGGCACAGGTTGCCCGGGGAGGTGGCAGAAGCCTCATTCCTGGAGGTGTTTAAGGCCAGGCTGGATGTGGCTCTGAGCAAGCTGATCTGGTGCCAGGTGTTCCAGCCCGTGGCGGGGAGGGTTGGAGCTGGATGATCCCTGAGGTCCCTTCCAACAATTCTGTGATTTGAACCCTAAATGTCCAAAACAGAATCAGTGCCTGCAGCTCTGCCCAGTTAAACAACACTTCTTTTACTGTAATTTAAACATGATGTCAACCTCTTCACCTTCACAGAGTATATCAGAACTGTGCTCAACATTCCACAAATTGTTTAAATCCCTAAAAAAAAAACAAACAAAACAACCCCCCCAAACACAACACTCCTCCATCCCATCTTTACTAGTCCAATTTGTGCCTGGAGATGAGCACCAGGATTTGGAACAGGGACTGGAAAATCTCCCAAAGCACACAGATAAGCCATGTCAAATCGGAGGCTAAGTCAGGAGCCATCAATGTGCCCAGCTGCAGAGGGGCTGCAATCTGCAACCTTGAGACGGTTTGGTTATCAATACTGAGCAGTGGGAGCAGGACTGCCAGTTAGGAATCTTATTTACAAAAAGAACTCTGAAGCAGAATGTGAGGCATAGCAAAGTTTAATGCTAAAGAAGGCAGCAGCAAACCTTCCCCAAGAACTGCTGACTTGTTGGTTTGTTGTTTTTTTTCCTCCAACCCAGCAGCCTATTCTGCCTTAAAACAAGCTTTGAGCACCTTGTAGATTGCAATTCATCCCATTATTTTCTGAAATCATGGAGATGAAAAGCATGTCTCAAAATTGACAATCATTCATCAGCACTCAAATGCACAGCAAGAATAATCAGTCCTGCAGAGAAGCACGGGAGTTCTCTGCACCTTTGCCACAGCTTCATCCGAGTGTAACTGCCCTGGAATTGCTCTCAGCTGGCCTCAGGGCAACAGAAACAGAGCCACAACACACTGGAAGAGATTAATGCAAATGCATTGACTGCTCAGAACACCCGGATGCATGGCAGTGGCACAACTGGTATGAGCCAACACAAGCCAAAGTACAACTTGCAGATCAGTTGGCAGCTGTAGAATAACAGAATCAGGCAAGGCTGGAAGGGACCACAAGGATCATTCGGTTCCAACCCCCCTGCCATGGGCAGGGACACCTCACGCTAGATGAGGCTGTCCAGAGCCTCATCCAGCCTGGCCTTAAACACCTCCAGGGATGAGGCTTCCACCACCTCCCTGGTTAACCTGTTCCAGGCTCTCACCACCCTCATACTGAACAACTTCTTCCTAACATCCAGTCTGAATCTACCCATTTCTAGCTTTGTTCGTTCCCTCCAGTCCTACCACTGCCTGACAGACTAAAAAGTCCCTCCCCAGCTTTCTTGTAGCCCCTTCAGACGCTGAATGCTGTATGTGTGCTGCATGCTTGAAGACCAAAGGGATGGCCAGATAGAGGTGTCTAAAGCCAAGGTTTCTTCAGCTCAAACACCACGTCAGAAAGCCCTTAACTCTGGCTTGCCTTGCTCTCACTCCTGAGAGCAACGGGAGGGGAGTCTGCTCCTAAGCCACGACGACTTCAGACAGAACTTAATGGAAAGAAACAACTCAGCCTGGAACCAACCCCAACTATTGTGCTCACAAGTGGAGTTTGGCTGATAGGAATGGCTCAGCTGTTTGCAAGCCCTGCTTGCTCTCATCAGCTGTGCTAGGGGGAAGGAGATTGTGTTCATTTCAAACTTTGGTTTGAGAACTGCTTTAAACCCATCTGTCCCCTCGGCTTGTGGCCCCCCTGTCGCATCTGTGCATCGGCAGCGCCATTAGCCACTCGAGTTCTGAGAGCTTCCAGGTGGACTTCACAGCTTAGGTTTCATACTTGGTTCACTACATCCAGGGACTGTGACTGGAAGATCAAACCAAGTTCAGCTGTCCCCTTAGTCTCAGAGGAAGCTGTGGTCCCTCATGGTGCAGTGCTGCACCAAGGGGAAGGGACATTACCAAATGTACCCTCACTTGCCAGCTTCTGAGAACCACCTTTGGAAATATTTGCTTTATGTTAAACATTGACAGAATTAAAGCTGTGCCTTGCTGCCCACTCCTGTCACTGCTGAGCAAACATGCAGCAGCTGCCCTTTAACCAGAACCTGCCAGCTATGCTACACCAGGTCACGAGTGGGGACAACTTACTGAATGGGGACCTTCACCATCCAAAAGCTGGATCCGAGTCAGCACTCACACACTGAACACAAACAACTGGAGAATCTTTTTTCTCCCCCTCCTCAGCAAGCACACCTTGCTGCATCCCCTTTGAGTTCTCCTGGGCAAACATGGGCTACCAGCAACTGCAACCACCAAGTAATAAATATTAATAAAGCATTTAATTGGAACCTCATTGAGAGGCACTTTCACCAGCACAGCTGGCAAGAGCCTCCTTGAACAAATGCTGTCTGCTTGCCAAGTACAACACAGGTAGAATCCTAATCAGCCAGCAGAGGCTAAGGATTGCACATGTGTAAACATCACTGCCCAAGTCTGAGCTTTTCAAAGCATCTATTTAATAGACTGAAGTAACTGGGGAATTCTGCCCAAGTTTCCCTTCTCTGATCTCGTCATTTTCCAGCAGGTGCTGGTTATTTCACAGCAGTCTCACAGCAAGCTAACAGCCTCCAGACAATGCTCCTGAGCTAAAGCAGCACCCCGGGAAAGCATTCCCTGCAGCCACTACAGCCCAGCTCCTGCCATCACTGTAGGCATGGCACTCTGGGACATGGTTGGGACTCAGTGATCTTAGAGGTCTTTTCCAACCACAATAACTCTGATTCTATGATCTATGACTACCAGAAAAACAGTTAAGACCAGCAATGGATGAAAGCAATCATAAATATTGGTTAACCACCATTTCCCTTTACTCAGTTTGATACCGATAGGTCTCTGCCTGCCTCACTCTTGTCTTCCAAAGCATTGCTGTTTGCCGTGTCTGGAATACTTCCACCCTCTCCCACCACTCTCTGAGTCTTTTCTTAACAGCAATTTGCTAAGGTCTAGGAACTTGACCTGAGCAAGGCATTTGCCTAGAAATCACCTTTGCTTGGAAGACTGAGCACCAAAATCTGTCACTGATTTACAGTGGCTGCAGAGCATCAGAGGCCTCCAGGAACACTTGGTCAGGGGTGGCAATTACAGTCTCTGTAAGAGCCAGTGTGGGATTTAACAGCCTGCCACTGCCTTAAATACATCCTCTAGTCTAAACTACTTTTGCTCTAGTCCTTAATTCCCCAGGCAAATCACTGAAAGAGGAGACTGGACACCTTTTAATCTTGACTTGACTGATCATCCTTGTTGTAAATTCATCTACATTCCCACTTGAAACCCTTGCACCGAGGCATCAGTTGGCACAAGCATTCTCAGAGCACACTGGTGTGGAAATATGAAGCCTGTGCTGCTTCAGCAGCTAGGAGATTTCATCGGGGTGAGGAAGGTGGTTTTGTGCTGGTGAAAGTGAACCCTAATTCATGACACACAAGAAGAATATCCATGTGCACAAATGAATGCCTGCATTTGGAAATCCACTCAATGCTGCAACCCAAAAAATCTCCCTTTCCAACTGACAGTCACTGTGGTTTTGAAGGAAAAGAAATTCTCATTTATATCGGGGACACATCAAACTCTCATTCACACTGGGGTCACACCAAACACTTTTCCAGGTATGTTTATTCTGTTATAACCTTGATCCCAGAAGTTTTCCCAAGCCTAGCATGACAACATTCCTATCGTATGATCCTTGAGGTCCCTTCCAACCTTACCATTCTGTGATTCTATGGGCATTCGATGGACACAAGCTACAGAGCGGCAACCAACTCGAACTTGGAGAAGTCGTTCTGCACAGGATTCGAAAGGGCACAGCCACAGGGTTGATGAGGCAGGCCAAAAGGAAAGAAGCCCAAGCCCAAGCCCAAGCCCAAGCCGAGCGCCCCGGCAGGGCAGCGGCGTCAGCTCCCTCCCGGGCAGCGCAGGCAGCCCGGCGCTGTCCGCTCCCTTACCGCCACCTGCTGGCCAACCCAAGCCTTGCGCCCTGCGCTGGCTCCTGCGCCACTCGCTGACCGCACGGACGCAACGCGGAGCACGGACACGGGCAGAGGACAACGCACCTGCGAGCGGAAAGACCTCGTGGGCAATGCCGAAAGAGCAAGGCTGAATGAAGATCTGTTTGATCCCTCGCACCTGCCACGCTCACTAAGCCTTAGCGCTGCTAGGGAGATCAGCTCAGTGCCAGGGCAGATCTGAATACACGCAATTAACCAGAGACTTCCAGCTAATTAACGCTGACATGAAACTATCCGCGACAGGAGTAACTTTGACCTCCTGGCATTGGCCTGACAGATAAGAGAGTTCTTTGCAAAACAAAACACCAAGAAAAAAGTTGCGAGGGCACAGACCCAATGGAGCGGAGCCATTAGGACAGCCAGCGACAGCCTTTGCCTTGTCTCAAGCCAGGGCAGGTAAAATGTGCATTTCAGGCACGGGAGAAGCACCCTCATTCACATTCCAGAAGATGTCAATGAGTGAGTTTTAGTTAGAAGTACTCTAATTATCCACTTTGCAATAGGTAATTACCAGTGCTTCTAATTAAAGACAGGCAACTGCACAGGACTCTGCAATTACACGAGCTAGCCTCTGCATCGAAACGAGACACAGGCCATGCTTCCCTGTTCGTGTCGCACAGATGTGCAGGTTCAGAGCCACCAAAACCATTTCACCTCCAGCCAGCTGTACTGCAAGAAGAGATGCAGAGCCCACATGAGCAGGATCATAGCCCTTGTAAAAGCTGTTTCCCTCAGGGAGCTAACACACACAAGTCAACTTGGGTGGCATCTCCACAAGGAGAGTTTGCCAGGCTGCTTGCCATCAAGCATTTTCTGGTGGAAAGATCTATAGGTTCTACAAAGATCACCACGTGCAGAATTGAAGCTTCAATCTTGTTGGTCAGGCCCATTTTAACAAATTTATTGGGCATCAATTTGAGGAAGAGAGCCTGTGGGAACTGGCAGAGCTCTCATACTAACCTCCTTCACAGCAGTTTCCACAGTCTTGAGCCAGCCTGCTCTCTGTGACACACCCTTCACCAGATGCTCTTTAGCTTGGCCAGGTGGTCATCCAGGCAGAGAAATTCCAGACAACCACTTTCCTGAGCAACCCCAAATTCCAGGGCCAGGGACTGATGCCTGACCATCAATGTAAAAAAGTTATGCAGTGAATTACTTGCTAAGAACCAGAGCCTCGTTTCCCACTCAACAATTTCTTCTTCGTTCTCCCATTAGTCTGCCCTCAGGGCTAATCATTTTGGTGGTTTTATACCAAGAAAGAACCTGCCCTTGTGTGCTTATGGCTGTTCCTCCAGTTTTTATGTAATTTCCACTGCTTCAGCACAGATAGGAAAAGACAATCACTGCTTCCAGACAGCGGTGGGGAAAAGTAATAGTGAGCGGCGCTGAAGGAATGTGGATGGGAGATGTTACCATGGCAACAGGGGGACAGAGAGCTTTCTAGGTTTGGGAAAGTCAACGAATTTTTCATCACACTCAGAACACAGCTTGGTTCTGCTCCGAGCAGCCCTTGTGACGCTGGGGTCAGGGACGAGAGTTAAAATAGCGTTTGGCCCCGGGGAGCTGTTGCGTGATGGCAAAGGGTAAAGGGCGAAGAGCAGCTGAGCCAATAACAAATTTAAACTGGTGTTCAGGTCAATGTCTTAAGTACAAATTCATGCTGCTGAACTCTGCAGTAGATCCATAAAAGCACTGTGTAACAGGAGGATTATAAAAATCTCATTCTTGTCCTTTTCTAGAGAAAACAGTTTAATGTCACATCCCGAGCATGGCCACGCTGGCCACACACCTGCCAGCAGCTGCCAGCCACTGCTCCCTTGCCACAGCTGCCTCCAAGGGGCAAGAGCAATGCATGGCAATGGCTGTGTTAGAATCACAGAAGCAAGGAAAACAAGAGGTCTGTGACCAATGAAGAGCATCTCTTGGTGCCCCTCTAGCAGTACCAGCCTTGTCCCACTCGGTCAGCAGCGGTTTTTCAGATGAATGGCATCACACATGGGATGTGTGGAGAAGCTACACAAGTGATTACTGCACAGCACAGTGCAACACATTCTCTAGCAGACAGAGCATCCCAAGCCAACACCCAAGCCAGCTAGCATTTGCATTAGCTGTTGTGTCTACAGAGCTAAACCCAGAAGCACACTCAAGCTAGCCAAAGACCAGCCCTAGTGAGAGAGCAGCTGATGTGGTTGTTCTGGAAAGAGGAGCACCAACTCCCACCTAAATGCCTACCAAAACAGCAAGGAGGCTGCGATGCCTTCCTAGGGGAAAAGCATGGCTGTGTGTGTGCTGCCAGCCTAGAGCCACATGGGTCCTCTGAGTTAGCAGAAGATTTACAGAGAGCAAAGCTGCCAGTTTACAAAGATCAGTTCCTGGGGCATGCAGTCTCCAGCAGCTGTAATTTCTGAAAGTGACCCTGGCAGTGCTGTTAGGGGAACTGGCATTTGGCATCCAGGAACGAAGGTAAGAAATCCTATTAGAATACCCAGGGATGCTGCTGCTCAATGCAAACACAGCCTGCAGGAAATAATGGCACTCCTAATGGCAAAGGCTGGCAAGATCTGCAAGAAAATGCAAATCTCTCCCCTTCTGAGGGGCGTGCTGCTGCTGACAGTGATGTATGACACAATTCCTCTCCCTGCTTTGTCAAGAGGCTGAGCATGACAGATAACCTCGCACTGTTCTGCTGCAGGAGCAGGGAAATTCAGCTGCTGAGCTCTGAGCAGCCCTGTTGAGGTCACATCAGTTTGTGCAGAGTTATCATGCCACAGCTTCAGTCATTTCCACCTTCCAATCTCTTTCTGACTCCAACTGCAACCAGACGTGAGCAGCACACATTTAGATCACTTTTAAAGTATCGGTCAAGGGCCTAGGAGCAGGAGGCTCCTAGCATCAACCCAGCAGCAGTAGTGCCAAGTGGGCACCGAGGCTGCTGGTTGCAAGTAGAAGCCTACAGCTGTAGTATTCCAACCCAAACATGGCCTGCCTCAGGCCCACAGCTCACCCAGGGCAGGGAAAACCAAACCTCTCCAAACCTTTAGGCTTTGCAGCTGTGGGATGAGAAGTGTTGGAGGACTGAACCGATTCCTTCTCCCACTGACAGCAAACACAGCTCCAGGCTTTCTGGCTCGCTCCAAGGCATCCCCCAAACAAGCAGAGCAAATGCATCCCATGGTCTGGTGGGGGTTTTTGCCTCCCCAGCTGTTCTCACTTGTGCAAAGCTTGCAGTGCAGCCTGCAGGTCTTTGGAACAAACTCTGCAGCTCCAAGTGCATGCAGTACACCTCCAGGCACCTCATGCATCTAATGCCCCACAACTGGCCTCTGATTTATCCACCTGCTGGTGAAGGTACCACAAAGGCAGGGGAATGGCCACTGCCAGCTTCAGCCAACCCTGCAGGAAGGGCTCTGGTGTTCCCTAAGAGGGCACACCATCACTCACTGCTCTAGGTTGGGGGAAAACCTGGAGGGACAGGTGATACAGAGACATTGCTCTTAGGTGAGCCCAGCTCTGCCTCTGGGAAAACGAGAGGGCACAAATGGAGCAGCTGCAAGCAAACTGATATAGCCACTGCCTTTGAATCTCACACTCCAACCCCAGGGACCTGTTTTCTATCTGTGTACTAACTCCCAGGAAGAGTGAAATTGTGTGGTTTGAATTGCTGCAAGCAGCCTTATCAGAAATAACTCCCAATCACACCTGAAATGATGACTTTCTCAGACAAGCAGAGGACTCCTCTCCCCTTCCTGCATCACCTCCAGTGGTAATCCCACAATTTAACAGACGATAGCACTTGCAAAAGTAGCTGTTTTCACTTATAAAATGGTCCCTTACAGTGTCTGCACTCTCATTAAGGGCATGTTTGTATTCACAGTGGGGTGAGTACCTCCTAAACTGGCAGGTTAATACACTATTGGATTTTCCTAAATCAAGATTTCACATCTCCTCATTCAAATCTCAGTCCCAAAGGAGATTTTCTGTTACCAGAAGTCTGAATCAAAATAATGTGGTTACTGCAGCCACACTGGTCCAGCAGGAGGACTTCAGTCAGCAGCTTCCATGGAGCAAGGACCTACTTAGGCATTGTAAGCACAGGAGGGAGTGGTACTGTGCTGTCCAGATGTGATGTCCAAATCGTGGGGAGGGTACAGGTGAGGCAACACTGACTGAGATCAAGGAAACCCAAACCACTATAGATTAATGTTGACCAGCAGTAGTATCAGCAACACTCTGTCTCCAGCTCCATTACACTTAGGGCACATCTCTACCTCAAACCAAGCACACTGCAGTGATGTCTGAACAAGTAACCACCACCCAAGGGGCCAAAAGCAGAACCCCAGTGCTGGCACTGGGGCTGGGCACAAAATCACTATGCTCTGCTGACTGCAGATCATAGAATGGTAAGGTTGGGAAGGACCTCAAAGAT